>JAQPCC010000045.1:1200000-1677184 GCA_028392965.1 Lindernia subracemosa
CTACAGAAACGATATAATCAAGAGCATCCCATAGCAAACGATGTGCTTGATCCCTTAAGTCACTCGGTGGCGGGTCGGGCTCTGAGTCCATTTCAGCAATCCATCCATACCAACCCTCTTTTTCATGGCGATAAATGGGCCGGTCTGGAGGCGGAGGAAGTGGCCTGGGACGAGGACCAGCACTATCCCATTCTCTTTTTAGTTCATTTTTGCTCTTCACCGGCGGAAATTCGAAGGCATTCATAGGGAGTTGGGTTTCTGGACCTATAATGTTGTCCATCTCCTGCTTACGGCACAGAGAAGTACGATCCACCAAGGATATGTACATGGCACGTAACGGTATCAAAACCCTCTGGCCACCAAAGTTTTCAGAGCCTGCCAAGTATATTCTTGTTCTGGGAGGATAACCCAGAGCTTTTAAAAGAAGTCCGACCTATAATCATGATGATAACAAAATTTAAGCCCTTTCTTAGACTGGAGTGACTAATTCGTGTCATGGAATTGTTATATAAATGGCAGAACTCAAGACTCTTGAAAAAAGTACCACATCTCAGTCACCAAAATTGTTGGACGAAATATTTGCTGCTCTAAGAGTGAGATAGATATAAGAAAGAGCCAATGGAGTGTATCACCAGAGCGAGTGATATACCTCTTCTGGCATTAATGGGCATGAACCATTTCTTTTTCTGGCATATGAGTCCACCATTAATTCTTCTTTTATAATTCCTAACTTGATCATCTGTGCTCGACGGTATTGTATGAGTTCTGTGTGCACATCCTGCTCAAAATAGAAGTAAGTTTCAGGAATTGGAAAAAGTAAATAAAAAAATATGGTTAAGTTCTTGAAGCAACATTGTCAACCAAATTTATGGAGAATATAAATAAAGCATGCAAATCCCACTTAAACAACATTTCAATGAAACTTTAAACAACAGCAAGAGGACCATGTGCAATAATAACCTGGCTGATCAACAACCTTGGCTCATATACAGTCAATCAATGTCAGCAATTGAGGGAGAAAACTGAGTGATATGTATTGTCACCTGAAAAAGTTCAGCACAGCCATGATAGGCCAGAGTGTCCCTCTTCAACCCTGGATGGTAGGCAAGATATGGTTGACCAGAACCTCGTAACCTGAGAAATGGGCAGAAAAATGCAAAACAATCACGCTATATATGGATTCAGAAGTTTGGTTGGTACTTTTATTGACTTGAGTGTGCTTGCATCACAGATAGAAAATTGCATAGACTTTTTTATTTTAAGTTACCCACTTTTCCACCATCCTCTGTGCCAGTTCAATGATTGCTGCACGAAAATGTAGAGCATGAAATGCAACTCGGCATCTGAGCCTTTGAAACTCAACCAAGCTTGAGGGAAGAATAGACTGAAAAGAAAGGGAAACCCAGTGATAACGGAAAATTTTCACATATATGAACAGTCAAGGTCAAAGCACAAAACAACCTTTGATGTACCTGCAAGCAACTTCCATCTGTGATGACTAAACCTATGACCTTTTCAATCTTAAGCTTCGGCAAAACTTCCATCAAATAAAAATCAGGGGACGAAGAAGTTTTTGGTCTGAGTATTGGATATTTTTTTTGTCTTCTGCCGGCCTGCAGACTGGGTGGAAGGCTCTTTACAACAATCACATCCCTTGCTAATGCTGCTATAAACTTTTCTTCATTGTATAGGTATGAAAAACTCTTGAATCTTAAACTGCACGCATTCAATACAGTTCAGTAACAGGGGAAGGCCTGAGTGGCGTAACTTTGTCATCTTAGCTTTGATCTAAATCTTAAAAGAAACCTGATGCCTTTTGATTGAAGACTGTCTTGAAGCTCGGGTAAGACAAGTGTCGCATTTAGAAGCCTTGCCACTGCAACCAGATCGCAGATCTAGAAAGGTAAAACCCTTTAGGCACTCGATATTATGACTAACAAAAAGATATTTCAATAAATGAAAAGAGATTATACCGAGTTTCTTATCTTGTCAAAGCCACCATGAATTTTAGCATAAATGTAACCAATGCTGTGCTCACTTGCAACTGATAGAGAAAAATCAATGAATTCCAAATAGTGAACACCAATCAAAAGATAAACTCATAATATAGAGAGAATGCTGAACTTCCCATCATGCAGAATATGCAATAACCTTTCATTCTGAATATTGATATAGTACACTGTACATTGCATTACCTACATACGACGAACTTCTTGGGTCAGAATAAGGCTGCAATGGTTCCAAGGCCTTCACCGTTCCCCACAACCTCTTATATCCAGGTACCTTACGAACATCAACAAAACACAACAAAATTTCAAAAAATGCACAAATATTCATTAACACGAACCACATCGTAACACAAGGATCAAATCAATAAATAGAAAAACTCCGCCCCATCACCTTCTTCCCAGTGTTTTCGACGTAACTCAAATCCTCAGTAAATGCCGCCACCGCAGCATATTGAATCAATCCAGAACTCGATTTAGCAAGGAAAAAATGCACCAATATCGATGCAAAAGACAACACACACCCTCCAAGCGCTGCCCATTTCAGCTTCGATTTCATTCTAATCTCAAACCACACCATTATTAGTCTTACGATCCTCTAAACCCTACATCTCATATCTGCAGATTCACATTCAAGACACATTGCCATAAAATTTCAAATTAGCGACATCCAAGAAAACACACTACAACAAAAAAAGTACAGAGTCAAAATGATTCAAACAAGTACCCGGCCAGATGAGGGGTAAAACAAACAGCAACAGTTGACCAGCTCTAGAATTAACGAAACCACTAGAGGAAGGAACAGCAAACACAGCTCACAATCATTACAGAAAAATAGATCACGGCCAACCCATCATCCCCAGCTTAGCTAAGCACTAGCTGCATTACTCAGTACAGTCATCTCCGACGTCTGTACACAGACCAAGACGTAGGATCCGCCCAAATCACGAAATGCTTCGCTTTCTAACAATTTTTTTAATTGATTTCTATTGGATCGATGCTGAAATTAAATTGCCCAATACGGAGCTCTGCGATCGAGATTACTTCAAACACGAATTGAATATTTCCGACTTGAATTGGAAAGCGTGATCAAGGTTATTTTTTTCAAGAATTTGTGTCGAATTGTGTGAACTCTGTGAAGTGTGGTTGAAGAAATACAAAGAAAGATGCTTATAGTGATGCCAACTGGCAATAAATTGGAAATTTCCATTTTCCCATTTTTTTATCTAATTTAAAAATTAATTAATAAATCAAAGAAAACCCAATTTTATTACACTTTTTTTTTTGTGCAATATAAATAGAGTTAGTTCCTTTCCTTTCCTAGTACAGTTTCAACAAACTCCTAATCTGAACAAAACACCAAGTCTTAAACAGTGTCTTCTGTCTTCTCCAGCCATCAAAGTGCTTACCAATCACCTTACCATAGCTCGGCCTCTTCCGTACAACCTCCCAATATTCAGACAACTTAGGCCTCGTACGAATGTACTTCTCTTCGAGATTCAACAGAACGATCCTGCTTAAGACGGGAACGAAAGCAACGTCTGCCAGAGCGAACTCTTCTCCCATCAAATAAGTCGTTCCGCCGTCGTTAAGCTTTCTCTCGGCCTCGTCTAGGATTCCCTCGAGGCAATCCTCGCTTCGTGTTAGAACCTCGCTGTTTTTGAGCTTCTCCTCCGTTTCGTACTCTTCTTTCAGCTTACGGTGGTACGCACTCGCCAGCTCGGGACATTCTGACATTCGAGCGATTATTACGCGTCTGAGGAATTTAGAGACGGACTTGAAATGCTTCGGTGGGACGTGGGAGAGAGTGAAGAACTTTGGGTTCCATAGTTGGATTTTGTGAATCCATTCGATGGTTCCTTCGCTGCTAAGTGCTGATTCGTCTCCTCCGGCCGAAACTAATGCTATTCTCTCTATATACCTGCACGGTTTCAAAATCTTTTACAACATTTGATGCTCCACGTCATCACATTGGAATCTCAAAGTTCCCAAATTAACAACATAAAGACAAAATGAGGCCATTTTCGTTCTTTCGGAGATAAAATTGTGCAATGACAAGAAAAGAATGAAGAGACCTTACCGAATAATTTCTATGGCGTCGTACAATATGTGGGACCCATTTTGGAAAACGGGAAGTTGGCCGCTTGGGTTCTTACGAAAGAAGCTGGAATCGTAGTTCTTGCCTGTGATGGGATTGACGTGGAACGATGTGTAATCGATGTTTTTCTCTTCCAATGCAAGCCTCACCTTCTGGCTATCTAAGGAAAATGGATGATGATACAGCTGCATCTTTCAGTTGGTATTGTTCGATCAATAGATATATACTATCTGCTGCAAGATAATAAACTTGTCAATAAGGTTGGACATTTTTAGGGCCTCCAATCATTACTAAAACAAAGGTAAGAAGATGTAGAAAAATTACAAAGCGTAGGTGTTAGTTAGCAAACAACAAATTTCCAAAACACCATGCATTTACTACCGCAATAGGGACTTGTAAGAAAGGATCTATGTATGTAGATATCATCATATGGGATGTCTATGAAGTGACGATGATCTTTGCAAATTCTTAGTTCCAATTCTCCAAATTTCTACCATATTGAATGAGTAAACTGCAGTGGATGTATGTGCATTCAAAAGATATCCACAGAAGCTCAACTCAAATATCAAAGTAAGTGATGCCCTTTATACTCAATCACAGCTTTGAAAGATGGATAACCAATTAAGAGAGGGACACTATGTTGTTGAACAAAGCACTGATTTTGCCATTAAGAGACAAGAAGTTACTGTGTTCTATCCGCATTTAGATTCCATAAAACTCACAGCTCAGATGCAACAAAAATTTACATTATTACATCCTAAATCACTCAAACTCAATGCATCATAAACGCACACCGTGAAAATTGCGCGGACAAGCAGAAAGCACGAGCACTTCCAGTAATAAAATTAAACAACCACAACAATCTTTACCGAGTAATTCCGTCGGAAACTCAGCCTTAGAGCAGCTGCCTCCTAAAAATAAGCTTGAAGCCGCAAATCGTCGAGGGGTTTATGGAGATTCAAGAAGCACGTGGAATGGAAATAGAATAATAAAAAATCTTCCTTTTTCTCCTCTCTGAGCAGCTGGCGATCGCAAAGAACGAAGAAAGTAACCGAAAAAGAAAAAAAAAAAAGGGTGTTGAGGGGTCGACGGCGGTGGCGGTGGCGGGGTCGGCGGCGGACACTGCATTTAAATTTATTTTTTTTTTATTTTTAAACTATAACACTAAAATAAAAGGGAAAAAGCTCCCCCAACCTCCATTAATGGAGGCGGGGGAGGGGAAGAGGGAAGAGTGGTTGTTTGTTTGAAGAGGGAGGGGAGGAGAAGGGGAAGGGATGTGGCTGCTAGGACTTAGAGAGGGAGGTGGCGTTGCGGCTAGGGTTTGGGAATATAGGGGAAGGGGAAGAGAGAGAGGGAAACTATGGCTACTTGATATCTTCAACAATGGTAAATGGTAACGTCCAGCGATTATTAATTAATTAATATTTAATTAATTATTACGATAAGTTATGCTTATTAATGTTATTGGACTTGGGCCGATAAATGCTGTTGGGCCTTCTGAATTGAAAATGGGTAATATTTATGATGAACAAATACTATTATTGGAAAATAAACAATAATATATACATAAAAGAATTGATATTATACAACGCAAATATTATTGTAATAAATGTTTGTGATTATAAAGTGACATTAGATTTGTATGTATATGATTTGGGAAGAACGTCAACTTCATGATAGAGACTTAACATCAATTTTCACCTTAAAAATAATTGTGATAATGCTATTGAGTTGTTAAGAAGCGTGCCACGTGGTTTATTTAGTATTTATTGCTTTTTAATTAATTCTCGGCAGTGTTATCATGGGATGTCCGACATTGTAATTTGTAGATTGATTATATCTTCTAGTATTGTGTGGATAAATGAATATATTTATTTATTAAATTAAATACTATAGTTCGATTTCTTTATATTTGATATGTTTATTTTGAATTAAATGCATCAAATCGTGCCAACTTGATTGAACTTAAAAATTCCTTTTTCGGTTAGTCAGTCTAAATCTATTCTCCCAACATGGAGAGAGACCATACACCTCAATTAATAATTAATAAAAAAATTTAAAAAAAAATCGACAATGCAAGTACATTGAGACATACATAACAAACCAAATAGTTCGGTGGCTCTTACCAAACTTGTGACTTGAAATTAAATATATAAATACATATAATTAGATCAAGTGTATTGATTAAAATAAATTATTAGCATAAATCATTAGTCAATTATTATCAACAAACCAAAAAAGATTGTGATATATGACCAAATGAGGTAACAAAGCATTGGCCACTAATATGCGTAGCACGTGAATATAGATAAATTGAATTTGTACATTACATCAATCAGTCACGACAACATACATCAAGACCACAATGATCCAAGAAAAAAAGAAAGCTTTTTTTTTACATGGAATTTAATCACAAAATGGTCCCACAAATCTTCATTAACTTAGTTCATAAATGGTGTCGGTCCTTGAACCAATTGTGTAATAAATAATCCATGTGGATTAATTAGGTGCCACATGGATATTACTCATTGGGAGATGATTAAAGAAGTAAATTAATTACAAGTAATCAAATAAAGCTCGAGCGTGTGGGCAAGCAAGAAATCGATGCCACGTGTCAACCATGATGTCATACATTTAGGGTCTAGACAAAAGGTTATATATATAGTTGGAAGTCTCACGTGAGAAGTGTGGATATAGGCGTATGGTCGGTAGTTATCTAATTTTTTCGGCCACTCAATAAATGATATAGATAATTAAATTGCGAGTTTTATATATATATATTGGTTTAGCCCTATTGGCTTGATAGTTAAATAATGCCACGTATGTCATATACGACCTATACATAAAATAAGGACGTGATTATGGTTGTAAATAAATCTTAAGTATGACCCAATTATGATAATATTTTTGGTTGTGATCATAATACGTGGGATTCATTATTTTAATAGAGTTATCATCCATTTAATATTTTATTGGATTCTAGTTTCAATAAATAAATCGTTCACCTCTCGAAAGGGCCTCGTTGACTTTTACTTTGAAATATAAATATTCTAATCAAGGTAAATCGACTCTATAAAATTAAATTTGTTACTCGAAAGTATAAAACCTTTTTATTTATACTTTGAAGGGTCGTTTCTAACAAGTTGATATGTTGGGGGTTTATTTTTTTAATTTTTTATTTTTAATCGTATTATTTGAATTGGTGGGCGTGGACCATAACCTTACCTTATTTGACAACCTCATTTCAACTTCAAATTCTCTTTTAATGTGAAAATTAAATGAATTCAAATTATTTCGAACTCAATTATATTCTTTTTATTTAAATAATATTTAAAAATAGGGAGCTTTATTTTCTTCACTCACATCTCCCAATAAATATCTTTACCCTTTATTTCGAACATAAAAATATCAAATATTTCAGCCCCAAAATATTTACTACTATTATTTTCCCGATAATTGCCGTAACTCAATATTATTGCTATTTGGCACGCAATACCACACTGAATCTACTTTCCTGCCGCAACATATTACATCAAATCCCAAAAAAATACTGCATATTAACTAAATATAAAGAATATTTCCTTTCTTTTTCCATTTTTGACCATATTTTTTATTTTTCTTCCCACCCCATATTTCAAGTTGGAACAGGTAAAAATGATTTAAAAAAGTAGCACACCCTTCAAGTGGCTACATTGCTTTCTATTAAAAATAATAATTTTTTTATTTATATAATATTTTTATTACATAGCTACGTTGCTTGCTTGTGTAGACTGTGGTCGATCGCAATACTTGAAGACACGCAAGTCTTACCTCACCACAAACCCAACCTGCGTAACACATAAATACAATTTCCCTAAAACATTATAAATATATATATATATATACAACAAAAGAAAGAAGCATATCAACATTATCTTCTTTTTTTTTTACCAATTCTATCAAATAATATTTCTTGGTGGGCTGAACAAGGAAGTACAGAGGTTGCAGGCAAATGACGTTCTTTTCCTCTGACATCTAACTGCAGCTCAAAAATCTTACAAAAACCAAACTCTCACAGAACTAAGTTCAGTTGCATCACAAAGAAAACCCAACCACACCTCCACAAGAAAACGCTTTCTTCCTTATGCCTAAATCGATCTTTCTACTCAAGCGAAGTAGACGATAAAGCTCTGACGGGATCAAATGACTCAGATGGTGGTTTCCGGCGGCGAAGAGATCTCCGGCGGACGCACGGTGGTGGTGGGAGTGAAGCTAGACGCACATAGCAGGGAGCTGCTGACGTGGGCTCTCGTTAAAGTGGCTCAGGCTGGTGATCGTGTTATTGCAGTTCATGTCCTTGACAATAATGGTATTTACATACATATATATATATATATATATATATATATATTCTTGTCGTTCTCAGTCATGTTAGTTTTAATAGCTTGGTGAAATGGTATTTTTTTTTTCTTTTTCTTTTATAGAAATTGTGGATCGTGATGGAAAATCATCGCTTCTGTCGCTGGTTAAGGCCTTCGACTCCATTCTTGCAGTCTATGAAGGCTTCTGCAATCTGAAGCAGGTGATTGATTCTTCACTCTTTCTTTAATTTCCTTTTTTTATAATCTTATAATTAATCTGGCCATCTTTCATTCTTTAAACTCGGTTATTTTATCGAGAAAAAAAAATGGTGAAAATTCAGATATTAGCAAAATGTATAGACAGCAAGTACAATGATATAAGAAAAAGATAAAGGTGGTTAGGTATGATGGCATAACTTGATGAATGTGTTCTTCAACTTTGTCGGTGGATCTACAGAGGCAACTTGTAATAAATCTTTTCATTTATGACAACCTCCGCAGTAACTTTCTGCTATACTTCCATTTTTTTGTTTCTCTTAATCTGCTGTAAATATGTTCTAACCAAAGATGTAATCAATGTTATTAAGGTTGATCTCAAGCTAAAGATATGCCGAGGGGCCTCTGTTCGGAAAATCCTCGTCCGCGAAGCAAAATCTTACTTCGCCACCGAAGTCATCCTCGGAACTTCTCAGGCCCACCATACGATTCGATCCAATGCTTCCGTGGCCAAATACTGTTCGAGGAAACTCCCGAAAGACTGCTCTGTTTTAGCCGTTAGTAACGGTAAAATCTCATATCACAGAGAATCCACTTCTATTTCCAGCGTTAATCCCAAAGGTGATGATTTAAAGCCATTGCCATGATATGTTTTTGTAAGAAATATCTATAAGATAATGTAACTAATCATACATGTGAATTTTCCCCGCAGAAATCGAACATCACCACAGAAATCGCTTGCTCAGTGCCCTCCAAAGATCATGGAGCAAGAACATTAAAACGGTTGGAGATGGAACTCAAATGCTAACATGGGATGAAACTGCTTGTAAGGAAAAACCCGATTCAGCTCTCGCTTGTCCCGAGCTTTCTCTTCGACCCCTTCGAAGCAGCTGTTCTATTTGTTCCCAAGACTCGCCCAAACGGGGCATTCCATGTGCGAAATCAGCAAACGAGCCTTCAGACCATGATGGTCATGCTGGTAATAATGATAAAGATAGTTCGATGGCAGTAGTAACAGTTCATAATTCCATGTGCGAAATCAGCAAACAGCAGCCCGGCTGGCCTCTGCTTCGACGGGCCTTATTACCGTATGAGAAATCTTCTTACAGCTTGAACTTCAGAAAGATCTCGGTCATTCAATGGGCAATGCAGTTGCCTACTAGGTATTGTTTGCCTATCGAGAATCCCGAGGGGCAAAAGAACGAAGTAAATGGAGAGAGTTTGGCCATTGTTCCAGTTGGGACGGAGAACGTTTCTTCCCTTTCATCGCCCGAACGCACTGGAAGAACCTTACCGAAAGAACTGGAGAGGTTTCACGACAAGTACTCTGCTACGTGCAGGCTTTTCAAGTTCGATGAACTCGCCTCAGCAACGTCGAACTTTCAGCCGGGTAATATGATAGGTAAAGGAGGGAGCAGCCACGTGTACAGAGGCACCTTGCCCGACGGGAAAGAGCTCGCCGTGAAAATCTTGAAGCCGTCGGAAGATTCTTTGAAGGAGTTCGTTCTTGAAATCGAGATTATTACGACTTTGCTTCACAAGAACATAATGTCCCTCTTCGGATTCTGCTTCGAGGATAACAATCTTCTCCTTGTTTACGATTATATACCTAGAGGAAGCCTCGAGGACAACCTTCACGGTATGCAAGTGATATATCGATCTTTATGCTTACAATATTACAAATATTGTTTTTATTTTACGAAACTGCAATACGATGAATGACCAGGAGACAAAAGGTATCAAACATCGTTCGGTTGGAGACAGAGATTTAAGGTTGCAATGGGAGTAGCAGAGGCATTGGATTATCTCCATAGCAGAGAAGAAGATCAACTTGTAATACACAGAGATGTTAAGTCATCAAACATACTTCTGTTGGATGATTTCGAGCCTCAGCTTTCGGACTTTGGGCTCGCAAAATGGGCGTCGGCGACCTCGACACACATAACGTGCTCGGACGTGGCCGGAACTTTCGGGTCAGTAGTCTTAATATTATTATTATAAAAATGAAATAAATAAATAACAAATTCTAAAGAAACCATGTCATGAACACCATGCAGATATTTGGCTCCTGAGTATTTCATGTACGGTAAAGTAACTGAAAAGATCGATGTGTTTGCATTCGGGGTCGTTCTTTTGGAGCTTTTATCGGGCAGAAAGCCTATAAGCAACGACCTTCCGAAAGGGCAAGAGAGCCTTGTTATGTGGGTAGGTTTCTCTGATTTCTATCATCATTAATATCCTTATTCATTACATGATAATGATAATGTAATATTGCTTCGAAACCATGCAGGCTAAACCAATTCTAAATTCTCACAAATTCTCCAAACTGCTCGACCCAAACCTGGGCGGCGACTACGATCAAGACCAAGTGGAGAGGACAGTGCTAGCAGCTTCGCTTTGCATTAGGCGGGCACCGCGGGCTCGGCCTCAAATGAACCTGGTAAGCCTTTTTTTACTGCAGACTTGAAGGAATATTTAATGGATCTGTGTAATGATGCATGTGAGTTCTTGCTATTACAGATTTTGAAACTTCTTGGAGCCGACGAGGAGGTACTAAAATGGGCAAGACTCCAAGTGAATGCTTCGGAAGGGATCGACGGGTCATTGCCAGACGAAGAAATGTGTTCGCAGTCCAACTTACAGTCTCATCTGAACCTTGCTTTGTTAGGCATAGACGAAGATTCGTCGTCTATTAGTAGCATGGAACAGAGCGTTTCATTGGAAGATTATCTTCGAGGGAGGTGGAGCCGATCGTCGAGCTTGGACTAATTTTTTCTCTCTCTTTTTTTTTTTTTGCGTTTTTTCCGTGTTTTTACTCGACGGGCTTGGTTTGGATGTGGTGTGGCTTATCCTTCTTGTTACCCTCCTCCTTCCCCTCAACATTGTTGAACTCTGTTTTTGTGGGATTTATATAGGATTCAACCACAGTTTGAATAAAATGAATTATTACAGTTGCTATTTTTCATTACTTTCTTGAAGATGATGTCTAGAAAATTGTAGTGGCGCACAATATTAGTTAGTACATTGTCATTATTTGAAAAACAAATAGACTAGAAAAATTCCTTATCCACAACACAACATCATATCAACTCCCAATCTCAGAAAAACAGAGTACTCTGCTTCATTGATATCACTACGCCATGGCTGCAGCTTCAGCTTACATGGCAGCGTCGACGAGCTTTTCGATGTTGAATTGGAACAAACGTAACAACAACAGATGGCAGCAGCAGCAGCACAGAGGTAAAATCACCTTCACAGTATCAGCCCAGCAAGCAGAAGTCGAAGCTCAGGTCGAAACAGAGCAAGGAGAGGAGAAGAGAAAACCAGAGCAAGAACCGACTCCAATGAAGCCGCCCAGGCCCGTCGAGCCACAGACGAACGTCAAGAGCAAAAACATGCTCAGAGAGTACGGCGGGCAGTGGCTGAGCTGCACCACGAGGCACGTCAGGATATACGCCGCCTACATCGATCCCGAGACCTGCGAGTTCGATCAGACGCAGATGGATAAGCTCACTCTTATTCTCGACCCCACCGACGAGTTCGTTTGGACAGATGAGACTTGTACTTGATGGGTTCGCTAGGCCAAAACGGGATGATACGCAGCGGAAAATTCAAAACAAAAGCATTCATCTATCATATAAATGCTTATCTCGTCGGTCCATCTAGCGATAGTGACGATCGGCATCTTTTAAAATCACGCACATGGTACGAATTTTGCTTTGTTAGGGTTTAAGAAATAACCTATTCCTTAGCTTCTTTAGTGACGATGAAGAGGGAATCAATTCCCGGATTTGTGGCTACCACCGTCTTTTCGTACGTTCGCCGTAGGGATTCAAATGCCTCCCCTCTAATCGAGTCCACCTTTTGGATTATGACACCGAGATGATTCTTCGCTAGTAGAAACTAACTCGAATATTGGTATCGATACTTTAGAACTTCAAGGAATAACAAGAACCTTTCTTCTCGGTGAACTCACGTTGCAAAACCACACCCTCTTTGTTGTGTGTGTTGTATGGTTTTTATATGAACCAATACACACTACATTTACATTGTCATTATTGCAAAGAAACGTTTACATATATATGTAAAACCATTTTACATTGCTTAGTAGAAACCGTTTCCCATGATGTACTCTCATTAGAAATTAATTTGCATTTACTTTGGTCAAAACCATAAGACATGCACAAGAGAAAACGTTTCTCTTAATTTTCTTTAAATTTGAATTTAAAGAAATTAATGCCAAGATAGAAACTCTTTTCATTTACTTGATCATATATTAATTTCCCCTTTTTTTTTTCTTGCATTAGACGTGTGAGACTTCTCTACATGTGTTAGGCTTTAAATTATTTAAAGTCCAACTTAAAATAATATTAATTGAGTAATTCTTTATAATTACTATGTAAAACCCACATAATCAATCTTATTGATTATCTTATTCATTTTATTAAATAATGAAATTATCTAATAATATTTAATTCAACAATTGAATTAAAGTTCAATCCAACTATTGGAAATATCAACTTCATGTTATCATTCTCCAAAACTTCGTGTGACCCTTTTAGGTTCACGATTAACACTAATAGTGAATTTACAACTCCTTGTAACTAATTGAAATTAACTCTTTAATATCAAGAATTCACTAATCACGGTAACACCTAGCAAGTAGCATGATTATCTAGTGTTAAGTGAAATAGCGAGTAAACCTTTTCAATTGCAAGTGCATACACGTAAAATCCTTTCGACAACTAATTTCCCGATTAGACCTTGGGCATGGAATTATAAGTCGAACCCAATTGATCTAATAACTATGAATTCATTTCCAGTTTAAATGATTCATTTATGAATCTCTATTCATCCCGCCTTGGCCAAGGACTGCGAATCATAAACTATGAAAAGCATAGGAAATTCACTTATTAATGTAAGTGTCGAATTCTATGTTGGCCACAGACAAATCTCCATGCACACTAATACAATACCCAAAATACCCCTTTTGTGATTATCCAGCAATCAAAGGATAAATCTAAGTAAAGCATAATGCGCACAAGACTACTATCGTACCTCAAGTCAGAGGATTAGTCATGTACTATTGCAACACGAAAATTCTTATTCGACATAAAAGTTTCCAATTAAGAATTTTCATCGGGTCAAGTTCAATGAACTTGTTCCCTAACAAGCATCTGCATATATGCATTTGCGTCTCCACGCTAATGTTAATGGAACGTAACATTCTCATCTAACAAGCATACATCATATGCACAAGTCTTTCTGGGTTATTCAATGTCCTGTCTTGAAATACTCATCGACTTGGAACTTAATTAAGATCATAGCCTAAGACATGTTCCATGATCACCATCAAATGCGCAATCATGTCCCTCAGCTTATAACGATCTAAGGACTTTATCGTATGTGCAAATAATGCATAAACATAAGATAAAACAATGCCTTTTATTTTATATAATTTCCAACAAATTGTCTTACAAGTAGAAAAATATCCAATCAAGTTGGAACGTCGGGCATTCTACTCTAACAATCTCCCACTTGCCCTAGTTCCAATTGCCCATGTATTTTAGGCCCATCTTCTCGAGATGTCCGTCAAATACTTTCTGCGACAAGGGCTTAGTCAAGGGGTCTGCTACATTTTCTGCTGAAGCGACTCGATCCACAACGACGTCGCCTCTACCAATGATCTCTCTAATCAGGTGGTATCGCCTCATGATGTGTTTGGATCTTTGATGAGATCTGGGCTCTTTTGCTTGCGCTATAGCTCCATTGTTATCACAATAAACCATTATTGGATCAACAACAGACGGGACTACACCCAACCCTTGGATGAAGTTCTGCATCCAAACAGCCTCTTTTGCCGCATCTGATGCTGCAATGTATTCAGCCTCGGTAGTAGAGTCAGCAGTTGTCTCTTGTTTGGAACTTTTCCAACTAACTGCAGCTCCATTCAAGGTAAATATGTATCCGGACATTGATTTAGAGTCGTCTTTATCGGACTGAAAACTAGAGTCAGTGAATCCTTCTAGTTTTAGTTCTCCACTGTCGTACACCAAAAAGATATCCTTAGTTCTTCTCAAGTACTTAAGGATCATCTTAACGGCTTTCCAGTGTTCTTCCCCTGGATTGGACTGATATCTGCTCGTGACGCTTAGAGCATGAGCCACATCAGGCCTAGTACATAACATTGCATACATAATGCTACCAATAGCTGATGCATAAGGTACACGAGCCATTCTTTCTCTTTCTTCAGGCGTCTTTGGAGACATAGCCTTAGAAAGCGAAACACCATGACTCATTGGCAGGTATCCACGCTTGGATTCCTCCATGCTAAACCTTTTTAGCACCTTGTCTATGCACATCGACTGGGATAGTCCGATTATCTTTCGTGATCTATCTCTATAAATCTTTATCCCCAAGATAAAAGATGCTTCTCCCAAATCTTTCATGGAAAACTGTTTAGACAACCAAGTCCTTGTTGACTGCAACATTCCTACATCATTCCCAATGAGTAGAATGTCATCAACATAGAGCACGATAAATGCTATTGCATTTCCACTAACCTTCTTATAAACACACGGTTCATCCAGATTTTTATGAAAATCAAACATTTTGATCGTTTCATCAAATCGAATGTTCCAACTCCTTGAAGCTTGTTTAAGTCCATAAATGGACCTCTGGAGTTTACAAACCATTTGCTCACTCCCACTGGATATGAAGCCTTCTGGTTGTTTCATATAAATCTCTTCCTTAATGTTGCCATTAAGAAAGGCAGTCTTCACATCCATTTGCCATATCTCGTAGTCATAATACGCAGCTATGGCTATCAGGATCCGAATGGATTTAAGCATTGCAACTGGTGAAAAAGTTTCCTCATAGTCAACACCTTGCTTTTGAGTATAACCTTTTGCAACCAGACGCGCTTTAAAAGTACTCACTTCTCCATCTACTCCAAGCTTACGCTTATAGACCCATTTACAACCAATTGGTACAATACCTTGTGGTGGGTCTACCAAGGTCCACACCTTGTTTGAGTACATGGAATCCATCTCGGACTGCATTGCTTCTCGCCATTTATTTGAGTCAATGTCGGACATTGCCTCTTCATAGCTTGTTGGATCATTATCCAAAAGGAGTCCCTCTTCTTTGTTCTATAATAAAAGGTTCAGCCTATCAGGCGCCCTTGAAACCCTAATAGATTTTCGAAGAGGTTGTGCCTCAGACGGTCCAGGCTCAACTGGTGTATTATTTGTGACAACTTGTGGGATACTTTGTGGTTCTCTTTCCTCGTTAAGTTCTACAACTTCGCCACTATTTTCAGAAAGAAACTCTTCCTCTAAGAAAATAGCATTCCTCGAAACAAACACTTTTTGTTCGGAGGGATCGTAGAAATAGTATCCTATAGACTCTTTTGGATACCCCACAAATTTACATAAAATGGATCTCATATCCAATTTATCTCCCACTTGCTGCTTCACGTAAGCAGCACAACCCCATACTTTGAGATATTTGTAAGAAGGTGTCTTGCCACACCACATCTCATAGGGTGTACTTGGGACAGCTTTACTTGGCACTCTATTTAGGAGATGTGCCGCCGTTTCTAAGGCATAGCCCCAGAATGAAAGAGGTAAAGTAGTGAAACTCATCATTGATCGAACCATGTCTAACAGGGTCTGGTTCCGTCGTTCTGAAACTCCATTAAGCTGCGGAGTACCAGGAGGAGTCCACTGTGAGAGAATCCCATTCTCTTTTAGATAATCAAGAAAATCAGTGGTCAAGTATTCGCCTCCTCGATCAGATCGAAGAGTCTTTATACTACGACCGCTTTGCTTCTCTACTTCATTTCTAAATTCTTTGAACTTTTCAAAGGCTTCAGATTTATACCTCATAAGGTATACATAACCATACCTCGAAAAATCGTCGGTAAATGTTATGAAGTAGTGATATTTCCCTCTCGCACTAACACTTAGTGGGCCACAAACGTCTGTATGAATCAGATCCAACAGACCTTTGGCTCGCTCCACTTGTCCAGAAAATGGCGACTTGGTCATTTTTCCTTTAAGACATGACTCACATATAGGCAACTGATCCTCTCCCCTAAGGTCGAGTTTTTGCGCTAGCTTGTGAATCCTCTTTTCAGATATATGACCCAATCTAGCATGCCAAAGTGTGAATGAACTATGATTTTCTAATTTTCTTTTATTTTGTTGAATTGTTAGGATGGGGCTTTGAGGTGTAATGGTGTATAAACAATTTGTCAAATTACCGGAATATATAAAAGCATTATCTTTGAAAATGGAACAACTTCCACTCTCAATAATAAACTTAAAACCTTCTCTATCCAATACTGGAATAGAGATAATATTTCTTATAATATCCGGAACATAAAGACAATTATTCAAACATAAATTAACACCATTATTTAAAGCTAGATAAACAGTCCCAATAGCTACTGCAGCAACTCTTGCCCCATTGCCCATCCTAAGGATCGTTTCCTTACTGTCCAGCTTCCTGCTTCTTGTCATTATCTGTAAATCATTGCAGATATGTGAGCCACAACCGGTATCTAATACCCAAGAAGCATCGTTAACTGATAAGTTAACTTCAACAAAATACATACCTGAACGTTTCAGGCTTGCAAGATAGTCCTTGCAATTCCTCTTCCAGTGCCCCGTTTTGCCACAGTGAAAACACTTGTGATCAGCTTGAGAATTAACCTTTTCCTTTCCTTTGTTCTTAGCCTCATTGCCATTTGCCTTCTTGTTGGGCTTGGCAGGAACCTTTCCCTTCCACTTTCTTTTCTTAGACATTGCTGCCTTTGACTTGGAAGTGGATCCAACAAGAAACACCGGCTTATCCTTCTTAATGGTGGATTCAGCCGTCTTTAACATGTTCACCAACTCGGGTAGAGAAGTCTCCATGGAGTGCATGTTAAAGTTGACAACAAAGCTGTCAAATGAGGGAGGCAGAGATTGTAGCAACAAGTGCACAAAGAGCTCATTATCTATAACGACTCCAAGTGACGTAAGCTTTTCAATGAGGCCTATCATCTTCAGCCCATGGTCTTGGACTGAAGAGCCCTCAGTCATACGACATCTGAAAAGCTCTTTAGATATCTGATATCTCATTTGCCTAGTTCTCTCACCATACAACTCTTGTAGGTGGTGAAGAATCTCTTTAGCATTATCAAATGCCTCATGCTGACTCTGCAGCTCATTCGACATAGATGCTAGCATGTAGCACCGAGCCTGGAGATTGTCATCACAATGACGAAGATACTCCCCATACTCCACTGATGTCATATCCTCAGGAGCAGGAGGTGGTGCTATGGTAAGCACATATTCCTTCTTTTCAGATTGAAGGACAATCTTAAGGTTTCTCAACCAATCAACAAAATTTGGGCCAGTCAACTTGTTTTGCTCAAGAATACTTGCAATTGGATTTTTAGCCATTGTAGTAGAGAAATCTACAAAAATAAACGAAGCAGAAAATAAACAAACTACGGAAAATATAGATTTAACATAAGGTCTTTTATATTAAATTGCTCCCACTATTTTATTTAAACCCTTAAAAATTCTGAAAATCTTATTTTCATAGTGGGCTTGAAGTCCAACAAAAATAATTCACACCTCAATTTATGAGCCCATGAAAAATTTATATCGGTAGTCAACTCTTTGACAATTGTATCAACATACAACCTTCAAGATTATTTTGCCTCACTCTTCCTATATGCCCCAATTTTATGAGCCCATATAGTACTAAGTGTCAAATTAAACCCATCAAACCTTCGTATAAATGGAGCATCAATGCGTCCCACGACTCGTGGCCAACGCAAAGACGAGTCCAGCTCACGAACATCTCTATGCTAGGTAGAGATCACAGCTTTCAGCACAAGACCACTCCACGACTCATGGCCAGTGATCAAGCGCAGTAGCATCGTCATGTCATCTACCTTTTGATGGAAGGCATGGATTAATAGGTCACCACCTATTTTTATCCATTTTAATTTGATATGGAACTAATCGAATTAAGTTCCTTCAAAGTTTCATAAACTTAGGGTTTTCTTTTCAAGACCTCATCAACCTCATGCAATATTAATCATATGAAGCGCAAGCAAATAACATATAATAAAACTAGCATACATCCTATGGGATGATCATATAAAACATGCTAAAATATTCATCACATGAAATTAAAACACATAAATTCACCAATTTGCGTGTTAATCTAATCTTCGAATGAAAACAGTTTTCCATCTATCAAAAATCAGCCCACATAAAAAGTTGAGTGGTTCGCAAACACTCGCGTATTTATGTTGGTGACCGAAAAGCTATCCGAAGAAATTAACTTGTTCATTTGAAAAACAAATGTTTTGCTAATTCACAGCAACCCATACGCATGCATAAATCATTGAGAATAAAATATCATTTATTTTATTATCATAAGACAAAAACAGAAACTTCATTTCTATGCTAATGAACGGACATGAACACATATCATGAAAACATTTTTCATCAAGAATGAAGTTCCTTTTTAAATGTATCATAACTGAAAATTTCAGCAAGCATAAAATATTCCATTTAATATTTTAACATCAAACGTACAACAAGAAAACCCTTTTCTTGTTATAATAACCAATCAATTGGTTTCAACTCAAAGTTCCAAAATTAAATCACATAGAACATTTCTATCACACACAAACAAAACACCATTTAACAATTAAATATGTTTATCACATAAACAACAACAATGCAAAATTTAATTTTAAAGATGCTTAACCCGTGGCTCTGATACCACTTATGGGTTCGCTAGGCCAAAACGGGATGATACGCAGCGGAAAATTCAAAACAAAAGCATTCATCTATCATATAAATGCTTATCTCGTCGGTCCATCTAGCGATAGTGACGATCGGCATCTTTTAAAATCACGCACATGGTACGAATTTTGCTTTGTTAGGGTTTAAGAAATAACCTATTCCTTAGCTTCTTTAGTGACGATGAAGAGGGAATCAATTCCCGGATTTGTGGCTACCACCGTCTTTTCGTACGTTCGCCGTAGGGATTCAAATGCCTCCCCTCTAATCGAGTCCACCTTTTGGATTATGACACCGAGATGATTCTTCGCTAGTAGAAACTAACTCGAATATTGGTATCGATACTTTAGAACTTCAAGGAATAACAAGAACCTTTCTTCTCGGTGAACTCACGTTGCAAAACCACACCCTCTTTGTTGTGTGTGTTGTATGGTTTTTATATGAACCAATACACACTACATTTACATTGTCATTATTGCAAAGAAACGTTTACATATATATGTAAAACCATTTTACATTGCTTAGTAGAAACCGTTTCCCATGATGTACTCTCATTAGAAATTAATTTGCGTTTACTTTGGTCAAAACCATAAGACATGCACAAGAGAAAACGTTTCTCTTAATTTTCTTTAAATTTGAATTTAAAGAAATTAATGCCAAGATAGAAACTCTTTTCATTTACTTGATCATATATTAATTTCCCCTTTTTTTTTTCTTGCATTAGACGTGTGAGACTTCTCTACATGTGTTAGGCTTTAAATTATTTAAAGTCCAACTTAAAATAATATTAATTGAGTAATTCTTTATAATTACTATGTAAAACCCACATAATCAATCTTATTGATTATCTTATTCCTTTTATTAAATAATGAAATTATCTAATAATATTTAATTCAACAATTGAATTAAAGTTCAATCCAACTATTGGAAATATCAACTTCATGTTATCATTCTCCAAAACTTCGTGTGACCCTTTTAGGTTCACGATTAACACTAATAGTGAATTTACAACTCCTTGTAACTAATTGAAATTAACTCTTTAATATCAAGAATTCACTAATCACGGTAACACCTAGCAAGTAGCATGATTATCTAGTGTTAAGTGAAATAGCGAGTAAACCTTTTCAATTGCAAGTGCATACACGTAAAATCCTTTCGACAACTAATTTCCCGATTAGACCTTGGGCATGGAATTATAAGTCGAACCCAATTGATCTAATAACTATGAATTCATTTCCAGTTTAAATGATTCCTTTATGAATCTCTATTCATCCCGCCTTGGCCAAGGACTGCGAATCATAAACTATGAAAAGCATAGGAAATTCACTTATTAATGTAAGTGTCGAATTCTATGTTGGCCACAGACAAATCTCCATGCACACTAATACAATACCCAAAATACCCCTTTTGTGATTATCCAGCAATCAAAGGATAAATCTAAGTAAAGCATAATGCGCACAAGACTACTATCATACCTCAAGTCAGAGGATTAGTCATGTACTATTGCAACACGAAAATTCTTATTCGACATAAAAGTTTCCAATTAAGAATTTTCATCGGGTCAAGTTCAATGAACTTGTTCCCTAACAAGCATCTGCATATATGCATTTGCGTCTCCACGCTAATGTTAATGGAACGTAACATTCTCGTCTAACAAGCATACATCATATGCACAAGTCTTTCTGGGTTATTCAATGTCCTGTCTTGAAATACCCATCGACTTGGAACTTAATTAAGATCATAGCCTAAGACATGTTCCATGATCACCATCAAATGCGCAATCATGTCCCTCAGCTTATAACGATCTAAGGACTTTATCGTATGTGCAAATAATGCATAAACATAAGATAAAACAATGTCTTTTATTTTATATAATTTCCAACAAATTGTCTTACAAGTAGAAAAATATCCAATCAAGTTGGAACGTCCGGCATTCTACTCTAACAGTACTAAGGTTTACACATATTTCCAGGAGCTCGTCGATCATTATGAGGTTGGTATTGAATCAAAGAACAACCTCCCTGAGGAAGAAGAACATATACTCTATTTTTTTTTCTTCTTCTAAATACAGTGGTGTTGATGAAACAGGGAGCTGAGCTGACAGAGTATACGCTTCGACTGATAGGTTCGGACATCGAACACTACATTAGAAAGCTGCTTTACGAAGGAGAGATTCATTACAACATGAATGCAAGAGTGTTGAACTTCAGCATGGGAAAGCCACGCGTTGGTTTCAACTACAAAGGGCAGGTGAAGGATGTGTAATAATAACAGAGCATCCATGATCAGAGACGAAATACAGTTCTCTGTCTTGTGTAAAAATAAAAATTTCGGTTGAGCCCCAAAGTTAAGGTTATATTTCAATATGGTCCCTAAACTCTAGTAGTCATTCAATTGAGTCCAGTAATGTTGTGGTCAGGTTCTTTCTACTTTCCCCTTTTGAGTAACTTTCTGAATCTCAACAATACTTCGTGGAAAGAGAAGAGAATAGAATCAAATCGCCGATTAACCCAAAAGCATAGTAGAAAAAATTGCCAAAATGCAAGTCATCCACCACCGCAGGCAGCGCCGATACTCGTCTGAATCCGACTTCGACTTCGACGACAACGAGGACGAGCAAGACCAATCAGAAGACGACGACGACGACGAAGTGGAGCCATCGCCTTCCGCGCGGCGCACGAAGGGGATGAACTGTTTGTCCTGCAAAGAGGATTACTCGTCGCGGGACGCTGGCACGTGCCGGGAATGCTACGAGGAGGCTGGGGAGACCGAAGAGGAGCTCAAGCGCGAGATCGAAGATCTCAAGGCGAAGGTCAATTTTTTGAAGCTGCTCTCCGTCGGACCTGGGCTCGGTTGGAGGTCCAATTTGACGGTTGCGTTCTCCGATGTCGTCCTGGTGGCTTCTGACGTGTCGTCGCCTCCCATTCCGGCTCATCGCGCTGTCTTGGTAAACCTAATTAGCCCCCTTTCCTTTTTTTTTTTTCCAACTCTCCTCTCCCAATTTTTTCATTTCGTGGAAAATACTGTTGAGTGTTGTTGATTCGACTACGTACTTGCTTGATTATCTGCAATTTGAGTACTGCTATGAGTTGAGTTTCACAAATTATCTGCAATTTGGGCACTGCTATGAGTTGAGTTTCACAAATTATCTGCAATTTGAGCACTGCTATGAGTTGAGTTTCACAAATTACCAGGCTATATCTGGACCAACTGATTCATCCTCGTTTGATTCAATAACCCTGATGGATGCTATAATTCATCTACTTGCCTTTGCCTACGATGATGCTTAGCCATGATGTGCTTATGAATGGGATTAATACAGCCAGCCATTCTTGTTTCTAACACACAGATAAGTCGATCTCCAGTATTCAGAGCAATGCTCGAGAACAAGATGGAAGAGTCGCTAAGCGGGACCATCAAGATCAGCGACGTCTCCTACGTCTCCCTCTGCTCCTTCGTCAACTATCTGTACACAGCCGAGGCTTGTCTAGACGAGAACATGGCATTTGACCTCTTGGTTCTTGCAGAGAAGTACCAGGTGAAGCATCTCAAGACGTACTGCGAGAAGTACCTCATGTCTAAGCTGAACTGGGAAAACTCCCTCCCTTATTATGCCTTTGCACACCAGCACGGGGCGAAGAGCCTGCTCGATGCTGCTCTGTCGTTGATCATAGACAACATGGATAAGCTGACGAAAAGGGAGGAGTACATCGAGCTCGTGGAGAAAGACCCTCGGGTCGTGGTGGAGATCTACGAGGCTTATCTGTCCAGGCAAGTGAACACCGCTGCTTCTAGTAAGGAACCCGTCTCTAAATCTTAGGTATCTGTGTTTAGTATAATCTCTGTCGTTTTCGATGAACGAACGAATGTCCTCTTGTTTGCAGAATCGACGTAATAAAAATGGGATTTTGTAACTTAATTTCAGATGGCTGCCTATGTCTTTTTTAGTCCGAGGTTGTTATGTTTATTCACATATGCCGACCATATGGATATTTAGATGGGAAACAAACAATTAACAATAATTGAACATTGACTTTTGATTTAATTTAGTTCGAAAAAGCCATATAAGAACCTTCGATGATTGTAATGTAATGGCTTGTATGTTTAAAGTCCATGGATCTTTCTAAGGGCCCCATAAACTGCTGTACTAATTATATATTGAGGAAAGAATCGAGCCTTCCAAGTCAAATTAAGCTTCCAAGAATGTTCCCTTTTTTGGTCTGTTTTCATTAATAAATCAAGTCGTGTAGACTTGAGACAATGAAATTTCGTTCTTGCGTATGTATTTAATGTCTAAATTATTTTTTTTTTCAAAAAAATAAATAAATTAGATTTTTAGACATGGATAAGTAATAATTATCAAGATCCAACACACCTATATTATATGATTGCCAGCCAATGTTGTTCACCTGTAATAAAACGAATACTAGTAGTGCCCCCCTGAGGCTTAGTCTTCATAATATGTAATTTTCCTGATTAAATGTAATAACTTCAATAGGAAATATTAAATTGCACGTTTTCATGACAATTCAATTAAAATAACAAAACATCTTCATGGTCAAATTCTCAATATACATATCTCACAAGTGGGGGTGGCAATGGGCGGGTTCGGGGCTGGTATTAGACATACCATCCCCATACAAAATTCTCATTTCAAATATCATTCCCGCTAATTCACTACTTATGAAAACTTGGTTCGGGGACGGAGAATCACCGTTCGGGGATCGGGTTCCCCATTTTCATATATATCCAATAACTTTAATTTTTTTTTTTTTTGCAGCAAATAAATAAATTAAGTAACATCGACAAATCAGACAATAAAAATAACGAAACATTCACGATAAAAGAAATTGCGATAAACTACAATTACGATGTATATCTTTTAAGGTTGAGTTGTTTTAGTTTTATTTTTTTAATGAAAATATAAAAAAATAATTATAATAATCGATCATTACAGTAAATGATTGTGTATTTGTTATGTTTAATTTAGATACTTTTGGTTTTAGTTTTATTTTAAAAAAAAAAAACGATATGAAAATTTAAAAGAAAAATATTAATAATTAAAAATTATTTGTTCAAATGTATTATTTTATATTATTTATTAATAAATATAATTGAGGAACGGAGAATCACCGTTTGACTCAAACGGGATCGGTTTCGGGGTCGGGGATGGGTGTGGAACATCAATACCATCCCCGTCCCATCCCCGCATTTTCACCGACGGGGAATTACCGTCAACTCCCCATTCCCGTTTTGACTGGGGATTCCCCGTCCCAATTACATCGGGTCCCAACGGGGATGGTTCACCGTGGAGATTTTGCCACCCCTACTCACAAGCCATCAATCTTTGTAAGGTTTCACAAGACAATGAGAAAAAAAAAAAGAAAAGAAAAAATCGAGCTCGAATGAAGAATGATAGAGAGAATAAACCGAATATACATACATACATACATATATAGAAAATAAACAATCGAATAATCTCCTACGGCTCAGCAGAAGTGTGATCAGAAGCAGACATCATAGTCTTAAACTCTTCGAAATCCAAAACCCCGTCTGAGTTCTTGTCGTAAACACGAATCATTTCGCTACAATCCCGTCCGTCCCTCCTATCCCACAGCCCTAATCTCGAGAGCACGCTTTGGAGCTCCTCCGATGAAATGTAGCCGTCGTCGTTCAAATCGTACACCTTGAAGGCCTTCAAAAGATCCTCGCCGCCGCTGTCCGCTCCTTGTTGTTCCTCAAGCTTCGACTTGACCAGCGTGTCGTAAAAGAAGAAGAAGTCGATGTAGTCAAGGCTCGTTCTGCCCACGAGCTTTTCGATCTCTTCCAAGGAAGTGGATATGCCGATCTTTTCTAGGAGATGGTGAAGCTCTTGGATGCTGACTAGGCCTTTGCTGTTCTTGTCAAGGTTCTTGAAGATTCTGTGTAGATCATCTTGGCTTATAGGAGACATATAATGATGAATGATGGAGAAAGTATGATATATATCAAAAGTACAAACAACGTTATGTAATAGATTCTTGCTTGTGCATAGTTAGCTATATATATATATATATATATATATATATATATGTACATACATAACTAACTTGTTTCGAGGGTTAAAGGCTAAAACCGTGTTATTATAACGGTCTTATTTTGACTTGGGGAAATAATTGGAGGAGCACGACTTATATATTAAAAGAAATTTAATGGAAGAAAAATTGGAAGAAGTTTTGTTTAGAAAGGTATTGTTTCAAGATTTTTGTCCATATGGAAGAAAAATAAATAAAATGGAACTTTCGTATTTGCATATCTGATGAAATGAAATCCTCTCAAAAGTAAATTAGGACCATAATTTGGTTACCGACTATTGCCGTACTAAGTATGGAAATTGGAAACCACCAAAACATGGAAAATATTGATTTTGCGAAGTCAATGCGTCCAAGACTATAAAATCATTTCCAAATAATTATAAGTTCCTTCCAAGTCCAATTGGAAAAAAATAAAATAAAATTCAGTGATGTAGGGGCATAAGGCACCACACATTCATTCGATATTAAGTCGAAGGTTCCCAATTTTTTTTAATTTTTTTTAACAAAAAAAAAAGGTGAAAATGATGCTTTAAAGAGAAAAATATGTTTGATTTGGTCGTTCGATCTCTTGTTAAAGGAGAATGTTGCTGTAAGAAATCAGACAAGAGTCTTTACTAACTCTTTTTGTTTTTCATTATTATTATTATTATTATTATTATTATTATTATTAATCATGACTTATAATATTTGGATAAATAGGGTTTCTTTTTTTATGTCTAAGAGATGTTTGCCTAAGATTATTTATCTTATTTCCAAGTCATGGAACCCCATAACACTCTTATTCGACTATTTCTTCAACCATTTTCAACCAAACATGATGCCAAGAAACGAATTGACAACTATTAAGAGAAATAAATGACGATCATTACAATGTTATAATAAAATTGATGATACGTAAATTAATGACCCAGCCAGGACGTGCTAGCAGAAATTAATTAATTATTACTTTTTAACAACATAACCGTTGCCCGGCAATAACTTTCAAAATTCTGAAAAAAGTCACATACGCCCAAACACCTTTTACTTTGCCTTTTTCTAGCAATATTTCAAAATATCATTACATTCTTTATCATATGGTAAGCTCTAATGAACTTTGTCATAGCCTTTCAAAACATCATACAGCTATTGTCTTCTTCTTATTCTTCTTCTGAAGTAACAAACCCAAAAATGGGTTCTTGCATCAGCAAATGCAAACCAAAGAAAAAAAACCTCAAGGATAATGAAACCGTCCCCGTCCAAGACAAGCTTGTTGTCTCGCAAGAACCCATTGCTTCGATTCATGAGAAGACGATAATACCCTCGGATAAACCTCAGTTTCCAGGCCCATCTTCTACGTCTTCTTTCTCTTCGTTTTCTGATTCCAAATGCACGATAAACTCGTCGATATCTTCTTCGTCATCGTCAGCATGCGTGTCGACGTGTTCTTCTTCTGTGCTGTACACAAAAGATCATTCCTTTTCCGACAAGTTTATACCGAAAGAAAATCCACAGATCGTAAATCCCGCGATCAAGGGAAGTATCCCATCTGCAAATTCAGACAAGGTCATAGTTAGGCCAACTGTGGATGCCCCACCAACACCAAAGAAACGGGCTCGTGCAAGCTCGCCTACTATCGTGAGGCAAAAGAGCTTCAGAAGGGATCATAATCCTTCGTCCAATGCTCTTAACAGAGGGCTTAGGTCTCCTTCTCCAAGCCGGAGATTCAACGGTTCTGAGAGTAATCGAAGTTTTTCGACGAATGCAGCTGATCGTGAAGGTAGTTCTTGCAGCAGGCGAATGAGTGTCTCAAAGGGTAATCCAGCTTTGCTTCGTGTTAGAAGAGAAAGCTTTCGCACTCGTAGTGCTCTAAGCCCTAGTGCTGATTCGACCATGATGGCACGTAATTTCTCAGCTGCGAAAAAGGAATTGTCGATTTCTTCGAATAGGGTCGGCGCTGCTAAAGTCGATGGCTTTGGCGTTGGAGAGGTTAAGCTCGGCCAAGAGATGGATACTGTTATGGAAGATGTTAATAACCCTCTCATTGCTTTGGATTGTTTCATATTTCTTTAATTTCTCTCTTTTTTTTTTCTCCCATGGATTTTGTGTGTTGTTGTGATTCCTTAGAAATCCTTAAGACAGCCGTTTCTGTGGTTAACAGTTTGGCCTCCCCTTGTGTGTAAGAATCAGACATCGAGTGATATTTTTCAATGTAAAAATCAATTATTTCAAACCAAGTCCATTGAACACTTCATTGAAAAGAAGTCTCCATTACTAGAGATAAGCAAATGATACTTACACTAGCACATATATATATATATATATATATATATATATATCACTGTCGACTCGACCCTCGATCAAAGCGAACGGTTTGGTTTCGGCGAAGAAGACTTCGCCTTGGCGAAATCAACCAAGTCCCTGAAAAGCGCATCCTCAGGATTCTCTTTCTTCTTAGAAGATGGCGCCGGCGATTTAATTGAAAGATTCTGAGTGGGGCCGACCAAGCCATCATAAGAAGAGCCCGAGCCCGAGCCATTGCTGGAACCAGGACCGTGATGTTCGAAAAACTGCTGCCTCTGGTTGTGCCGAGAAGGTGGTGGCGGAATATCCCACGGAGCCGGAGGTTGACTGTCAGAAGGCTTGCTGGTAAGAACGGCCTCGTCGTGGCTGGTTTTCTGACCAAACATCGAAGCAGTGGGATTTTCCTCGTAGGTAGGTTTCGGGGCAAACATCGAAGCCATCGGATTTTCTTCGTAGATAGGTTTTGGCTCAAACATCGAAGCAGTGGGGTTGATAGAGTCGTCGGGAGCCGAAGGGCTAGGGTTTTGGCGGGACTCAGATGCTTTCAAGGGCTTCTTCGTTTCGTAAGTTTCCCCACTCAGATAATCAACTGTGGGAGAGTCTGAACTAACGGGTTTTTTAGAGGCCGGCGGAGGTGGAAGAATCGGTTTGAAACGGGTCGGGTCGGTTCTTACCGATGATGATGGTTTTCGAGCGGGTCCTTGCGGCGTGTCCCTTGAGGATCTACAATCGGGTCAAAGAAATATTTTCTTGAAAAGCACTTAAAACGACACAGAACATTATTAAGATGAAAAGATTATTTAAGCATATACCGATGAGCTAGCTGAGCGAATTCATCTTCAGATTCATCATCCTCGTGGTTCACGTCCATGAGTGGGGCAACTGGGGCGGTCTGATCGTTCATCACAGGAACGAACGAAGGAATTCCTTTTGCAATATTATCGTGCCTCTCAAGAACGCGCTGGAGCTTATCGTTCAGTTCCAGCCCTTTCATTAGAAGATTCTCGTCTCTGCGTAAGTTTTTTTTTTTTAATAATTTCTTCGTTCGCAAACAAGTTCGTGCATTGTAATAAAATTGGCAGAAACGGGATATAAAGGAGATGGTTCTTGTTTACTTACGCGGTATTGTTCACTAGAGACATGACCTGCTTTTGGTAAGAACGACACTGGTCGGTTAAGTCCACGATGATCTCGTCGTTCACGCCCTGTGATAGTAATAATCCAAAAAAGCCGCGATTTTTATTATACGATCATACACTATTAAATGTCATACAATAGAAAAATTATGAGTATGAGAAATAATGCAGGAGAAGTTATACGTAATAAATAAATAAAGACCTGAGGATTTTTTGGATCAAGTGCAGTCAACATCTCCATAAGAACATTGGCAAGCCCCTCAGCATTTTGAATCTCTGACAAGCTGCATAAGATAGAGAGAGAGGATTTATTACGAAACTAAACTATGATTATAGATTATACTACAAGGCGAGGTATATACCTGAGCCCAGAGACTTCAGATTCAAGAGAGGCTTGAACAGCAGCTTCCTCATACGGTGAAGTTGGTTGAACAATGGGATGTGTTTGTGGCGGAGTAAACAAGGGAACACTGTTCTCTGCTCGAGGTGGAAAATCTACCCCGGCAGACTATAACATCCGAATTAAGAAAGGCAACTAATTAGAAATGTAATTCAGGCAAAGTCGAGAGATTCGAGAAATAAAAAAAGAAGTTAAAGATGGCTTCTCTTTTTTTTTTTTAATCACCTTCAGTTCGTTGTAAGCAGAGTAGTACTGGGGATATCTAGCGGCACGCCCTCCCAAAGCTTCTTGCCATGTATCTAGCAATTCTAGAATCTTCTCCCTCACATGTAAGTCGGGCTGTACGAAAGTATGAAAAAAGAAGTATATATGTTCAATGATTTGAATTTCGACAAAAAAAATTAAAGAAAAAACAAAATAAGGCATCATCAGAGGTAAAAAAGGTCAAAACACCTTCTTCTTCACAATCTTGACCATATCATGCAGTATATCGCGCTCAACAATCAAGTGAAAGACTTGTTCCCCACAGTTCTTGGTGAGAGTCTCCAGCACCTGAAGCACAATTTCCATAAAACAAACGATTATGCTTCTCCCATTTCATTTCGTCGCGTTAGAAGAAATAACTATTCAATCTTGCAGGCATGCGTGTTTGTTCATGGACGTATATGCATCTACTATGAGATGATTATCCATAACAGCAAATGCAGGTTTGTGTAAGGGAAGATAGAACTTACAAACGATGCGAGTATAAACAAAAAAGTCCGTAAGAGCAGAAGGGAGATGCGGATAGAACTTACAAATAATGCAAGAATCTGTACTTTAGAGCTTTTACTCCCCAGCTTTTTCTTGAGTACCTTCAATGTCTCCTTCGTTTGCCTGCATTGCGAATCCATTTAGTGTCACCTTGTCAGTAAAATGCCGTTTAAATCTTTGTCAGAAAGGAAAAAAAAAGGAAAATAATCCAATAAGAAGAAAGAAACTAACTAAACATACACTGGATCCATGTTGATTACGTCGCATAACTCCATGTTTATCGCCCAATCTGGACCAATCAGCATATCACTCGTCGCCCTCTCAGCAACAGCTGCCGCATTTTCTGCCATGGTTCGATTCCTTTGTACAAACTATCGATGTCGTCACCTAGACAGAGATAAATCTAAACTGTTGGCAACATATGTCAACCAAAAAATAGTTTTCCCCCAACTTTCATGCATATAAAGATTTCACTACAATTTATTCATTGAGAAAGAAAGAACTCAGCAGACAAAGTAGCATGAAACAGAGTGTTACTATAACAGACAAGAAATGAATTAATAATCAATGAAAGGAAAACACAGAAAAACGAAGATATAAGTGGATCCAATTTACAAGATATAAAACACAGAAAAACAATAAAGATCATACGCAAAACCAAATATAACTGCATCTAATTCCTTTCGATCTTTGTGGAGCGAAAGTAAATTGTCAAATCTAACCTCAATACATTAAAACAACGCAGGATCAGAGGTCAAAGGCCTAATTGGGGAACTCAATATTAAATCGACAGGAAATAATGAAAAAAAAAACCCCAAAGTCAACCATCCCCTACCATCATAGCAATTAGCATAAATTGTAACAAAACTAGCTCAGAAAACCTTAAAGATCAAACCTTTAGAGGAAATCCAACAAACCCAGTTCAGAAACAAACAAAAAAAAATTAAAAAATCAGAGCTACAAATTTGCAACAAATCGCTTCAACTTTTCGTAAATTGGCCAAAATTAGGGTGCAATCTTTGGACGATTTACCTGCCAGAAAGAAGCCTTACCTCCTGCGAGCCCAGAAAGAGAGAGGAGTCGGAAATACTAAGAAATAGCGGTGGGAAGAAGTGGAAAAAATATAATAAAAGACAGAAAAAAGATAAATAAGTCGTGGAGATTCAATATCAGAGATAGATAATGAAGCTTTATTATATGTTTAGATATGAATAATGTCTAGGTTGATACTAAACTATAATAACCAAAAAAGTTATTAAAAATAATCGAGGGACAAATGTAGATTTTTCTTTTCAATTGTATTCATATGGTGGGTAAATGATAATAATACGACGATTGTCGTATTGTTCTTGATTTTGACTTTTAATGTGTTTGGCGAGTCGGCTTTTATTTTATATTATATAGTCTACACTGAAAGCGCGTTTCTAGAACCGCGACGAGACAGAAACTATAACCCATGTTTCACGACTTAAGACATTCTTTGACCATTGTAAGTTTCATTAGTTGTACTTAGTTCTAGTCTAGAAGATACTCCAAGTTAATGTTTTTTTGAGTTCATATTAATTAACTCTTTTTTCTTCTATTGGACTCGATACGAATATGAGGACCAAACCTAGTGGGTTGATCTCATACGTTTGGACCAACGTAAATCTAACAAGTCATGATGTCCGCCCATATAAACAACAACAAAAAATTATATTTTATAATATAAGAAAATAAATAAATTGAATTTGATTGATATGCATACTAACCCTAATGATAGTCATCTAACCTAATGTGCTATTTGACCACATACGTTTATTGGGACCATCATCTTACTATTCTATTGGTCCTAAGCTATAAAATTTCCAATCTTTTTCTTGCTTGCTACTCAAACACGTACTCGTGGTTGAGGACAAGCACATAAAGTCTCTATTTTGATTTATTAATACAACTTGTCTTGTATCATTTTGGGCCAAAAAAAAAAATAAAATTATTAAATCACCATCATAGTCATTATCATACTTTGTGACAGAAAGATGTTTGCAACATAATTCCTTCTGATCTACTTACTAAGATTCATAAGGAGACGGATTATTATCGACCATCAATTACAAAACATAAATAATGGCAAACGAAATGAAAGAATATACACAAATCTTCAATCAAAATGTTATACTATGCATCTCAAATATGAATTATTTATTTTTGGTTTCTTCATACCAATACATCTCTTTCTCTATGTGTCTCCCTACACCGCAGATCTATTATTCATTCTTGATCTTAAAAATGGCCAGCAAGCTGGTACACAATCAGTTCTTTTCCTGCATTAATAATAATAAAAAAATCTCCATCAGTTTATGATGAATTAAAAAAATAAAAATAAAATCATCACATTTCAAGATGACCCATTTAGGAGGAGGCAACAGATTTTGGCAAAGCTCTGTTCATATCATCACAATCACCCTTTCATTGTATTCGACATTGACACTTTAATTTCAAGCAAAAACAATCAAGTTCTCAAAAACTTACACACACACACACAGCCCCTGAATACAAATTACAGATCTTTGTCTTAAAACAAATACATATATGTAAGAAACAATCCAATCCCATGTCATTGAGCTTAGCTTAGTTGCCCTTTCTCATTGCATATTCAAGAATTCAAACCATAAAAATCAAATCTTGAACATAAATGCTAAGAATTTCAACATACCTGGCAATGCTGTAACTCCGATTGCTGCTACTGCTACTACTTCCACCAATGCTTGAGCCAATATTACTCCCAAAATTATTACTTGTTGTTGTTCTGCTACTATCACTATCCGTCGATCCACTCAATTTCTTCTTCCACCAATCTTTTTCTTCGCCGCCGCCCACGCTCTTTGTCCCCTCCGGCTTCGGAGATACTTTCCCACCAACACCAACACCTTTCCCGCCGCCGCCGACAATCCTCTTCTTCGACTTGAGTGAGAAGAACGGAGGGCCAACATTCAAGAAAAGCCCTTTATTCTCAAAACCCCCCTTTCCTACCTCGTACCTCTTGCTCTCTTGTTTCTTGACATTCCCACCTCTACGATGGAGACGTTTCTGACCGTCGGCGTTGGACAATCTCGAAAGACCCTTAGTAGTAGTAGTAGTAGTAGGACTCTCCGGCGGTTCTTGATTTTCTAACCTGCTGTGCTCGACTAGGTCTTTGAGCGATAGCTCGTACGATGATTCGGGCATGTTCCTCACCATCTCCATTAGCTCCCGCTGACCTCTGACGATGTCTTGTGTTCTCGAATCTGGCGATAAGGATCTGTGGCTGCTGTAATAAGGGTGGCTGAGAATAGGGTGCGTCGGGCTTGGAGATGTATTCTTCCATAAAGGTGGCGAATTGGCGCCGGAATTATCACTTTCCATGGAATTTCGATAAGGGGTTGGTCCGAACTGCAACGCATCTTGATGGTCGCTATACTTCAGACCGACGATTGGGTTCGTCGTGTTATTACCGATGCCACCATGGAGGCTTGGATTGTGCATGTTTTCTTGATTTCCTTCGAGAGGATTTTGAGGTTTGAAGAGATGAGCCGAGCAAAGCAAATGAGGTTGTTTGTTGTGGTGGTGGGATTTTGTCGGTAATGCTTTGGGCCATATGACAGGATAATATAGTAGTACTTCCATTGCAATAACATCAAAGTTTATTAACTTTCAATTGATATTAATATAATATTATTTTAGTAATATATATATTTAATGTGGGGGAGAAAAAGTCAAGATGGTGGTGGGGTGGGGCGTACTTATCCCTATTTTTCATGGGTTTTGTTTGTCCCACTTTCAACGTCAAACAATTTAGGTTCATGCTCTTCTATCTATGCAAGTTGGTTAGGATTGTAGGCATGTGTTCCTCCTAAGGATGATGTTGAGATCTTGGGTAGGTAGGAAAAAACCAACAATTTATGGGTTGTCTGTCATTTTTCAATGGCGTCGTGCAATTCATGGCCTTTGCTTCTATTATTTTTTATTATTTTATTACCTCATTGATTGTAATAAACCTAATTCAAACCGCACGTGCAATGTCTGCATACTTTGATTATTTATTATATTTAATTATTCTTCACGTTGGCCGAAGTAGAGAGGCCATTAAACATATATCTCCCTGTTTTCTCTTACTATTAATGACTTCCTAAAAAATTAATATATACCAAAAATATATATGAAAATGAAACGAGCATATAATGAATGACCTCATTTGTTTTTGGCCCTTTCGCCCCCATTAACATCTTTTATTGCCTATACTCCCCAACTCTTTCGAACTTCATGGGGGACTTTATTGAGCCCATCATGGATTGGTCTTATTTGGTCCATATGAAGCGGGTCGGGTCGGGCTACTATTTGAATGAACAAACGGGTACTCCTCCGTAGGCGGGTTTTCGTTATACTAATAAGATTCTAATTTGCTAACTAAATATTATATTTGCGTCTATTATTTCTGATAAGTACGATGTCATGAATGAATTGAATAATGTCAGAAGATAATTCCTTTATATATTCATCAATCAATCAATCAATCAATCATGTCCATTTAATGCATCTGGACGACAAATGGGAAGATGTACAAGCTTATCATCTTTCTTTCCCATCGAATAATAGATTATCATTTCTTTCAAGGCATGTTTTTTCTCGGATTATATGATTGAGATAAAGATAATTTTGATGTAATTAAAAACTATTTGTGAAGCGATTGATATGTTTTTTTTTGGACCCACCATTCATGCATTTGCTCGCAAACGCTTTGGATTCATCGTCGCTTTGTCTCCTCTTGGCTCCATTCTTGATTTGGTTGGGTCGGATATTTATTTATTTTTAGTAAAATGCTTGTGTTAATTTTAGATTTTTGAGTAATAATTTGTTGTATTGATAAATGGGCTTATTGAGATGTTGTTTATCGCGAGGACTCAGAAACTTATAATTTTAATGGTATTATTGTTATTAGGGTACTACTATTCGCACCCGTGGGGTGCAAAAAACCTTTGAAATATAAATTTAAAAAACAATTTATTTTTTATTTGTATTGAATTTAGCGTTGCATTTATATTTATTTTTTCATTTATTTTTTCCTTCAAAAAATTTAAAAAATTTCTTGTATAGTTAATGGAGAAAGAAAACCATTTATATTTTATATAATAATCGACATCTTTTTGTCATGCTTATTATAATATATATATATATATATATATATCTTGCAACATATATATTTAATTGTTTGAAAAAATGATATAAAAAAAATACTCCTTTATTTAATCAAAAAGTTGTGGACTTATGCCTCTTATATTTTTCAAAATACGAGCAACAACTACTTCTCGCATCATCTTCCTCATAATTTTGCATTGATTCGATCAATATTAAAAGGTTTTTCAAAGATCGACCGCATGAAGTGCAGAAAAATCTGAAACTGGTTCTAAATTATTAAACTGTCCAGACATAACATGCATATAGGTATAAATAAATATCCATCAAATATAAACTAAATCGGTTCAATATAACAGTAGTATTGCAATTAGAACGTAATTTTTTTTTCATAATTATTAATACGATTCACGTAGGGAGTAGCTGTGACGCCCCCCCACCTTCTACTACCCATTTATGATACTAACTTACGTGACTATCGATACTATAGAATACAAAGCATGCGTAACTGCGTATAAATTTTTATTTTTATATATAAAAACCATCCCATACAAGCCAAAATCATAGTTGGGATCCTAATTACATACGAGTTGTACAATAACACAGCAAGGTAAACTCTAGCACCCGCCACACAGGTCGCATCCATGTACACACCACCCTCAAAAGTCGCTGGAAGCTTCCAAAAGACTAGCCTTGCCAACAAGGCGATCACGTACCGTGGTCGCCCACACCTACAACACATAACATAAGGGGTGAGCTATGAAGCCCAGTAAGTAGGAATATGCAATGTCGTGCACGTGTAACCCCCGCAAAGGCATCCGCGCCAATGCATCTCTACCCTTATGGAATTAAACTCAATCTCTTATCTCTCAGGGCCCTCGGCTAACTTGCTATGCACCATAAAGAGCTCTTATCCAATACGGATAAATATTGACATTGACCCATGCTGGGTAGCCTACGCCAGGTTTCCCTGGATCGCCCCGTCCCAGGTCGTCCCCTCTGTCATGCGGTAGCCTACGCTGGTAGCCCACGCTGGGATTTCTCCCTAGGTCGCTCCTTCCCAGGTCGCTCCTTCCAGGTCGCTCCTTACCGCTAATTGGGCAGTTGCCCACTCCAGTTAGCCTACGCTAGCATAGCTAGGTCGCTCCTTCCTGGGTCGCTCCTCCTGCCTCAACAATATATAAAATATCCGACGACGCACCACGCCGTCATGGTGCCATAGAAGTAGCACTGACTCAACTGCGAGTCGACATCAAATGCCCACATCGGCAAATATTATTCGCCCTCAGACGATAAGTACCATGCATGCTCATCTCTCATAAACCCCCAAATGTATCGTGCATGCACATGATTATGCCACGGGAGAAATATTGAAAACACTTACCAGATAGGCAATGTCAAATGACTCACATAACAGTATGAACACCAAAGCACATAGTCACGTAAGTCAATCATGTATATTTATGTGTTGTAGTTGAAATTCCCACTTACCTGGTGTCCTTGATTTATTATCCTAATAGTCTTGCGAATCTCCTAATTTTCGTCCCTTAAACATGAAAATATTATTATGTCAATGCATTAGTTAAGTTAAATAGTTATAAAAGTTTTCGAATTACCTAAATGTTAAAAAAAATGCATTTATATTGAAAATATGCAAGTTTTCGAAATTTCATTCGAAAATCAATTAGTTTTCTATCTGCGAAAATCCTCAAACCCGCGAAAATAGTTTTCGGCCCGAAACTCGTCTCACGTTCGAAAATAAATCTGGCCCGCGAAAATAGTTTTCGGCCCAAAACTTGTCTCCTGTTCGAAAATTAATTTGGCCCGCGAAAATAGTTTTCGGCCCGGGGTTTGTCTCTCATGACTTCCATCGGCGAAAACCCTCAGGCCCGCGAAAAATAGTTTTCGGCCCGGGGTTGTCTCTCACGATTTCCACCCGCGAAAACCCTTAGGCCCGCGAAAATGGTTTTCGGCCCGGGGTTGTCTCTCACGATTTCCACCCGCGAAAACCCTCAGGCCCGCGAAAATGGTTTTCGGCCCGGGGTTTGCGAAAACTTTACTTTTGAAAAATTTCTTTCGAAAACTAATGCTTGCGAAAAACACCTATTCATTCGAAAAATATCTAAACCTTCGATCAAAATATTATTTCTTCAGAACATGATGAGCATCATAAGAACTTTAAAACATGCTCAAATCTTTCGAAAATCAAAACCTATATATAAAACATGAACACATGAAATATTCATGCTTGTTAATACTTAGAACACGCTAAATCATAACTAAAAACATAAAAATTATAGTAAGAATTTATACATTTTCCAAGCTTAAAGATGATCACTGTTCGTACTCTTTTTCTCCTTATTCTTAGTTTCGAAAGTTTGCAAAAATGAATGATTTTCTTTCTTCTTAATTCTTATCTTATGTTTGCGTGTGATAGTGAACAAATTACAAGGACCTAACTAATACTTATCTTAACCTATGAAATGTATTATTTTATTGTTTTATTCAGTTTCCTCCCAAGCTAAGTTTTCGATCAATATTTTTGAAACTATGTTTTCGAAAATCTCCTTTCGAAAACTTTAAGTTTTCGCAACCAATGTTCTTTCGAAAATCCTATACTTCAAAATCCTAATCTTCGCAATCTCCCATCTTTCGAAAATCACCTATAAACATACACACATAAACACGTAATATGTAGTTGTATAAACACCTATTATGCGTGCAAATATATTGACCAACTTACGCGCGGAACTCGGGTATTACATCCTCTCCCCCTTAAAAGAATTTCGCCCCCGAAATTATGTCGGTTGGAATAATTCGGGATAGCGACTTCTCATATCATCTTCTCGTTCCCAAGTAGCTTCTTCTGTCAATTGGTTCTGCCACAGCACTTTAACTAAGGAAATATCTTTATTTCGAAGTCGTTTCACTTCGTGCATCATAATCTCCACTGGTCTTTCGTCGTAGCTTAAATCTGGCTTGAGTTGTTGGTGAAGAAATTCGTTTCTTAATATATGATTTGAGTCTGCGACATACTTTCGTAGTGTTGATATGTGGAAGACATCATGGACTTGTGATAGTGAGGCTGGCAATTCTAACTGATATGCTACCTCGCCGACTCTTTTAAGTATTCTGAACGGGCCAATGTATCTCGGACTTAACTTTCCCTTTCGCCCGAATCGTTTTACGCCTTTCATCGGGGATATCTTTAAGAATACCCAATCGTCCACTTTGAATTCTAACGGTCTCCGTCGTTGATCCGCATAGCTCTTCTGTCTACTTTGTGCCGTTCGCATTCTTTCTCGAATTTTCGCTATGGCTTCGGTCATTTCTCGGACCATATCGGGACCCAATATTGCTTGTTCACCAACCTCGTCCCAATGTATTGGAGATCTGCATTTGCGTCCGTACAAAGCTTCATACGGGGCCATTTCAATCGTTGCGTGATAACTATTGTTGTAGGAGAACTCGATCAATGGAAGGTATTTGCTCCAGTTCCCTTTAAAATCAAGAACACATGCCCTCAACATATCTTCCAGGGTTTGGATGGTTCGTTCTGACTGTCCATCCGTTTGAGGATGATAAGCCGTACTAAATGAAAGTTTAGTCCCCATAGCCTTCTGCAGGCTCATCCAAAACTTGGACAGGAACCTCGAGTCTCGATCTGAAATGATTGAAGATGGAATCCCGTGGAGTCGAACTATTTCTTGGATGTACAGTTCAGCGTATCGGTCCAAGGGAAAAGTCGAGCTGATGGGTAGAAAATGGGCAGACTTTGTCAATCGATCGACGATTACCCAAACAACGTCGTGGCCTTTCACAGTCTTCGGCAAACCGACAACGAAGTCCATCGTAATGTGGTCCCACTTCCATACAGGTATTGGTAGTGGTTGCAACGTTCCTGCCGGTCGTTGGTGCTCCGCTTTGATTTGTTGGCAGGTCAGACACCGATTTACGAACGTCGCAATGTCTTTCTTCATTCCTGGCCACCAATAGTTCGTCCGTAGATCTCTATACATTTTTGTAGCTCCTGGGTGCACTGAATATGTAGTAGCGTGTGCTTCCGTCATTACAGTTCGTCGCAGTTCCTCGTCATTAGGCACGTATACACGGTTCTTGTTGTATAAACTTCCATCTTCGTGTATATAAAGGTCAGCTGAGGTTTGTTCCGTCTGTGCGCCTTTGATTTTCAGGTAGAATTTATCTTTTTCTTGCGCCTTTCTGATTTGTTCCAATAAAGTAGGTTGAAGGGTCAGTGCTGCCAATTTTGTTTCGACTTCGCCCAAAGGTACTATCTCCACCTCAAATCGTTGTAACTCAGTAGTTACGGCTTTTCGGCTTAGCGCATCAGCAACTACATTCGCTTTGCCTGGGTGGTAATTGATTACGCAGTCGTAATCCTTGACAAGTTCCAGCCAACGTCGCTGCCTCATATTTAGTTCTTTCTGGGTGAAGAAATATTTCAGGCTCTTGTGGTCTGTGTAAATTTCGCATCGTTCCCCGTATAGATAATGCCGCCAAATCTTCAGAGCGAAAACCACTGCGGCAAGTTCCAAGTCATGTGTCGGGTAGTTCTTTTCGTATTCCTTCAATTGGCGAGAAGCATATGCTATCACCTTCCCGTTTTGCATTAGCACACATCCTAGGCCATTCTTCGAAGCATCGCTGTAAACTGAAAATCCTCATGTCCCTGATGGTATTGTAAGGACTGGGGCCGAGGTGAGTCGTCTTTTCAATTCTTGGAAATTTTGCTCGCACGATTCGTTCCAATGAAAAGGAGTGTTCTTCTTTGTTAGCTTCGTTAATGTTGAGGCGATCTTCGAGAAATCTTTGATGACTTTTCTGTAATACCCTGCCAGGCCAAGAAAGCTACGTACTTCCGTTACGTTGGTTGGTTGAGGCCAATTATTAATAGCCTCGATCTTGCTTGGATCTACTGAGATCCCAGCTCCCGAGATGACGTGCCCAAGAAATGCGATTTGTTTCAACCAAAACTCGCATTTCTTGAATTTAGCATACAACTGTTCCTCTCGTAATATCTCAAGGACGACTTTCAAATGTTGTTCATGCTCCTCCTTTGTCTTAGAATAGATTAGAATGTCATCGATAAATATGATGACACACTTATCCAAAAATGACTTGAACACGCGATTCATCATGTCCATAAATGCTGCTGGCGCATTAGTTAGCCCGAAAGGCATAACTAAGAATTCATAGTGTCCGTACCTCGTACTAAAGGCGGTCTTTGGAATGTCTTCTTCTCGAATTTTCAACTGGTGATATCCTGATCGCAGATCTATCTTTGAAAACACCGTCGCGCCTTGCAATTGGTCAAATAGGTCATCAATCCTTGGCAGAGGGTACTTGTTCTTTATGGTGATTTTGTTTAGCTCCCTAAAATCAATACACAATCGCATCGATCCGTCTTTCTTTCGCACGAATAGAACTGGCGCTCCCCACGGAGAAAAGCTTGGCTGAATAAATCCCTTCTGTAATAATTCGTCCAGTTGTTCCTTTAGTTCTTTCAACTCCGTTGGAGCTAATCGATAAGGAGCCTTTGAAATTGGTGCCGCTCCAGGTATCAGGTCAATGGTAAATTGAATTTCACGATCTGGAGGAAGTCCTGATAAGTCTTCAGGAAAGACATCAGGAAATTTTCGCACTTCTGGAACCTCTTCTAGCTTTGGAAACGAGCGTTCCGCCGATGTTATAGCGGAAATAAGGTAGGCTTCACATCCTGCCTTGATCAAACGTTGCGCCTTCAATGCTGATATCATGGAAATATTTCCGCCTTTATTCATTCCTGTGAAAGTAAAGGGTTCGGCTTCTTCTATATTGAACGTAACTTTCTTTCGGTTGCAATCGATAACCGCTCCATACTTCGATAACCAGTCCATTCCAAGAATCACTTCGTAGTCGTTCATTGGAATGACTATCAGATCTACGGGCAGTTCTCTATCGTGGATTAATACCGGGCAGTTTCGCAAAACTAAATTGGTTCGAGTTGCAGCTCCATGCGGAATGATTACGTTATATTCACATTCGGATTGTTGAGGTGAAATCCTGAGTCTCCCCACGTAATTGGATGATGCAAATGAATGCGTGGCTCCTGAGTCTACTAAAATGCATGTCGGGATTTGATGGATAAGTAGGATACCTGCCACCACTGATGGGTTGTTCTCCGCCTCTTCTGAAGTTAGGGTGTAAACTCGTGCTGCCATGGTTGGTGGTCTGGTCTGTCCTGTAGCTTGGCTCCCAGATGTGTTTTCTGGGCATTGTCTTGCAAAGTGTCCAGGCTTCCCACATTTGAAGCAGTTATTAGTCTGTGGAAAGCAGTTGCCGTAATGTCGTTTCCCACACCTCGGACAGTTTGGAATTGGTGCGGGAAACCTTGCCTGCGTCGGGTTTGGTGGAGGTTGTCCAGGCCTGTTCTGAAAGTTTGGCCTCGCACCTTTCGAGACAAATTGTCGCTTTTGATTCCCTCCGCTCCACTTCGTTCCTTGTACAAACTTCCGTTCCGCCTCCTGCGCCCGGATGATTCTAGTTTCAGCCTGTTCGGCCACCAATGCTCGCTCTGCGACTTGTGCATATGTAGCTCCTTGAAGTCCAGCCATGTTTACATCACGATATAACTCTGGCTTCAGGCCCTCAAGGAATCGTTCAATTTTCAGCGCGTCCGTACTCACCATGTGAGTCGCAAACCTCGATAATTGCTCAAATTTTCTAATATACTCAGCCACCGTTATCGTCCCCTGTCTGAGATTGATGAATTCGTTCATGCGCTGGGCTCGCACCGGGGCAGTGAAATATTTGCTTCTGAACAGCTCCTTGAAGCGTTCCCAAGGCATCGTAATAGGGTTCTCGATCGCCAAAATAGTATCCCACCAATGTCCCGCACCTCCTCGCAACAGAAAGGCGGCACAAAGCACTTTCTCTTCCTCGGGAATTCGGCTATACTGAAACATGCTTTCAAGAGTCCTTAGCCAATCTTCGGCAAACGTTGGGTCGTTTGCGTCTTCGAAAGTTGGGGGATTGAGTTTGCGAAACCTCTCTCCCACTATTTCAATTCGTTCTGCCTGAGAAGTTCTGCTGCTTTGTTGTCCCTCAATATTTCGTTGCTGAATTAATTCTTGAATCTGGGCGGATTGCTGACGGACTAACTCTGTGAGTTGGAGGATAGCCGTGTCGCGATTATCGATAGGTGTTGCGGGTTCCTTGCCTCAATCAGCATTCCCACTGCTTTCACCTCGCGTTCTTACCATTTTCTCTCTTACCCTAATAGCTCCGAAGGCCAATAAATTCGTTCAACACAAGAAATTCACAAGAATATAAAACTTACTAGCAAGGCCGCTTCCACGCTTTTGAGTGTGTGTACATGAACAGTCTACAGAACCTGCAGCCGAAGCTCTGATACCACCCTGTGACGCCCCCCCACCTTCTACTACCCATTTATGATACTAACTTACGTGACTATCGATACTATAGAATACAAAGCATGCGTAACTGCGTATAAATTTTTATTTTTATATATAAAAACCATCCCATACAAGCCAAAATCATAGTTGGGATCCTAATTACATACGAGTTGTACAATAACACAGCAAGGTAAACTCTAGCACCCGCCACACAGGTCGCATCCATGTACACACCACCCTCAAAAGTCGCTGGAAGCTTCCAAAAGACTAGCCTTGCCAACAAGGCGATCACGTACCGTGGTCGCCCACACCTACAACACATAACATAAGGGGTGAGCTATGAAGCCCAGTAAGTAGGAATATGCAATGTCGTGCACGTGTAACCCCCGCAAAGGCATCCGCGCCAATGCATCTCTACCCTTATGGAATTAAACTCAATCTCTTATCTCTCAGGGCCCTCGGCTAACTTGCTATGCACCATAAAGAGCTCTTATCCAATACGGATAAATATTGACATTGACCCATGCTGGGTAGCCTACGCCAGGTTTCCCTGGATCGCCCCGTCCCAGGTCGTCCCCTCTGTCATGCGGTAGCCTACGCTGGTAGCCCACGCTGGGATTTCTCCCTAGGTCGCTCCTTCCCAGGTCGCTCCTTACCGCTAATTGGGCAGTTGCCCACTCCAGTTAGCCTACGCTAGCATAGCTAGGTCGCTCCTTCCTGGGTCGCTCCTCCTGCCTCAACAATATATAAAATATCCGACGACGCACCACGCCGTCATGGTGCCATAGAAGTAGCACTGACTCAACTGCGAGTCGACATCAAATGCCCACATCGGCAAATATTATTCGCCCTCAGGCGATAAGTACCATGCATGCTCATCTCTCATAAACCCCCAAATGTATCGTGCATGCACATGATTATGCCACGGGAGAAATATTGAAAACACTTACCAGATAGGCAATGTCAAATGACTCACATAACAGTATGAACACCAAAGCACATAGTCACGTAAGTCAATCATGTATATTTATGTGTTGTAGTTGAAATTCCCACTTACCTGGTGTCCTTGATTTATTATCCTAATAGTCCTGCGAATCTCCTAATTTTCGTCCCTTAAACATGAAAATATTATTATGTCAATGCATTAGTTAAGTTAAATAGTTATAAAAGTTTTCGAATTACCTAAAGTTAAAAAAATGCATTTATATTGAAAATATGCAAGTTTTCGAAATTTCATTCGAAAATCAATTAGTTTTCTATCTGCGAAAATCCTCAAACCCGCGAAAATAGTTTTCGGCCCGAAACTCGTCTCACGTTCGAAAATAAATCTGGCCCGCGAAAATAGTTTTCGGCCCAAAACTTGTCTCCTGTTCGAAAATTAATTTGGCCCGCGAAAATAGTTTTCGGCCCGGGGTTTGTCTCTCATGACTTCCATCGGCGAAAACCCTCAGGCCCGCGAAAAATAGTTTTCGGCCCGGGGTTGTCTCTCACGATTTCCACCCGCGAAAACCCTTAGGCCCGCGAAAATGGTTTTCGGCCCGGGGTTGTCTCTCACGATTTCCACCCGCGAAAACCCTCAAACCCGCGAAAATGGTTTTCGGCCCGGGGTTTGCGAAAACTTTACTTTTGAAAAATTTCTTTCGAAAACTAATGCTTGCGAAAAACACCTATTCATTCGAAAAATATCTAAACCTTCGATCAAAATATTATTTCTTCAGAACATGATGAGCATCATAAGAACTTTAAAACATGCTCAAATCTTTCGAAAATCAAAACCTATATATAAAACATGAACACATGAAATATTCATGCTTGTTAATACTTAGAACACGCTAAATCATAACTAAAAACATAAAAATTATAGTAAGAATTTATACATTTTCCAAGCTTAAAGATGATTACTGTTCGTACTCTTTTTCTCCTTATTCTTAGTTTCGAAAGTTTGCAAAAATGAATGATTTTCTTTCTTCTTAATTCTTATCTTATGTTTGCGTGTGATAGTGAACAAATTACAAGGACCTAACTAATACTTATCTTAACCTATGAAATGTATTATTTTATTGTTTTATTCAGTTTCCTCCCAAGCTAAGTTTTCGATCAATATTTTTGAAACTATGTTTTCGAAAATCTCCTTTCGAAAACTTTAAGTTTTCGCAACCAATGTTCTTTCGAAAATCCTATACTTCAAAATCCTAATCTTCGCAATCTCCCATCTTTCGAAAATCACCTATAAACATACACACATAAACACGTAATATGTAGTTGTATAAACACCTATTATGCGTGCAAATATATTGGCCAACTTACGCGCGGAACTCGGGTATTACAGTAGCCCATGCAGCAGCATATTCATATCTGAAATAGACCCATTGCGGCGTGATAGTTGGCATCGGATACCCACCAGATAATGAAATTTTCACGTAATGATTACCGTTAACATGACCGATTGCAACGGCGACGTGATGATACCATGGTGGTGGAGCAGACCGAAGCGGCAAGTGCGTCACACTGCCTCTATTACTTATAAGATGCAATATCACGTTATACTTCGACGCAATCAAGACACCCATATCAGGCATAATCATCCAATGCTCAAAAGGCGCGTACCTGTCCAAATAAAAAAAAATTAGCGAGTTGTTGAGACTGAACCATCCATCACCACCAAACATGTCGACATATTCTAACTTGTGCATCTCCAACTCTTCTATTAAATTACGCCGAATGATAGGCCATGCATCTTCATCAAGACCAAGACAGAGAGCTATTGCACGAAAACCACAATTTCCGTCAGATGCTACATCTTGCACATGGGTGATATAAGGATGAAGTACAGTTGGAAACTGATCAATATATGGATGATAAGAAAATTGTTGCTCCGAGGAACAACGAGGAGGTTCTTGCATAGGCGCTGGTGGATCAATACAACTCTTTCTCAATATTTTAGCTTTAAAAGAGGGACGCCCACGGGTGGTATGAATTTTTGGTTCACATACCAATGATGTTGATGGTGTAGTTATTTCTCTCAATTTCCTTAACATACTGAGCTTTCCGGTTCTCGATTGTTGTTTAAATTGAGCACTAAACATTTGTAGCTCAATATCACAACATAACTCGTCTTCTTCAAGAGATGTGCATGGTGAAAAGTCGAGCTTCCTCCAAAACTTGTCGATCGAATCAAGTGGAATAGGCTCGCCATTGTTGAAATATTTTGCCTGCTCGTGCACATGGCAACCCATGACTTGTACGAAGTAGACATCCACAATTTTCAGAAAAAAAATCAGCTGCTTTAGACCGTTCAAATTCCTTGAAGATTATATCGAGTGCATGAATTGCAACAAAGCCACACAATTCTTGATAGTGGCTCTCATTAAATCGATGCCGGATGGTACTCTTGCTTTGTTCAAGGCTTGCTTTAATAGCCGTTAGTTGAGAATGAACTACCTCCTGAATAAAAGATAATGATACTACCAAATCTGACTGTGAAGACTCCAAATATCGCTTTAACTTGGCATGTTGGCTCTCCACTCTATTAGTTGTGTGATTTCCAAAGTTAAGAAATCTGTCGATCCAAAAGGATACAAACATTTCCTTATATGGTGTCAGCCAATAATTATTTAGATAAGTAAGTACACCTGAAAAAACAAACAATATTGCATTTAGTTTTTTTTTGAATAATAAGTTATAAATAATAATTTAATATTTTTAAATATAGTTCAAGAATACTTGGAAAATCGTATAAGGTTGCTTCAAGCTTTGCCAAATTGGATAAATATGCTTCTTTGGTTGCAGATTCAACCAGCGCTTTCATCCTTTATAGAAAGAGTTCCATGCATTAAGGGACGTTATTGATGGCCTGCACTTCTTCATAATACTTCTATAGATGTGCCATCTACAGAGTAATCCTTTAGCTTCTGGAAAAATATCGTTGCATGCTTTCATTAAAGCCAACTCCCTATCTGTGATAATAACACGTGGAGCCGTACATCCATCCATTGTCGACTTAAGACAATTCAACGCCCATGTATAGTTGGACTTCTTCTCTTTATGCATCATGATAAATGCTATACAAAATGTCATATTTGTAGAAGTTACGCCAACAATTTCAAGGAGAGGCATTTTGTACCTATTTGTTTTGTATGTCGCATCCATCAAGAGCACATGTGGAAATGCACGCCATAGCTCCAACGATTTTGGGTGAGCGAAAAATAGATCTTCTAACTCATTGGTTGCACTATTTGAGCGACACTAAAAAATATAGCCTTCTTTGTTAAGAAAAGACATAGCAACCTGCATTTGAGTTCCACCATCTTTCTCTATCATCCGAGGCTTTTGACGAGCATTATATACAGTTTTGATGGTTGAAACGTTATCCAAGTTCTGCTTCTTCAATATTGACAAGATGCCTCGCGGTTTCACGTTCTTTCTTGATAAATCGTCCACAAGTATAGCCTCTTTCTGAGATAATCGCCTTGGATATGGATGACCTTCTAGATCCAATGCAGGGTCATGATTATGTATTCCACATTTTACGAAGAGCTTCCAACAATTATCGACCATTGATTTTCCTTTAAGTTGAAATTGACAACCAATCTTTCTCGTGCCGGTATTTCTTGTAGAGATTTTTTTACTTTTGTAGATTCCACCACGATCACATTGAAACACAACGTTCGAGCGCGCTCCACTTGAATTAATCTTTGATCTTCTAATCACAATTACGTAGCCAAGCTTTATTCCAACATTTTGCACCCAATCAATTAAATTTTGCCGAGATTTGAACACCTGAAAATTAAAATTATTTATTAGAAACTAAACTAACGCAAGAAATATATATATATATATATATATATATATATATATATATATATATTCGTTACAAACTTAAAAAAATTAAATAGCATACCATGTCAGTATAAAACTCAGAAGTAACATCGACATTCATATTTTGTCGAGATTGAACACCTAGAAATAAAATTATTTATTAGAAACTAAACTAACACAAGGAAATATATATATATATATATAATATGCATAAATATTAAATGTATTTTTGTTACAAACTTGCGAAAATAAATATCATAACCATGTTACGTAGGAAAAAAAAATAAAAAATAGGTACACGATGGCTTTCACGAAAGGCATCATTTTGTACTCTTATATTATATATATATATAGTTATATATAAAAAAGGAAAATACATACCTGATTCATGGCTCAAAAAAGCTTCTGCCAACTAGACAGTATTCTCATTTTTTATTTGATGTGTACATATATATACATATATATAATTATATATAGTTGAGATTGTAAAAGGTGGAATGAAGTTCAAAGATAAAAAGATGGTCAATATAAACCAGTCAAAGTTATAAAAGTGAATTAATGTTTAGTCAAAGTATATATAATTAAATCTGTAATTAATTATGTGATAATTAATAGGGGGTCCAAATAGAATCAAGGGGGTGTGAATAGAATTTATTATTAGTATTACATTGCTTCAAAGATGTAAACATTCAAGATTATGAACGAAGGAAAGTTGACGATAGTAAGAATATTTATTTTCTTTTTTTCTTTTTTAATTTCATTCAATATTCCATGGAATAAGAGTCAATGGATTGCTTGGAAGTTAGAAATGGAGAGGAAAGAAAACTTTCGAAAGGAAATCAATTAATGGTTATTGCCATGACATATAGAAGTTATATATTGCACGCAAAAGATAATATTCCCACTCAAAGCACCAATTCCACATTACAAGCTAATTAAAGTCTACACTTATAGTTTCTACGATTTCAGACAAGACAACTATTATTTCATTATTAATCATATTTTAGTAAGGATTAAATATATAACGAAAAGGAGAGGTTATATTATATTAGTATTATTGATATTATTTATCGAGCATAAAGCTGGGATGTAGTACTTAATAATAATAGAATTCAATGAATCCCACCACTTTGCGTCACGGCGTCGTTTTTGCACAAAATTATTATTGCCCACTTCGATTTCGTACCATTCTTTTTCTTCCCTCTTTTCATGGTTCAAGTTACACCCACTAAAGTTGCGTGTAAATTTATTAATACAAATAAAGATTTGATTTTTACTACAATTCAATAAAGAATACATCTTGATTTCGCAGATTTCCATCAAATGCGTTATAATTTATAAAAATTTATTTATGGGTATGTGCATGTGTATATTAATATTTAGGAAACATAACTACTTGGATGTCCATTTCTTTTTCCTAATAAAATAATGTCCGTGCTTCATTACAATATTCAAAAGAAATATTATATGTATCAAAATGTCATTTTATTTCGTGACTCATTCATTTGTCGTCGTCCGTTTTCTTTCTTTCTATGGATATCTATTGGTGACGATAATTATTTCAGGCAGCATTTATTATTACAGGCCATTTTTCTAAACTTCCATAATCAGCTAAGCTAATTCATTAAGCAAAAGCCAGCCAAAGAGCACCGTAATCTGAACAACATCTATCTCCTCGGCACGACGCGTGGATTTCTCTCGCTGTCTAAAGGGTATTCGCACCTTTGTACCTGCATATTCAAGGTACAACTCTTGGAGTCTTTTGACTGTCTCTTGGATGCCACGCGCGAAAGCTTCTGTATGTATTCATCTCTATCCTTTGCCTTGGATGAGCTGAAAGTATCTATTGGCTTCTCAGTGATCTTACGATCAAAGCTTTTATTGCTTGAAAAAACTCAGTTTTGCACAATAAAGCTAAACCCTTTTTGAGTTTTTTCCTTCCTATAAAGTTTAGTCTTTTCTATTCCTCCCAAGATGAAAAGGTAAAGAAAGAATTTTGGGTGGGAAGAAATGGGAAAGCGATGGTTCTCGACGGCCCTTTACCATATCTTCGTTTCCCTTTGTCACTGCTGATGTTTCAACCTCAGTATTTATCTAACTGTTTTAATTTTGACTTTCCTAGGTTACTACTAGAAGGACCATAAAGGATAGCAAAATCATTTATTGCTTTCAGTTTCTTGGTGTTATAATATGAGAGGAACAGATGGGATAGACCTGAGTTTTGAGAAGCTTACTGTTTACAAAGGAATTGAGCTTATGAACTCTGCAAGCTGTGATATTGACTGTATCAATCTCGACGGAGCGTCGAGGTCCAGCGAGTGGAAAGATATTCCAGTTGAATTGTTGCTGAGGATTCTGTCTCTGGTCGATGATCGGACGGTGATTGTTGCTTCTGAGGTTTGCCATGGATGGAGAGATGCTGTTTCTTGGGGCCTCACTCATCTCTCACTTTCTTGGTATATTAGTTGGTCTTTTTCTTACCAGTCTTACGTTGTGATTGTTTACTCTTGGGAATTCTTAGTCCAATTGGCTATTGTCGAGAGATATGATGCCGATCAATTGGCTTTGTTTACTTTATTAATAGCCCTGTTTTGCTCTGTTCTTCCGTAGGTGTAAGAAAAGCATGAACGATCTTGTCCTTTCGCTAGTTCCCAAGTTCACGAAACTGCAGGTTCTAGTCCTAAGGCAAGACACACCGCAGCTACAAGACGATGCTGTCGAAAAAATCGCTGCTTACTGCCACGATCTGCTGGAATTGGACCTCAGCAAAAGTTTTAGACTGACAGATCGCTCTTTATACGCTCTAGCCCGTGGTTGCCAAAACCTCGTTAAGTTGAACATCAGTGGCTGTTCGGGATTCACCGATACAGCTCTGGGATACTTGACTGGTTTTTGCAGGAAATTGAAGTACTTGAATCTTTGTGGATGTGTTAGAACTGCAACTGATCGAGCTCTTAAGGTCTTATTGGGATTCTAGCACTTTTTCTTACTATTATATTTTCTAACATAGTTATTTGACATTGTGCTAAATTAGTTAAGATCATTCGTTTCATGAGCTGCAGGCTATTGGCTACAACTGTAATCAGCTGCAGACATTGAACCTTGGCTGGTGTGATCGGGTCGGCGATGAGGGTGTAAAGAGCTTAGCTTATGGCTGCCCTGATCTTCGAGCTTTAGACTTGTGTGGATGTGTTCTTATTACAGGTACTTCCTTATCGATCTCATTCTCATGTGAGAATCATATTTCCAGACAACATCTGCTAATTAAACGCGTATTTTCCAGATGAGAGTGTAGTTGCCTTGGCCAACAACTGCCACCGCCTGAGATCGCTCGGGCTATACTATTGTCAGAACATCACGGACCGAGCCATGTACTCCCTTACCCAAATCCGTGTCAAGAACGATCGCGGGTTGTTACAATTGGTTAAGGAAAGCCCATACGAAGAACAAGGCCTCACAAGCCTCAACATAAGCCAGTGCACAGCCCTTACACCACCTGCTGTTCAAGCTGTCTGCGACTCATTCCCCGCTCTGCACACCTGCCCGGGCCGTCACTCTCTCATCATCAGCGGATGTCTGAACCTAACATCGGTTCACTGTGCTTGCGCTGTCCAAGCCCATCGCGCGAGCCATGCAATGGCTCACTGAGATCGGAGTTAGCTAATGAGCAGCTCCTTTTTATGTGTAAATAAAGGTTTGTTTTGTCGTGGACTTTTCCTCTGTTTTTTTTTTTCATGGTGCTGTGTTGTTGCTTGGAGCTGAATGATTAAGACATCACAATAATGCGTTGCTAGTAGATATGTAATAACATGTTTTACTACTACAACATGTTTAAAAGATGTCAGATGAAATCATTGAGATAGTCATCAACTCTGATGTAACAGATCTCTGATTCTGGGTAGAGCTGAGTAGCTTCAACGGCTATAGAATCATCAGTTTGGAACTTGAGAGCTGCCTCTTTCACAAAGACGGCGTGAGCAATCGCCAAATCAAGTTTCAAAGGCATTGCAGCATCTGCAAGAAACAATGAAGCCACTTTAAAAATAATGTAATAAGAAAGACTAATGTATGTATATATATATATATATATATATATATGTCTGTGTGTGCATGTATCTACCTTGGATGTTCTTTAAGAGTTCATCTTCCAACACATACTTCTTCTCGAGGGTCTCACCTATCTTAAATTCCCACCTAGCAACAACTCTGTTGAAAGAGAAGAGATTATCACAAGGTCTGATGTTGAGAATCTTGTTTAATGTCCGAGGATCATCCACTGCTTCAATGGTATACTGGGCTATGTCTTCTTCCTCCACAAATAGAGCTTATACCATGCCAAGATGATGATGATATATCGACATTAGGTCGGTTATAATCAATCTCAGGCGTAAGAACTAACCAAAATGAAACGTACCTTTCGCATTTCCGTCACCGAAAATGACGATCTTGTCCCTCGGGGGCCTATCTGCGGGGCTGAACCGCCCTAATGCTAACTTGGGAAGGAAATAGCCAGCAAAAAGATTCGAAACCACGTAAGTGTAGGGGATCTTTTCTGATTCGATGATTCTGCGTATCTTAGCCTTGTCTGCGTATAAACTCGAAAGGGGCTCGACTGCTTCTATGAGATCCACGTCGTGTCCAAACTCCGAGGGCAAGAATCTCTATACAACAAACACACATACGTTGAATGAAATGAACTATGAGGCAGAAGCTGAGAAGAAAAAGCACGTTGTAATAATATTTTCAAAACCTTGACATTTCCAGCTTCCTTAATGGCTTTGATGATCCTAATCTGATCAGCAATCTGCACTCCTCCGACAGCAGATATCACGACATCGACTTGTTTGACCGCAGATACTAAGCCTTCGTGATCGTATATATCTCCCTAAATCGGCGACGATATTAATCGAAGACAAAAAAAAAAGGAGATCCATTACTTAGATAATAGAGAAAAATACATACGTATATCAAAGTGACATCCAACTCTTTGAAGCTTTGGAAAATTTTGGACTTGTCAGGGTTTGAAGCTGTGATTTTTCTGACTAATGCGAAGGTTTGATGCCCATATCTTGCACTTGTTTCCGTGATTAGCTTTCCTAAATATCCAGTTGCTCCAATGATCAAAATCTTGCTTTTCTGCTCCATTTTTTCTTTTCTTACGCTGATCCCAAGGTGTGTGTGATTATTACATAGGAAAGATTGAGTCTTTGATGTTATAAAACTAATCAATCAATCGAGGGGATTAAATATTGTTTCTTGAAGGCAAGAAGAAGAGTTCTGCAGACCAAGTCAGACTTAGTTTTGGTCATAGTAGGTTGTATTTGAAGTCATATATATATATATATTATACTAATATAATCCATCGTTCCCGCCCGTCCACGTCTCAACAGAGCCCGACCCGCATCCAGAGACCCGGCCCGATCCAGCCCTTGACTCGATATTTGATCATTCAAGAAGTAACATTCAACATATAATTATTACAAACATATATATAAGTGTATGTGTTTGTGTAATAAATACGTTCAAGTACTCAAATCAAATCCCTTTGTATGTATCCTAATACTAATTCAACCTCTGCAAGCATCACAAATACTGCTCCACTACCTAATTATTATTACTCTACAAGCACGAAACAAATCGTGTATGCTGATGGGAATCAGCAAGACAATGACTATGTAACTACACTCTAAGGTGAGATTCCCACGCCAAGAAAATCTATGAATGGAACCTCTTTAGATTTCTGAGATCGATCTTCAGCTCTCCGTGCTTCGCCTAACTGCAGCATCGTAATCTCTCCTTCGTTTGTCGAAGCTCTATTTTCCGTAGCTTGTTTTGAAACCCTATAACAACGACTATTATACCATGAAAAACCACTAGGCCATGAAGAAGCATTGAAGGCATTGCCATAATGATCCTTATAGCTCTGATTTTGTAAACTGAAAATCCCACCATTCTCAAAACTGATTCTTGAGCCTATGTCATCACCTCCTCCATCGTCTCGAAAAGTGCTGTAATTCATATTTTCTGAGTGACCATTAATAGTGTTACTATTCATCATATTTAGTCTGATATTCTTGCCATGGATGTTGTTCTTGGACTTTTCTCTTTGTTTCCTTGCCATGATAACATGCCAATGGTTCTTGACTGCATTATCGGTTCTTCCTGGAAAGAGCCTTGAGATTAGTGCCCATTTATTGCCGTGTATTCTGTGAGCTGCGAGGAGTTTCATCTCTTCTTCTTCTGTAAAGGGCCTTCTGTTGATTCTTGGATCGAGTTGATTAAACCATCTTAATCTGCAACTTTTTCCTTTTCAGACACATTAAGGAGAAGCCTATTTAGATCTATGCAAAGTCAAGGAGAATCCCAACTGTGTATATGAAAAAAGTATATGCATATGATGCTCAAAATCACCAAGTTTAACAATATAGGAACAAAACCCTAGTTTTGATCAGAAAATCACAATTTTAGTCGATGCTTACAAATGAAGGAAACCCTAATTTAAAATAGTGAGAAAAGTCCATCATTTACACATGATATACATAATTAAGGAGACGCACGAGATGATTAATATTATAAATATACATATAATTAATTACCTGATCTTCCTTGAAGTTTTTCAGCAATAGAATTCCAGTTTTGAGGGCCATATTTCTCGACAAGCTGCCTTAGCTTTTCGTCTTCGGAAGGCCTCCAATGTCCTCGAGGACAAGAATAATTATTCCTCGGTTGATCGGACATGTCCGCATGTAGTTTCTCACCGATATGATCAGAGATTTTTTTTTAGAGGCGGGACGACGATGATGTCTGTATGTAGAAGTTATCTTAGAGAGAACTTTAAACCTAACAAGACATGACAATGAATAGTGAAACTTAGAAGTCGTGCGCTAATTTTCTTGCTGGTGTATGATGTCTTCATATTACATTTGTCCGAAATTCCATTTATTTCTATTTGGAGATGAGAATAGAATCACTATTTCCACAGAAACTACTATTTATCAAATCATCTGTAAACTACTATTTATTTGCAGAAAAAAAAAATACTTCTCGGAGACAATATACAGAAAATAATAAAAAAAAAATCCAAAATAAATTAATTGTTACCACACCTTGATTCAAGATTCAAGAGGGAATCGAGAGCTATGAAAATCCCTTTTCCCAGGAGATGTTTTTGTTTGTTAAAATAAAACGCTTATATAAATCAACCTGAGTAGAGTCATATATTATATCTAGCATATATTTAAGAAATGAATTAATCTTTTTATATTCTTTACTAATTCAAAATTATCACTATATTATTATATAGCAGAAATATATATATATATATAACTCTAGACAATTTTACACTTGAAGGGTTTCTTTTTATTCAACTTTCGCCTGCTATAAATTAGAAAAAATCATGCAGATGGTAAGTCAAAAGCAAATATTTGATTAAGCAAACTTGTAAAAATGATTTCTTAACTTACTAATTATTCCAAACCCCCAAGAAAGCACTTCTCCTCTATCGCATCGCTTTCAAATATATAATAAACAGTTTATCCATTACTATCAAATATTATGCAATCAATAACAGTCTCAAGTGGTAGTTGAAGAATTGGAATTTCTTCTTCTGATCAATGTTAATTATATTTATGTATAAAGGTATCGGATATCTTTCACTCGTGGTGAACTCATAAGCAAACGTTATTTTTTAGTTTCATAAGCAAAGGTAATAAAAATAGGTTTGATCTCATCTCCGACATAAAAAGCTTCATATAGTATTACCATTTAATGTGTCTAATATTCTCAAGAAATCATAGATTAGCAACACACCAACAAACACTGATAAATCCCCAGCAAACAAACTTTGACTGCTCCAATCCACCTTTCTACAATTTAATATTTTGTATAAGATTTTTATCCAACTTCCCAATTCAATTACTACTATGCTTTAAAAATACGATCTTGAAAGAAACCACTTATGAATTTAGGGTTTTCTTGATTAATGGTGACGTAACACGCACACAAATCGATTTAAAAGATTGTTGCATGCCTATGAGTTATGACCAAAGAATTACGACTCTGTATGACATGATGAAATGAAATTTGCATGCAAAGTTGGTAAAGACAATAAGTCGTCGATTTTCAATTCCTTCGGTGAAGTAACCTTTAAGAATATATATTGTCTCGGACTAGACATTTCTTGTTGGTATTTAGTTAATACCAAACCCCATTATTTTATATCATGATTGTATTGTAATGTTCTGATTGAAAGTCTTAAGTATAGTTAGATGGAATATATTTATTTAAATCACTACTCAGAGAGACTGCCACTCGTTTTCGGCTAGCAAAACATTTGCATCTCAAATTAAGGTGAAGGTGTAATTAAGAATGTGACAATTTAGCTAACTTCGTTTAAATTATTAATAAATAATCTAATTTTTTTTATTTATTTATTTTTTTTTAAAGTATACTCTTGCAAGATACATGCGGTTTTGGCTTATCGGGCCTGAAAACCTTAAACCTATTACCCTAAATCAGAACGAACAAATCCTTGCTGGACTATACCGATTAATGGTCTTAGAATAACCAACTAAAAGATTACCGTTGGTGTTTTTTTTTAGGAAAATAGTTTTGAAAGATGAAAGGCATGATTCATGAATCACATCAAGAACCGATAATGATCGCATTTATTACAAGTCTATGAGCTCATTCAACGACTTAGATCCTCACTTAATAAGCTTCATATTAATTTATGAGGCTGTTGTTCAATCGAAAAATCTTGTCTTGATTCTCTATTTCGAAGCATCAAGCTTTATATATTTTTTTATGGCTATGTTTTATTAGATAGAACTTAGATTTGGTTATGATTATTACAAGCAACGACCAATGAAATGTTTTATCTTATGTCCGATCCTTTACAAAAATAGCACTTTTATGGTGACTTTTTATCCTCATTTTATTATTATTATTATTATTATTATTATTATTATTATTATTATTATTATTATTATTATTATTATTATTATTATTATTATTATTATTATTATTATTATTATCTTTAAAATTGACATTTGCTTCAATTCAGATAAAATATGGGCTTAATGTTTTTTTTTGTCCCGTAATTTTAGGGGATGGTGTTATAGGGACAGCTAACTTAGGGGTTGGCAAAATACGGATAATAACTTTCGAAAAATGACAATTTATGGACATTATACGCTGCGACCATGTATTTTGACCCAAACTCGCTGATGTAACGCCCGACCCGTTGACATGTGCGCTTTAATGGCTCGACACATCATTAAAAGTATCCGACGTGGCGTCACGTCATCGTCTGAAATTAAAAAAATAAAAATAAATGCAAAATTAAAAAAAAAACATTAAGCCTAAAATATAATATCTGGAACCATCTCTCTCTCACTCTTTATCTTCTCTCATCATTTAATTTAAACAAAGTCAAAGCCAAGAATTGAATTATACAAAATCGTATCTAATCAGTAACAAAGTCATAGACAAAAAATTAATTGCAAAATCTTTGTATAATCAAGAAAGAAGCAAACATCATTAAATTAAAAGGGTATCATGCATGCATATAATCAAATTCAAGAATCAATACTATATATACGTTTGTCTGTGTTGTGTCAATAACCTAGACAACAAAAGAGCAACCACCCACCAACCACCGATGAATAAGCAAGTACGTTACTATTCTTACAAGGTCATCTTCTTCTTCCTGGCCGCCGCTTCACACCTCGTACCTCCTTCCTTATGCGCCGAAGTTCAAGGCCTAATCTCACAGATATGCACAACCACCTCGGACTTTGGGTTCTGCAGCAGCGCACTGAACAAAAACCTCAACCCTAACGTTAAAGACCTCGCGGGGCTCGCCAAACTGACCGTTAAGCTCACGCTGGCGTATTCCAATGAAGTGAACCTCTTCATTGAAGGTGCGATAGGGAGGGAGACGGACCAAAAGGTGAAGCAGCTGTACGAAGGGTGTCAGAGAAACTACGACGTGGTGGTGAGGTCTCTTAAGAGTGCGGAGGTGAGCACCGGGGCGGGGGATTATAAGAGCATGGTGGTCAGTTTGAATCAGTGTACTCGGCCGGTCATCGATTGCCAGTCGGCTATAAGTGGTTATGTTCAAGAAATGCTTGATAGGAATAGGAAGATGAGGGTTTTCTTGACCATGGGATTGTATGAAGGAGGGATCCTTTAAATTTCAATGATAATAAACTCAAAATTATAGTAGTTTTGGATAACATCTTTGTATTAAAAACTCAGAGATTGAGTTAGTAGTAAGAATTGAGATGTAAAATAAAACTTTCGATAACTCGAAACACAATATGTATAGACTAAAGCAAATAAGGGCGACAACAATCCAAATACAGTCCGAGCTATGTAAAGCAAAGAATTAATCATCGAAGATTTCGGTAAGATATGAGAGTTCCTACATAAGCATCACTGCTTTGGTTGTATATGGTCTGAAATATTTTTGTCGATTGACGATATGAACCCCATGACCGTCTCGAAAAGGTCAGTTCGTTTTCTACACGCCTCGCTTTCAACTTTGTATGCTGCACGAAGGGTTAAATGCTCAAAGGCAAAACACTGAACAGTATTAACCAACCTTATCATCAAGGAGATGCTTCCCAATCAAAGTGAAGGTTATTAAAACCATTAACTGTCCCGAGGTTGCTAAGAAGTTGATTGCCCAAGCCGTGTTGTCGCTGATTAGCCAATGGCATGCCCGCTCCACCATTCACTGAGAGTGAGTTATTTCCAACATTAGGTTGGATCCCATTAACCATGTCTGATTGACCTAGCCCATGGCTCAAGCTTCCATTAATTCCAGTAATTTTGTTAGCAGGTAACACCCCATTAACACTTTTTCCACCCATTCCCGTCATACCACCGCCACCATTGTTACTGAGCTGCGAAGCTATCATCATGTCTTGTAATATTTTCTGGACCGAGCTTTGTGGGCCATTTGTATCATCGCTGGATAAAGAAGGCTGCTGCTGCTGCTGATCATGAGGCATTGAGAGGTTAGGAGAAGTCACGGGGTTCATAGGATTTCCCGGTAAACTTCCACCATGTGAAGTTTGCTGTCCGTTGTTAGCCAAGGATGGTGTTGAAGTTTGGACACTCAATTGTGAGGGCGGGGCTTGAGGCACCATGCTCGAAGGACCTTGAGATTCCATCTGAAAGTTGTTATTACCAGCATAAGGGATGCTGCTAGTGCCAGAAGGTTGGGGATTTGAAGCCTGGTGGGCTGGTTTAATATCGTGGTTTGAACTTTGACTCAACATTTGCTGCTGTTGTTCGTGCTGTGTCGGGCCCTCGGTCGGTTGAGGGTGACCTTGAAACTCTGACGGCGGGTTTTTTCTTCGAGGAAACTTGATTAAGCTTTCTGAAAAAAATAAATTAAGAGATACTAATACAATAGTAGTCCTGAAGATGAACAATGAATGAAGAATCAAGCTTACCAGCAGGACCAGCCCCAGTTTCACGACTGTAATCGATGAGATCTTTCATGCTGTTAACTACTTCAGAGATCTGCAGAATTCAGACGACAGTGAGAACATTGTTAATACAAATGGTGATGTTCATGTACTGAAAGAAGATTAGGTAAGAAAATTGGGACATCGTCACTTACTTGCAAGCACCTAACGTACCGCTTCGTATATCCCAAATCATTTACTAGTGGAACTTCCAATGATTTGGCGAGCTGACGAGCAGAAGCAACAAACCTAGAAAGCGAAGCCGCAAATGATGATTGAAACAATTAAGTATTGCAGAGAAAGAGTCATAATAAGATCTCACATTTACTATTACAGATGTAATTTCAAGAAACGGAAAAATCTCATTCGATGAATAAAGAATCAACACTATTCATAAAGAAAATATGCAATGAAACTCACATATTGCAGTTGGTTTGTAGCTCAGAAACAGAGTTGTTACTGGACGAAGAATTCTCGGCATTATTAGTTTGGCATTTTTGTGCAGCAGCACTAACTTGGCTGACCTTTAGATTAAGAAGTGTAATAAGACAACCGTCCAAGTACATAATTTGCAATATTATTTATGACTATGAGTGACCTCAACTACAAACCTGAGGTATCAATAGTCTTCTAGGAATAAGCTCTTCATGACGCCGGGCACAAAACTCCCAGGAGCATATCTGGAAAGAAAAAGGCAAGCCCATCAAGAAAATGGGGATGATACACCAAAAGAAAAAAAAATGCCTCGTTGGTCAAACCTTCAAGTCAGGAGAGAACACGATTCGCAGCTGACCGTCTCGAACGACTCGAAGCTGCTCAAAGACGCTCTCTTGTATGGCTTTTGCATAATCCAACACAATTTGTCCGGAGGAATTCTGATATTCTCTTGGCATATCAACATATAGTAGTTCTTCTAACGTACCACTCTCGTATTTTATTTTGAAAAGTCTTGGCAAAACCTCAACGGTTGCCTCTGAGAGAAACAGAAAAATACATCGTTAGATGCAGAAATGGTCGTTTGTTTCATTTCTTTCAACTTGACAGGAGAACAGGAAACAGTTGGACAAAAAGACCGCATGGGAAAGAGCAAACACGTGATAATCAGACAGTTAATTTTTAAAAGAAACTAAGCAAACACTGGGCATGACAACATGAAATAGTATAGTGAAATCCAGAAAAAAACGCACCAAATCCACGGCCTGGCTTGCGGTTACAAATTTCACACTGCCAAGTTTCCTGCATGCATACAAGCACAATAACCTCACGGAAATTATTTAGGATAATATATAAATAGAAAGGTCTTGAATGCTTTAAAATTTTGCCATTTATAAGTATACATATATCGCGAATATAGTAAATATCACACAACTGAATCTTCATGATAATAATCCGATTCTAAAGTATAAAGAAAATGATAGCATCAAAGAGCCAATAGATTTATGCTCGTTATCTTTACATTAAACCAATAAAGACAGACCTGAGGCAGAACCCCGGTAGTTTGGCGACCATTTCCATGCATCGAGATGCACCACTTTTTCTTAGCATTGGGAGCAAAATATTCAGCTACGAATTTCCGCCAAAACTCAATACTGTTATCCTGAAAAAATTACGGATTTAACTTCAAATAACAAATCACAAAAATAAATAAGGAGAAACATTAAGAAAGCCGACTTATTCAATTGCATAAAAGTTAACAGGGGCATCTTACTTCAGGTCTATGTTGCTGCTGGTACATGAAATGTGTGAGCCTTCTTGCACACATACCAGGTTCATAAACTGGCTTCACAGGTGGCCTAACGGGTAAATTTTGCGGAACAAACTGAGATTGCGCGGGAGATCTCTGCTGAGGCATGGATTTCAGTAACTGCTGCTGTTGTTGCATTTGCATCTGCATGAGCCTTTGCTGAGGCGACTGTCTCGATAGAAGAAGCTGCTGTTGTTGCTGTAAGTACAAAGACGGGCCTTGAGGTTCCATTTTGACAGGACCCGAACTTCTCATGCTTTGGTCCCCGTTCGCCTGCGGCTCTAACTTAATGGGTCCGGCATTGGGGACCGTTCCTTGAAATTGCTGAGACTGTTGGGAAATCCCAGGTACAGAGAACTGCTGTTGACTGTTTGGAAGATTCTGACGATTGAGATGCTGACTTTGTTGATTGGTTGGCAATGGGTTCGAGAACTGCAGTTGACCCTGACCAGAAAATGGATCAGACTTGGCTCCACCATCCATGAGCCCTCGCTGAGATTGCCCCGGACCAGAAAGCCCGGCACTTGGACCACCGTTTCCAAACGATGGGTGAAGCAAAGACGAAACATTCGGAACATTCCCTAGCATGTTCATGTTATTAAACTGATTCTGAGGCGTTAGCAAAGAAGGAAACACATCGTCCGAACCCGCTTGACCACCCACAAGCCCAGAACTTGATCTTAATGACGGAGGCGGAACTTGTTGCATTCCGCCAAGTGGCGTTGGCGGAGGCCCTTGTGGCACCATTTTTGGTAGAAGAAAATATAAACCTCTATCTAGAACGATCTAACTATAGTAAATATCACAGTTACTACAAAACATAATCTAGTTCAACAAGGCTATACAGACTAAGAATAACGTTGCAGTTGCAAACACAACAACATGTCCAAGAAGATATTGTTGATAGATTAAGGAATATGACTCTTACCACAAGGCTAACTCAATTCTTCATCTCAACTTTATTTCAAAAACTCAACTTTGGCAGAGTTTGGCACTGCTTCATATCAGTAATCTCTGCACATAAAAATCAATTCGCGTGAGAACAAGAGAAATGCACTAAAACATTATAATTAAAAAAAAAAGATGCCACCTTTCAGTAGCAAAAACAAAAACAAATAAAGAACTTCAATTCAATTTATACGAAGACGCTAGGAGACTTACCAGAGCAAGAATTCAACGTCAGTGACGTTCAGATCTACGAAACTGAAGCTAAAAAACGAGCACGCCCACTTGTAATTTGTAAGAGTATCAACTCTCACTAATTATTACCAATCGGCAAACAAATTTGCTTTCAATTGAAACCATGTAAGCCGAGACAGTATACAATCGCGAGGTACGCTAATAGATTAGCTATGTGAAAATTAACAAAAGAAAAAAAAAAGAATCTTGACAAAATCTTTCAGTAGCAGCGCACACACACACACTTGCTCGAGAGAGTTTAGGGAGGGAGAGGGAGGTTGTGTCAAGAGATTTTATTGCGGACGCCAAAAAGTTATTAGATCTGATTTAATTTACTTTTTATTTTCTCTTTTTATATTTCGGTCTTAAAGTATCAAAGTATATAGTCTTTACAGTGTAATGGTTGATTGTAATTTGTAAGTATACTATAAACGACATCGTACCGTTAAATGTGAAAATCGTACTATGGCTGCTTCATTCTTGGAAGCATGGCAATGGTGGAGGCCAACTCAACGGTAATGCTTTTCTCTGCAAGATGCAATAATGTGTTAATGTAAGGAATCGAATTAAGAAAGTTTTTGAGTTGGTCTGTTTCCATCCCCTGGGTAGTTTTCTTTAATACGATCAATAAAAATGAGTACTTTCATATGGCCGGAGAAGCTTTAATTTGGTGCGTAGATGATTTCTCTTTTCTCTGCTTTATTAATATTTTTGTTTTTGGTTGTGGTGCGAAATCGTTGATTCCTATGTTATCATTACATCAGTTCTACATGGGCTTTATTTCGTTCTCAACTGCTATTCAGTTGCTCCCGAGATTTCGGTGCTAGATCAGTGTAACGGTATGCGTCGTAATGGTAATAATTTGTCGGATAGCGAGTGGACTTTGGCATACTTTCCGCAAACGTAGTAACGGTCGTTGAAATCTTGAAATCTGCCTTCATTTCTGAGTAAGCTTGAGCTGTTTTATGTCGATCAAAGTTGGTTGAAGGTAGTAAAACTCAAAAGTTGAAACACAATAGCAACGTTGTCACTCATTATTCAAACATACAGAGCCAAAGAAGCCTCTGTATTAAAGTAAGCAGATACATTACAAAATGCAGCTTTGTTTTATTTATAAGATAGTCATATATGTAGTGACGCTTGTTGATAAGTTATGCTGGATCCTTCACTTCTCCTGATGGAGCTCTCGGCTTTTCCTCACCTTTGAGCGTGGTGGTTTCACTGGTACAGACAGGTTTTGATTCGACGGCCTCAACGTGAAGCTATTTTTTCAGCAAAATAAGGTAAGAACCTTATCCATGTGTTGAAATTTGTAAAAAATCAAAGGAAATTTAGCAGTCGAAAGTTGTATATATACATACCTTAGCATTTTCTTCCTTACTAAGTGGCTTGTCGATTGGTAACTTCCCCACGGGAACCGAGTTCTGTCTTTTAAGCATTTTCAGATGGATAGCCAACCGAAGGAAAGGAAAATATATTTCTTGGAATCTTAGGGATGCTACTACGATGAGGAGGAGGAGGAGGGGACTATATATATAGAGGGGAGGGCTTGAAGATGATGTTGACACATAAAACTTTGGTTTTGCCACATGCCCTCTCTTTGACTCTACAATAGCTGCAGGTGTCCATCATGCATGAAGATTTGTGTTTGTTTTTCTCCAACTAACCAACTTGGGACAATAAGGTGATGTATGCTTTGTGTTATCAAGTCTTGTTTTACTTCTTCCCTCTCTCTCTCTCTCTCTCTCTGGGGCATTTATGGAATTAGCTGAAAACTTAACTGATATGAGAGAACTTGTTATGTTTAACGTTTCTTCAGCTCATAAAAAAAAAATGAAGTTTGATGAGGATTTGAATTGGGAGAAGTGATTAAATCATATCTTTCTAGTCTAAATTTGGTTTTGGGTTAATATGATGGTAGCAGAGTTTTCAAACATGGTTTCTTCTCACCTTAAAAACAATGGGAATAGAATTATTGGAAACAGCTGATACATTTCCTTTCCATCGTTGGATCGATTTGTAACGGATTTTCGGTCCAATCTGCAACATTATTGGATCGATATACTTACGTCAATCTTGATTTGCATCGGTAAATACAAATGTGGATTTTTCCTTGCAAGCTGCTACATTGTTATCAAGCAAACCGTAACTCCAGAAACTTCAACTTTTGTATCGATATGTCCTTTACATCATTGTATTATTATTCCAGTTGCAAACGAAAGATGTCATTTTTGTCGTGTCATTGGAATCGTGTCATTACACACGCAACTTAATTTGTCCGTGCATGTCGTTTGGTGTCGTGAACCTAACGTATTGTCGCTTAGTTGTTACTTTTTAGAATGCGACTGCGGAAACAACATTCAACGTTCCTACCTTAGAACGTCATTAATTCTTACGTCAGGTATCTTTAGTGCTAGTTTTCGCTATGGCTTCATCTGATATTAGGCGATCGATCATTCAACATGTTGTGTACAGATTCTTACGTCTAGTATCTACTTTACTTAGGGTTAGGAAAGCTTGTTCCTTACCTTAAACATAGAAAACCTATGGAAACTGCTAACAAATAACAATTATCTGAATCAGATTCTGCTTGCTTTTATCCTTCTCTTTAGCTGAATCAGATTCTGCTTTCTTTCACCATTCTCTTTTGTTGGATTTTACTTTTTTTTTAAGCAGTGGAAAACTTGATACTCTGTTTGATGTTAGATAACCCTTCTTTAGAGAGCCATACGTTAGCTTCTTGGAGCCCTATGATTGAAAATCATATTATCAACTTAAGAAGAACAATCTCATTACATATAGAATTATTGAAGTACATTGGTCTGAACAAGTCACTAACATGGCCTGCATTTATAGGATAATGCCCCAAAGAGCAACAAAAAACGAGCGTCACAACAAGGTCATCATCGGAGTTCAAAGTGAACATAACTATCTAAGTGGAAATTCAAACTAGTACAGATGTCATAACGGAAGGTTGTCTCTAATTTTCTTGCTACTGTGCTGTAGTCGAAAATCCCACTGATTTTAGACTTGTTCGTCTTGTGGCAGATGATTGTTCTTGTCATCTGATAAATTCCCATGGCGGGGCTCAAAATGTTGCTTCTGCTGCTTCTCCATCTCCATGGATTCTTTGGATCGAGGCTTCTTGGATTCGCCTTTGTTGTTGCGGTATATCGCATAGAGTATAAGTTGAACTGCTCCTAATCCGCTTCCAAATCCATTAGGTATCTGCGGGCATTATTACAGCAGTTGTGATCATCCTTAAACAGATCTATTAGAAAGTAAATGAATTTCTCGGTGTAACTTTTTTTTTTCGGTGTGTAAGAACTTACAGCGACTAAAGGGTCTTTACCGATGAGGCCAAACACAAACCACGAGGTACCGCACAAGAAGACGAACAGCGACAAGAAGAACGGCATATATTCAACGCTCTTTGTCTTGATGACCAGCCTCTGCAGTGCATTTACTTATGAGAAGAAAAATATATTCATTACAGCATAGTAAGCAGACCGTGAGATCATAAAAGGGCCTGTGTGACTTACAATGATGGTTAGAGGCGAACCGTACATAATAATGGAGAAGACAGTCATGGCAACACCACAGAAGAGTTTCCTACCGTCCCCATGAAGAGCAAAGAGAGAAACTAACGCTACGAAGATTAGGACGTAAACTGATTCGAAGATTAGCACAAGAGAGAGCAGTCCGAAGATCTTGGCCTTCTCTTTCTTCGGTGCAAATATGAGGAAGATTAGGACGTAAACTGATTCGATCGCCGCACCAGTCCCATTAACGGTGGAGACCAGCAGATTGTTAGGCGAAAAAAGGGCAGACCGTACCTATTCGACAAAAAGTTACTACAACATGGTTAAGCTGCTTTTAGCATCAAGAAGATGAATCGAGAAAGATGAAAAACCTCACCAGGCGGATAGCAAGCAGTTGAGCAAGGTCATTACGTAAGGGATTCCCGAGAATTGTTCGGTCGATCTGTGCTTTACTATTCTCTTGAAGGTGATACTGCGACAAGCTTTGTATGACCATGATATATTGTAATAACAGTTTTAAATCCTATGATCAAATAGCAAGAGAAACTTACAGTGGCGCCAAGAACAGAAACAGAGCAAAAGCATTGCCTGTTGCAGAGAAACAGAGCAAGTTTCAAAAAGAGCAAACCATGGAGACATAAATAGACATCAAGTAATAAAAAACCCTTTACCGAAAATCCCAAACACAAAGTGCACTGCGTTTTTCATCTTCAAACTCAGAAAAAACTTCGAAACTATAGAAGAGAACTGCGTGTTTTTGTACGTTGAGTGCGTGTTGGTCCTATGCTGGGGAAGCTAGTGAGGACACGCACGCATATTTATACGACACGATGGACAATCAAAAACAAGGATGATGATCACTAATGCTTTATGTATTCATTTATTTTATTTAATGTTTCCTCTTTAGACATATATCCTTATCCTTCCATCATTTACAGATTAGCTGCAACTGTAATTCCTTATCCATGTGTTCTCCTTTAGTTGCCAATAATAGTATTTATTATATATAATATAATATAAGATCTTGTCAAGAACTATTACATAGTTACGATAGTTGCCTACCAACTTAAAAGCAAGAAACGTAGCTAGAAACGTCGAAAGCCCTTTATGAAGCAGAAAGATTAAAGATAGCAATGTGTTTAATGGGTCCCATGAAATCTCCCAAACCGCACTATTAACTTCCACAGTATAGACAGAGATGCATAAAGTTGTATTTGTCCAATTAATAACATGCAGCTGTTTATGCAAGAAGATTGAAATGAAATTTAAAATTCGCCAAGAATAAAGTTTTATATATATACCATAAAATGGATGCAACTATCTTGATTCTTGGTCCTCTTTGCATGGAATACGTAACCTTAGTATAAAAGACAGATGTTACATAAATTTTTATTTATTTTTTGTTTTTATTACAAATCATCAGTAAAACACAGACGATAACAAGTATAACGATAAGCAGATCAACACAAAGACAGAACATTGATATATCAAAGGAAGTGTTAAACTCAAACACTTTTTCTTGTCATAGATCTTCATGTCTTTAGATCACTCCATTGTAATAATACAGCGAAGCCCTTCGCCGTTGAGCATCAGCTCGAAAGCCTTATTGATCTCGGCAAACGGCACCGAGTGAGTAATGAACTTCTCAAGTTCAAGTTCCTGCAATGGATTAAGTCATGAACATTGTAAGAAAACTCAACATCGATGGCGTCTATCGCAGCCCTTCAACGAAAAAAAAAAGAAGAAAGGAACCTTTTTCATGTAGAGTTCGACGACTGACGGAAGATCCGTGCGAGGCTTATAGTTCCCGAAGAAGGTGCCCTTGAGCGTCCTCTCATTCAAAACGTTCATCGGATGGGTCTTAAAGACTGAATCTTTATGAGGCACGCCGACGAGAACAGCTACACCCCATCCCTGTAAATGATGGAAGAAGACTATTAATCTTCATTTTCTTCCTTCATTTCGAATAAATATCTTGGAAATTTATAGAGTAAATAACATACGTCATGGACACATTCGAATGCAGAGATCATGGCGTTGATGTTTCCTGTGCACTCGACGCTTCGGTCGACTCCTCCGCCAGTCATCTCAGCAATGACCTAAAAAATGCATAGATTTATGACGAAAATTGTGTTAGAAATACAGAGATCTGAGCTGAGCACATGGTAATGAGAATTTGATGTAAAGGATTTGAGTCTACTTACCTCTTGCACTGGCTTGTCATGTTCCTTAGGGTTCACAAACTCAGTAACTCCGAACTTCTTCGCTGTAAGAAGCATAGCCAAGAACATTCAGAACTTGCCGAAATCAGAACAAAACGACTTTCGAATGCCTTACCTTCTTCGAATCTGCCAGAATTCAAGTCAACCCCGATGATTCTTGAAGCACCAGCTAATCTTGCTCCTTCAGCAGCCTGTGAATCATTAAGGTCGACGATCGAACAAATCTTCCTCATTTAGTATATTATGAACTCTCATAATAAGATGAAACTGCAAAACTTACAGCTAAACCAACTGCTCCGAGCCCGAAAACTGCCACGGAGTGGCCCTTCTTCGGTTTTGCGACATTCAGTGTAGCTCCGAGGCCTATAACATCAAGAAAATGCGATTTAACGCTGGAAAAATACATGAGAAAAATAAGAATCTGATGAAGGCGAGTTTAACCTGTTGAGATCCCACAGCTAAGCACACAGACTTTATCCAAAGGAGCCTCGGGGTTGATCTTGGCGACACAGCCGACGTGGCAGACGGTGTACTCGCTGAAAGTAGAAGTGCCCACGAAATGATATATGGGTTTTCCGTTGATCGAAAACCTCGGCTTTCCGTCGCTGATCATCACTCCTCTCTCAGTGTTGATCCTCAGAAGGCTGCACATGTTGCTCTCCTCGGACTTACAGTGAGCACATTCCTTGCATTCCCCGGTGAACACGGGCAGGACGTGATCACCCGGCGAGAGCACGGTTACACCTTCCCCAACGCTCTCCACAATCCTATGTTCATCGAAAGAACGAAAAAAAAAAAAACTGATTTTTTTCTAGGCCCAAATGGAAATCGAATTAGAGGTAGATCGAGATGTTACCCAGCAGCTTCGTGGCCGAGGATTCGAGGAAAAACAGAATCTTGAGCCTAAATAAGCAATCAACAACGTTATTACAACTAGCCCTTTTCGATTTATACTAGGTTGAATTATAAATCTAGCTTCTTGATTACCTTGGCTTCCCAAAAGTAAAGATCAGTGTGGCAAAGTGAAGTGAATAAGATCTTCAGCCTCACTTCATGCTTCTGCGGCGGTGCCACTTCGATTTCCTCAATCACCAAGGGCTTCCCAGGTTCCCATGCAACGGCAGCTGAAAATTCATTGCATAAAAATTAAATCTTTATCCTTCCCATTGAACGATTTTCTTCCAACAACGTTAATGGACGAAAACAATATACCTTTGCATTTTATGACTTGTCCTTCAGTGCTTGACATTTTGTATTAGATTTCCTTGAGTAGTGACCGAACTTTGAATGCTTGTCGAATTGTTTGATGAGATGATGAGATTGAGAAATGAAGCTATTTTTATAGTAGTGAATGAATAAAGTTGGAATCTTGATTTAGATCAGTGTAGCGTTACAGCTTGTAAAACTAGCAAACTGTTTCAACTAGTGATATTACCAAACTCCAATACCATGTTCCAAATTCCTAGGTTCTTTGCACATTGACATGGTTTTGACTATTTTCTTTAAAACTTTTATTTATTTAATGTAATTATTCTGGGCTTTCCTTATGTATTTTAAAAATCATCCCTTTTTGATGTATTAATTATAATTTATTAATATTAATTGCTGGACTAACAGTATTTTTGTCGTTTACAACGTTGGGCTTTTTTAATTAAATAAATATTTTTTTAGTTTTTATTTATAAAATAAATAAAAAATAATAATTATTAATAAAATAAATATTTTCGTACCTATTAGATACGAGTTATGACCTTTTTTTAAAAAATGGACCCCACATAAAAATAATATTTTATTATATATTCCACCAAATCATTAAATCATCGTTACTTTATGAGATTTATGTTATAAAAATAAATAAGCACATCTAATTTATTCATTTTTACATGACGGTCAAATTGATACCCATATCTTATATTTTTTGATATTCATAAGAATGATATTTTTTGATAAATTGTGAAATATGGAACATGGAGTGAACATCGTTGTATAATATCTGATTAAATTTAAATTAGGTTGAAAATGCCAACCCAAATCTGCTATTTTCGTGTGCGGTTCGTGTCAGGTTGGCGGGTCGGGTTAGATTTTAGCAGCCCTATATACAATAACTGGGCGTGGATAATTGCTATTTTTGTGTGCGGTTCGTGTCAGGTTGGCGGGTCGGGTTAGATTTTAGCAGCCCTATATACAATAACTGGGCGTGGATAATGCAGAACGATACAGTACAAGCTTAACATAGATCTCAGCGGTACAATAACGAGGCAGTGACTACTGCATAAGGATACAATACAAGCTTAACATGGTCAAATTTAAATTTAATCAGATATTATACAACAATTTTCATTCCAAGTTCCATATTTCACAATTTATCAAAAAATAATATTCTTATGAATATCGAAAAATATAAGATATGGATATCAATTTGATCGTCATGAAAAAATGAATAAATTAGATGTGCTTATTTATTTTTATAACATAAATCTCATAAAGTAACGATGATTTAATGATTTGGTGGAATATATAATAAAATATTATTTTTATGTGGGCATTTTTTTTAAAAAGGGCCATAACTCAGTATCTTTGAGATACGAGTTATCTAACAAGTACGAAAATACTTATTTTATTAATAATTATTATTTTTCATTTATTTTATAAATAAAAACTAAAAAAATATTTATTTAATTAAAAAAGCCTACAACGTTGTCCTCATTTTAAATATTGGCTTTCACTTTCTTTGAAATACCAGAAACCTCCCACTGTGCTTTGATGGTTTTGTATTGGACTAAAGAATCCAATTATTACCAAAATCCACGAAGTTTTATAAGGTATTTGAATATTTTTTTGCTTTGATGGTTTTCATTTTTATTACATGTGACGTAGATTAGTTTGTTTTGATGGGATTTAGTTTTAGTTCTATTCTATCATTTCCCATGCGTTGACTTTTGCTCTGCAAATATTTACTGCGGGATTATTTACTTATTAATTATCGTTAATGACGTAAGCCATGACGGAGTATTTTGTTTATATTGGAATATCATTTCTAAGCGGGCTGGGTCAATGAATAGTAGGCTTTAATCGGGCCCATGAATGTAGCCCGTTAACGGCCCAATATAATACGAATTGACGAAATTAGCCTTTCCATTGCGATTTTTTGGATGGGATGGGATAGCGCGACCGCACCGCCAAACAGTTGAGCTCCAATGGCGGGTGTTTCGACGGTCGCCACGTCATCATTTGGCTCTTGTGCGCGTGTACTGCTCACAACCGCCGGAGCTTCTTCGCGCTGCAATTTCGTTGGATCGTTATCATCGAAATGCAACTATTCGACATCAATCGTCGGTTGGAGCTGTAATCCGCCACGCCGCTGGTCCGACTTAGGTTTGAACTCGAGGAAGGTTACGATTCGAGCGGCGAGAACGGAGTCCAGTGAGGTTTCTCTTGGTTTCAGAGCTCCGAGTTTCGAGGTATCGTTTCAACCTCTGCGATTTCTTTCTCCTACCAAATTACAGCAAGTATTGGATATTTATTCAAATTTGAATTGCTAGCTGCCAGAGCCGCTTACTGGGAAAGTGTGGAAGCTAGAGGACTTTGAATCGTACCCCGCCTTGCTGGTAACGTCTGCGCTGAGCTTTGTTTCGTGAATTTTTTTCGATATGGCCTCATTGGTTTTTGGTTAGGTTATACTGATTTTGTTCTGTTTGGGTGAAATGAATCACTCTGATTTGATTGACGTATTTAGGTAATGTTCATCTGCAACCATTGCCCCTTTGTAAAACACTTGAAAAAGGGTATCGTAAAGCTTTCAAACTTCTACATGAAGGTTAGCTATTCATTTGTGTTATTCCATTTTTTTTTTTACATGCTTCTGCTGACAATATTTTGAAATATGTGGGAAACATCTGAAACAGAAAGGGCTTGCTGTTGTGGCAATATCTTCAAACTCTGTTATCACGCATCCTCAGGTTCGGGCAGGAGATGACATGTCTTCAAGATTTGAACAATGTCAAAGTTGTAGAGTGATTGATTAATCCCAATGTTTAAACTGTTTGTTATTACTCACAGGATGGACCTGATTTCATGGCCGAGGAAGCTAAGATGCTTAAATATCCTTTCCCATATCTCTATGATGAGGTAACAGATCATTACTCCTCACAGATTCTTGCTTTAGTTTCGTTGCCACACAACTTCGTTCGAGTAATAACTAATTGGATGCAGTCGCAAGAAGTTGCCAGAAGCTTTGGAGCTGTTTGCACGCCCGAGTTTTTCCTATTTAAAAAGGTAAAAAAGCATTTCCCTTTGGCCAACAAATGGCGACACTGTCATCCAACGCCATTACTAATATGTGATTGAAACCAAAAGAAACTCCATGACAATCTGATTTGATTGTTTAACATCAACGATCTCTTTTTCTCCCTACAACAGGACGGTCGCAGACCATTTGAGTTAGTCTATCATGGACAGTTCGATGATTCACGTCCCAGCAATAACATAACCGTCACTGGAAGGTTATACTGAACAACACCTCATTTTTAAAACGAATGATGCCTCGAATAGAAAACTCTTCACAAAGCAGTTCATGGCAAATCTATATTGCATATTATCTCAGGGACTTGAGCTTGGCGATAGACAGCGTTTTAAGCGGACAATCAATATCATCGGATCAAAAGCCCAGGTTCGTTTTACATCCCAGCCCAGTTTATATCGAACTCTTAAGCTTTTGCTTTAAGTTTCACTTTCTTTGTTTTTTGTTATCAGTGTTGGATGCAGCATTAAGTGGGCTCCTTGATATAATGCATGAATGAAGAAGAACTTAAGTTTTGTGATTCGAAAGGTCCATTTTGCCATTTGATTATTTTAAATTTCCTGACTTTTTGTACAAATAAATACTCTTGAGATATTTCATCGTAATTCTTTGCACGCCATTGAAATAATATAGAGGTTGGTGTTGTTACTACACGGCATGATTTGTAAGATTCAACCTAATATCGTAATCCAAGAAATGACAAAAAGAAAAATGAACATAAAATTATTTAATATACATATCGTCAAAGAAAAGTGGGATTAATACCCATGTTATGCATAGAAGGACTAATTCAAAGATTTTTAATATTTCGGTATTTTGAATTTTGAAAGACAAAATAAAACTATAACTTGACCTGAAAGTCCGACCATTTCGCTTTTCAACATATATATAATTTGAAATTTATTGATTTTGTCTTGCTTTGTTCTTACTGAATAATTTATAGATTGGTCCATCAACACTGCCTATAGGATATGGTCAATATATTTTAATTGACTGGAACTTCCTCATTGGTCTACTCATGCGGCTAAGTCAATAGGGCATCACATTTACAACTAAGGAATATCTATTATTATTATTATTATTATTATTATTAGTTATATTTAATTTATTTCAAGACCCATGTACTTATTACAGAAATAATAATCATTATAGTATCTAACTCTGAAGTCTCGTGTATCAATATTTTAAGCATAGAAGTCTGAGGTCTCTTCCACCGTTTTATGTTACGTAACTACCAATATCATTAAATATATTTGGAAGGGCTTTTCTTTAATAGTATGAGAAAATGATATTTGATATACATGTGTGTGCATATATGACGTTTTTTTTAAGAAAATTTATTAACATATATACATACATAAACGTACGATTGTGAATAAAGAACCCATTAATGCTTATAACAAATCTTGATATGGATGGCAAACCTTATTACATGGCCATGCTTCGTCACCTCTACTTTGCTTTAGCGAACATGCGAGCGCGTATGTGTTTATATATTATTTATCATATTATGAAATAATTAATTGTAGATGTATTAAATAATAATATTAGTTAAATTATTGATGATTTGGAAGTATTGTATTAAATGATGATAATGTGATAAGATGATAAGATGAGGTGTTTAATTGAAGAGTTTGTATTTTAGTGTGAGGTGTATAATTGTAATTAATGTGATTAGTTGTAATAGTGAATTATTAGTAGTATAAATAGGTGATTAGAGTTCATTGTAAATCACACCAAGTATTGAAATACTTAATCTCTCTCTTTATTATTATAAGCTATATTATCATTATAATCTTAATATAAGTATAATTATAATAAAATAATCTTAATATAATATTAATTACAATTAATATTTTTATAACACGTTATCAGCACGATCGCTCTCCATCGTCAAGATCAACCTCCGTCGAAGATCTCGTACGAGTTTAGTCGAGGTACGGTAATTTAATATTTAATTTATACTAATCATATATTAATTGTGATTAATTTAAATATATATATATATTATAAAAGTACATTTTAAAAGTTTTATAACTAAACGCCAATACCCGAGTGGTTTCGCGGAATATCGTTCACTAGAAGTGACGAGAGGTCCAGATTTCCATACCGTGGTGGTTTGTGAAATTTTTATTTACGATTTTTTTTTTATATATATTCACGTACACAACACCAAAAGCCCACGAGGTCTTGTGGTTATCCCCACCTCAGTAGCGACATATTATTGATTTTTTGATTGAACAATCTTGAAGTAATTATTGGACCAAATAGTTTTGGACACTGGACAAATTTTATTACCGCAACCTTATCGGAGCTTGGACAATAATTATGAAATAATAAAGAACGAGTTTCATAAAACAATTCATATATTTTATCATTGATTTATATGTTATCTGATTATTATGTTCTTTTTCATGTTATACAATCATGTCGTTTTATACAAAGATGGATCTTCTGTTGCTTACTTTATTTACGGTGATCCTTACGGCTATGTGGATAATGTTTTTACCAATGTTTTAAAATATAATTATTAATTATAATTTTTCTTTAATATTATAATTACTGAAATATTTTATTTTGAAGGATGACGCTTTGTCCGATGTTTGATCTATTACTTATGATTATTATTACGGCGACAGTTATTTGGATGTGTATATCGTTTTTCATTAGAACTTTTACAAAAGAAGATATAAAAGAAGATTAATTATAATTTTTCCTTTTAATATTTTAATGATGATTTTATTTTCATGATATCAATAAATTGAATCTTGCAAAACTTTGATTTATCAATCTCGATTTTATACTTGCTACTGATTTACACAGTTACTTCGGTGTATTATAAAGCATTCACCACGTTCAGTCCATCGGATATAATACAAATAAATATCGTGAGAAAATGATCAGAAAATATTATGATGGATAAAACATAAGTCCGACTAAATGATTATGTTGCATTCCCTGAAGTGAATGTATGAGCAAGCAATAAAAGTGGTCGTGAACATTATATTTATCGTGGTTATTATTAATATTTCCCCCGAAGTGGGCAACTAGTATATGATTGAGAAAAATATATTGAGCAATATAAAGATTATTATATATTATCGTTGGTTATTATTCGCACCCAAAGATCCCGTTGATCTTTATAAAGAGCAATTAAAAGTGAAGTGTCGATGAAATTAAATTTTGCTCAAGATTACGATATTTCAGAAAATTGGTGCTAGATCCTATGCTCATTTGAATATTTTGGTTTTTGTTAAAGATCCAAATAAAGAAAACTGATACGTCGTTATAAATTTTATTTAAGCATTATTTATTTATTATTTTATCTATATATATATAATTTTATTTTGACGCTTATTTATTTAATAATTCTAGTTATTATATATTTATCAATACAATAGATACAAACATGTGACTAAGTCACATATACCAGCTGTTAATGCTCCTGCAAAAGTTGATGTTCCTGGAGAACATATAATGATCGAGCCTAAGCCATAACTAAAACGTGGTAGGCCCTCGGGTTCCAAAGATAAAAATCCTCGAAAAAGAAAAGGAGCAAATAATAAGAATGATCCAGTCGAGGATTTATCGACTCTAGAAGAGTCAATGGGCATTAACGATTATGATAATGAAAATCAGGTACCTGAAATTTCAGAGAATAATGATAATGAAGAGATCTCGATAAATTATGCCCAAAATGGAATTAGATGGAACCGAGAAAAAGTCAACGTTGACGATAAATTCTCATTTAACGTAGCGCTACATGAAATGAATGAGATAAATGAGAATGAGGATCATGAACCAATGTCTGTTAAAGAATGCAGACAACGAAATGATTGGCCAAAATGGAAAGATGCAATCGAGGCAGAATTAAAATCACTTGAGAAACGAAAAGTTTTCGGACCTGTAGTCCGCATACCAGAAAATATAAAGCCGGTTGGATATAAATGGGTTTTCATCAGAAAGAGAAATAAAAACGGTGAAATTGTGAGATACAAAGCACGGCTTGTTGCACAAGGCTTTTCATAACGACCTGGTATTGATTATGAGGAGACGTATTCTCCTGTGGTGGATGCAACTACTTTTGGTTATTTAATTAGTCTGGCAGTACGTGAAGGACTCGATATGCGTCTAATGGATGTTGTCACCACTTATTTATATGGATCGCTTGATAGTAATATATATATATGAAACTTCCCGAGGGATTTCAGTTGCCTGAAAATTCAGGGCCCCGAAATGAGTACTCAATCAAGCTAAATAAATCGCTTTATGGATTAAAGCAATCTGGGCGTATGTGGTATAATCGCCTAAGTGAATATTTATTGAAAGAGGGGTATAAAAATGATCAAACTTGCCCGTGCATATTTATGAAAAGATCTAGAAGTGAATTTGTCATCATTGCAGTTTATGTTGATGATATCAACATAATTGAAACTCCTGAAGAGTTATCAAAAGCTGTTAATTGTTTGAAAAAGTAGTTTGAAATGAAAGATCTCGGTAAAACGAAATTTTGTCTTGGACTGCAAGTTGAATATTTAAAGAATGGAATATTCGTACATCAAGAGACTTATACGAAAAAGGTATTGAAAAGATTTTATATGGATAAAGCTCATCCATTGGATACTCCAATGATTGTTCGATCTTTAGATGTGAATAAAGATCTGTTTAGACCCTGTGAAAATAATGAAGAACTACTTGGTCCTTAAGTACCATATCTCAGTGCTATTGGAGCACTAATGTATTTGACGAGTCATACACGACCTGATATAGCGTTCGCTGTAAATCTATTGGCAAGATATAGTTCGTCACCGACTCGTAGGCATTGGAATGGAGTTAAACGGATATTTCGATACCTTCAAGGAACAACTGATATGGGATTGTTCTATCAAAATGAATCTAAAGCAGATTTGATTGGGTATGCAGATGCTGGTTTTCTATCTGACCCACATAATGCTCGATCGCAAACGACCTATTTATTTACGCATGGTGGAACCGCTATTTCATGGCGGTCAGTTAAACAAAGTTTAACGGCTACTTCATCTAATCATGCAGAAATTTTAGCTATTCATGAAGCTAGTCGAGAATGTGTTTGGTTGCGATCGATAATTGAGCATATACAACAAACTTGTGGGTTATTATCGGAAAAGTTACTTCCGACGATTTTATATGAAGATAATGCTGCATGCATTGCCCAATTAAAGGAAGGATATATTAAGGGAGATAGAACAAAACATATTTCACCAAAATTTTTCTTTACACGTGATTTAGAGAAAAATGGTGATATTGATGTACAACAAGTGCGATCAAGTGAAAATCTTGCAGATTTATTCACGAAAGCACTTCCCCCAATAATTTTCAAAAGATTGGTATATTCAATTGGAATTCGAAGACTTCGAGATTTGGAATGATGTTATCATCAGGGGGAGTAAATACGCGTTGCACTCTTTTTCCCTTCACTGAGGTTTTTCCCATGTGGTTTTCCCAGTAAGGTTTTTAATGAGGCAACAATTGAAAGCGTATCTAAAAGAATCATGTACTCTTTTTCCTTCATTAGGTTTTTATCCCATTGGATTTTTCCTAATAAGGTTTTAATGAGGCATATTCTTTGAAAACATCCAAGGGGGAGTATTATGAAATAATTAATTGTGGATGTTTTAAATAATAATATTAGTTAAATTATTGATGATTTGGAAGTATTGTATTAAATGATGATAATGTGATAAGATGATAAGATGAGGTGTTTAATTGAAGAGTTTGTATTTTAGTGTGAGGTGTATAATTGTAATTAATGTGATTAGTTGTAATAGTGAATTATTAGTAGTATAAATAGGTGATTAGAGTTCATTATAAATCACACCGAGTTTTGAAATACTTAATCTCTCTCTTTATTATTATAAGCTATATTATCATTATAATCTTAATATAAGTATAATTATAATAAAATAATCTTAATATAATATTAATCACAATTAATATTTTTATAACATATCATATAATATATAAACATTTTGACAACTTCAAGATGAAAGGCTTAATCAATATAAAATATAATAATAATACACAAGTAGCCAAATTGTAGACTATCACCAATCCCTTATTTATATATAAGTACTTCAACAACAAAATTCAAACACCCTCTACAAATAGATAATACTCCACTGACTAGCAAATTAAACCCTTGGCATAAATTTCAATTTCTTTTATAGGTATCCCAATCATAATAATTTCATCTTATTATCATCATTGATAATTTCTATTTTTTTTTTTTTCTCTTCCTCCTTTCATCATTTTTACAAACCAGCCTCATCCATGGATTTTCCCGAAATTCCTAGCGGCCGATCTCCAAGAAGAGAACTCCAAGGTCCTCGTCCGGCGCCTTTAAAAGTACGAAAAGACTCCCACAAGATAAGAAAACCACCGGTGGCTCCACCACCAGCCGCCGCACAACACCACCACCACCACCCTCCGCCACAACCACCACCACCGCCTGTGATAATATACACCGTCTCGCCGAAGATAATCCATACAAACCCTAATGAGTTCATGTCCCTAGTCCAACGCTTGACCGGTCGAAACACGACCCTTTGGCCCTCAGCTAACTCTTCATCGTATTATGCCTTTGGTGAAGATATGCCCAATAACGTGGGGCCTATATCGCCGGCAGCTCGGCTTGCTTCGATCGAGCGGACAAAGTCTTCGCCTGATGGAAGAAAAGCACAAGTTTTCGAGCAGGAGGTACAAATGGTCGAAGGGGTCGAGATTGACAGTGAAATCCAGAGAATCACTGGTCAATTCCCAGGAATCCTTTCGCCTAATCCAAATGCTCTTCCGCCAATACCGCCGAGCTTCTTCTCTCCTCCGACGGACAATATTAACATTAGTAATCCATTGAGCTTGTTTCATGATCTGAGTCCAGTTTTACATAGCAACAGAAACTTCCCAGAAAATAGTTTCATTTTGCCAAGCCCTTCAAGTTTCCTATCACCTTACGGTATCAACATGCCTTCTCCAAATACTTTGGACCTTTTCAATTCATTATTTGACTTGTAGCCCTAATGTAAATTCAGGGATTAGTTTTTGTATACACACACATACTTTGACAGGTATGTATATAATATAGTTCAAGTGACATTCTTTTTTTTTTTTTCTGCAATTCTTCATAGTTAGAAGATACATCATGTTTCAAGTGTCATAAATGTGGGGGACTTCATGGTTGGCTAGTTAAATTCGTATTATATTTCTTCTCTTAGTAAATGAAAAAAATAAATTGTGGGCCGCCTCGATGTGTATGCGTGTGTGTGTGTGTGTGTGTTTCATCAATATTTTTTTTATTTTTTTATTTTTTGGCTCAAATCTAACGTTTTTTTTGGTAGTTTTTCTAAACATCAAATCGTCCTTCTTGTTATTACATACAAACAGCGTATTACTAACGGCAATGTCATTTTATTCTTGTCTGTCGCTCATTTTTGTATACTTGTCTTCAAACACAATCATTACCTTGATCCCTTGCTTTTTAGGGTTTATATGATATGTTTTTCTATCATTTGATGAATGAAAGTTTGAGCTCAATCTATTGACTGACGCTCGCCAAGTTGGATTTGGTTATTACGGCTTGACTTTGAAGTGATTAAGGTATTATTACGTGTGTGTGTGTTTGCAGGAGCCATTCATTCTATCCACCTAATACAACGGAGACTTGTGGTGCTTATTAAAGGTATTATATATACACACATACATACATATGCATACATATATATATGTATATCTATTAACATGCAGATTCGATGACGTGATTTAATATCATGAAATATCTTTTTCAAGGTCTGATACATTTAGTTACAACTTCTGTCACAATTTCTTGAAAATATTTTGTTTAAAAAGTCGGCAATTATTTACAAATTAACTGCTGACGTATATTATTACTACATAAGCATTGCACCACAATGTCAGGGGTACAGTTTTCCATTACAAAATAGAAGCTACAAAATCGATGTTCAAAGATCTTCAGTACCAATAATAATAATAAAGTTAAACTTAGATGAAATAGAGTTCGATACTTGTCGAAACTTTTGGGCCAAACTAAGCCTTAGGATGGATGCATTTCGAAGTCTATGATTGGCCTTGAAACTCCCATGTTCTTGCATATACCTTTTCAAAATATCAAGCAAATATATATAAAAAAAAAAGAGAATTTATATGCCAATAATGTTATAACTGATGTGGCAAATACCTAAAAAGTTTTGATTTTTTACTTGGTCAAGCGACTCCTTAAGTGTTCTGATCCCAGTAATGTAATAACAAGAAAAAAATCCATTCAATCATCATTAAAAGTAGCTGACATGAATAGTAAAGCATTCATCAGCCTCCCAAGAAAAAATACAGACTGAAAAACTGTGGCTGCGACACACGTACTGTAATAATAGTAAATGTGAGGTAAGATCGCAGGTATTCTTGCCTCTTTGTCCAGCATAACTGTATAAACCGTTATAAATATCTAAAATTAATATATAGCAAAAAGAGAAATTATAAAATGCTTGCAATCAATTCTTGAATTTTAACTGTGTCATTTTAATCAGTTCTTGAATTAACGATTATTGTAATGTGATGTTTAATTTGATATTTTTTCAGAGACGATAAATTATGTCAATATATTATATCGTGGGCTCCATTGATTGTGTTAGGATCGGTTACTGTGTTTAGAGGGGGGTGAATAAACACTTAGACAATTTTTCGCTCTTTTTGGGAGTGACTGGTTTCTTGTTCGGTTAGAACTAGAAACCGGTTTCCAATCGGTCCGTGATACTAAGGTGCTGAAGTTATCTAAGTCATCACGGTGAACTGACCGGTATCGATGTGCGTGTGTGTCGGTTTATATGAAGAACACATGACTTTATTTATGGAAGTTCAGAGCTCAATCTCCTACGTCTTCCCTTCTTCCCCGCAAGGAAGGTTCCACTAGAAGATTCGATCACATGTACACTTAAGTACAACCCTCTATAGCTAGACTCCCGCTAACTAAACTCCTAGCACTCAACCATAGTGCCCCGCAAGGTCACTATCTTCGATAGCTTTTTAAAGTCCATCGGTTCCCAATGATTGTAGGCCGCAACCTCACAATCCGCTCACATCTTTAGAGTCTCTATGCTAATTAAGACTATAAGCACTTGTTTTACGTCTTTGTGCGAAGACTACAAACACATAGTTTAACGTCTTTGTGTTAAGACTCTCACTCAACTAATCTATGTCGCTCATCTCTCTATTGTGTGAGTGAGGTGTGTGGGCTTGAACATTGTTGCTCACTCTATCTTTTGTATCCCACACACTTGAGAAGAACTCTCTTGATTTTGTGCTCTTTGCTCTTGTTCTTCTCTCTTGAATCTCTCTTTGGATGTGTAGTTGTTTGCTCAAGGATCCATCATTTGCTTGCTGCCCTTCTTTCTTTATTTATAGTCTCTCCTGATATGGCCGTTAGACACATAAAACTAGCTGTTGGAGACATCTGAAAAGGTTCTGACAGTATTGGAAAGTGTGCCATAAGCTTGTCTTGACTTACTTCAAAAGCGGCCAGCATATCCGGCTTGTACATTGCTGCAGTGAAGGCTTGTACATGAGTCCAGTCCAGGAGCCGATCAGTTCCTCCAGAAATCGACCAGTTCCTTCAGAATTCGACCAGCCTCTTCAGGAACCGATCAGTCCTTCCAGGGAACCTACCAGTTCTCCTAGGGACCGAACAGTCCTTCCAGGAACCGACTTGATCTTCCAGAAACCAACCAGTCCAGCCAGTTCCTCCAGAAGCCAACAGTTGTTCCAGGAACCTCTTCCAGAAGCGACCAGTCCAGCCAATTCTTCCAGGAACTGATCAGTTCGGCCAGTTCCTCCAGAAGTCGTCAGTCCTTCCAGGAACCGACCAGTCCTTTCAGGAGCTGACCAGTCCTTCCAGGAACCAACCAGTCCTTCCAGGAGCTGATCAGTTCCTCTAGGAACCGACTAGTTCTTCCAGAAACTGACCTGAAGCCTGACCATTCCAGTTTTTCGCACTGAGCTTATATATGATATCCGTTTTTCAGACCGGGCTCAACTGCATACTTAGTAAATATGTTAGTAACACAAATAATAAGTTTTGTTTTCATCAAACTGGATTGAATAGATATTTAAATCCAACAGATTGGACGGACATATCATCCCCTTTCTTCCAATATAATTGAGAAACAATGAATTGTTGGCATTTCAGAAAGTCAAATGAAATGGACTACACTACATAAGGTGACACGCTAATATCTGATATTGCAGCATCAAATTACAATTTTAAATCGAGATATTTTCTTTTTCTTCTTCTTCTTTTATTACCAATCAACGAAAATGGCAAGAATGTGAATATTGTCATGATGATGTCTTTTATTCTACACTTTTTCTCGGCTATTATAATTTAGGACTTAAAATCAAATCATGATTAACGTTCAAACCACATGCAGCAGCATGTAAAATAAAACGTTTTATCTAATCTTGTATTTGCACTTAATTATTATGTATGATTAATATAAAAATGTTAATGCATATTGCTTACATTACATCCACAACACACTTGCCTTTTATTTCCTAATTGATAAATTCCTTATTACATAAAATAAATAAATAAATAAAAAAGAATCAATGGGAGTCTATAGTATGAAAATGAACGAATATTCAAGAACTCTAGTGATAGTATGAAATAGAATAATTTCATGAATTGTAAAATTCGATGAATCCTTTTTCGACGGATCCCTATAAATACGGACTTATTCAGACATGTCACATGGGAAAATGTTGTACAGGTTGGTATATGCTGCTCATCATTTCATTTCTCATAAAAACATATAATCATTAAAGAATCCTTCAAGTTAAGTTATAAGGTATGGAGCAATTAAATAAAAAGTAAAAAATTCAAACTTATTACGTGTAGTCTGAAAAAAAAAAGCCTCTTTAAAATGAGAAAATTAGGGTTTTCAAACTTAATATCTGTTAATCTCACAAATATAACACGAACCAAATTCCAAAAAATCAATTTATATAACAAGCATATAACATGAAAAGTTTTAACATTTACACTCCAATACAAAAATTGAAACACAAAAGTAAAAAATATAAAATAAAAAAAAGAGAGCGAAAATTACATTTACCCACCCCTTATTTGTTCCTTAACTTCACTTTGAAGTCCTCTCTATATATAGTAAACCCTTTCATCGTTATTTATATCAAGAAAAACAATAAATAAATAAAATAAAACACCAAGAAAATAATAAATTAACCGCAACCCAATATAAACTTACAAGAAACACCCCCCACCCATATGTATATGTATATTCACTTTTTTTTTTTCTTACCTGCCCTTCAATTGTTTTCACCGCGCCATTCTCAGCCCCACTAGTCTGATGATTCCTTGTTTTTTTTTATTCTTTTTCCTTTTTTTTTTCCGACTCAGTTATTACAATCAACCCATCTGACAAATTGTCTGCAGCTTTCTTACCCCACCCCACATCACCACCACTTGTCGAAATAATCTTTTCTTTTTTTATCCTCTTTCACCACCACTCTTTTCAATGCTAGATCGACATCAAGATGATCTTCACATGCAAGACTGATTTCATCATACTTTACTCAGCCGTGTTTGGCGCTTCTTGTTTACTTATCATGGAGATCATCTCGTATCCACCGCCTTGATCATCATCATCGTCGTCGTCGTCGTCGTCGTCCTCACCATTGTCATCATCATCTTCAATATTCTCGTGACTCTCATTGCCATTATGCTGATCTTCGTGGATGCTCCTGCTGGCGACACCTTGCGTCTGCTGTTGTTGAGGTAAAGCCGGCCATTGCTGTTCAGGTTGGGCCATAATGGGAGCTAGAGTGTTGTCGGGCTGTTTCAGCCCATACCCGGCCGGGTTAAACGGCGTCGGTGCGTTGACTTCAGTCCTGGCCTTGTATATAGCCTCGAGCTGATGAAAATAAGGACAAGTTTTGGAATCATCGGGCCGTTTCTTGCTGCTTTCTTTGACCTTCTTATAGTACTTGTTAATGTTCTCCCATTTCTCCTTACATCTCTTGGCATTCCTACTGTACCCAAGCTTGCTCATTTCCGACGAAATCTCTTCCCACAATGGACCCTTTGGGCCGTTGTCATGGTACTTGAGGTCGAGGTTTGTCCGAAGATTGATCAAGGCTTGTACTTCTGCTTTAGGCCATCTCGAAGAACTTGAACTTGATGGGACGTTGTAACTCTCTCCACCACCACCGCCACCACCGCCATAGACGGCTTTTGTGGCGGCAAGAATTGGTGGTTGTGGTACAAAAGCTGATGGTTGCTGCTGCAATTGTGGTGGCGGTGTCAACTGTACCTGCTGCACCACCACCGGCTGTGATCGGGTTTTCTGCGGCGTGACGGCAGCTGTGGTGGTGGCGCCGACGGCTCTGGCAGAGGTGGTTAGATTTATCGGAACTTGCAAATTATGTTGATCGGCCACCTTCTGCAGAAAGGCGATCACGGCCTCGTCTTTAGCAGCAGCAATTTGCCTCTCTTGCGCCAGAAGCTCACGCTCTCTATTCATCCTCGCCATTTCTTGAACACTCCAAGCTTCCTCTCTAGCAACTCTATCCCTATCGCGCCTCTCTAACGCCTCCAAGAACTGCTTCTGCATATCTTCTTGCTTGTGAACGATGTCCCTCATCAGCCTCTCGAAGTAGTCTTTCCATTTTCTCTTCTTACCTCTCGATCCGCCTCGCCTTTGTATGTCCTCGTCCGAAGAAGTGGACGATGACGTGGAATTGGACAGGAAGCTCGTGTGCAACATGTGGTGGGGGTGGTGGAAGTTAAGGTTGCCTTGGTGAGGATTAATGGAGGTTGGATTGATAGAAACTTGCGGTGGTGGGATGACGCTTATAGGAGTTGGGCTAGGGCTAGTCGATGGAACAGTATTGCTGCTTATTAACTGTGGTGGTGGCAATGGCATTAAATGGGATGGTGGTGGTGCCGCCGCTGCCACCAAGTTGGTGGCGGTGGAGGGTAGCCGTGGCGGCGGCAGCGGCGGAGTGTTTTCGAGGGCTTCTAATTGATCGAAGAATCGATAGGTCTTACCATCGGATTTCGAAGCCCGACCATCTTTGGTTCTCTTGTGATACTTGGACACATTTTCGAACTTCTCTTTGCACTTCTTGGCGCTTCTTTGGAATCCAAGGTCGGCCATTTTTCTGAAAAACACCACACTCATTTATATATATATATATATATATATATATATTATAATGTAATCATCACTGTTATTACAATCTAGAATTGAAGTGGGAGCACATAAAATAACTGCACTGAGTCGAACAGACAGCAACTTGACGATGAAACAAAGGTGAAAGAATTGAAAGCAGTAAGAGAATTCAACTGAGTTGTTTCAACCATTTCTTTTCAACTCTACCAATCAATTCAAAATGGTCCCCGAAAAAATAAAAAAGAGTGAATTATTGGAATTTCACGGAGCCAAAACTTATCTTTTTTCTGCGGAGACATTATTACTGTACTTGTGTGAAGGCAAACATATTGAAAAAGTGATGGAAAAGCTGATGAATTGTTAAAGAAGAAACTCGTCGAGGTTGAAGACGAAAAGACATCCATTACTCTTCCATCTTCAACCTTTGGTTTTCTGGTAAAGAAAACATCAGCTTTTGCTATAATTAGCAAAGGTTCAGAAACTGATGTCTGAAAACCCGGAAAACATAACATGAATTCCCTCGAAAAGCTGCTGAAGTTCTTGAGAAAAATGAAATGAAACGACAAAGACTTTTCCTTAATCAATGCAAAAATTTCCGATCTAGACAGTTTGAGACCCTATCTGCAGTGCACCCATATGTATGTATATATATATATATATATATAATTATGATGTGTATTGTGTGATTGCAGAAACTCAATGATGAGTAGAATGATTCATTAATACTAATAAATACCTGGAAACTTCTTCCCACAATGGACCTTTAAGGCTCGAATCTCTAAAAACAGCATCCATGTCATGGCGGATTTGTAGCAAAGCTAACGTTTCTTGCTTTGGCCACCTATTACCACCGCCTCCACCTCCTCCTCCTCCTACTCCGCCGAGGCTTCTATCAATATCTCCCAAAGGCAGTGAGCTTGAACCGCCAACTTCACTGCTTCCGCCACTAGCTCCGCCGTTAGCTCCGCCGTTCTCGTGTGGCTGCTCCTCCGCCGCAACGCCATCTCCTGCTGGACTACTGCCCGTCATGCCTGAAACACCAAGCTGCTGCTGCATCATATGTGTCTATATATCCACCTAACTATCTTCTTTCTTTTTTATTATTTTCTTATCTTTACTCTTAATCTTTCTTCTTCAGCTAGCTAGCTAGCCCACAGCTTGCTGCAATTTACCTTTCAGCTGATTCGAAGAAAACTAGAAAAAAAAATCAATTTTTTCATATGATGTGAAACTAAATGATAGGTGGTGAATTCTATGGGGTTTTTATGTAAGATTAGAGAGAGAGAGAGAGAGAGAGGAGAGAGAGAGAGGTGAATTTATTTAATTTATTTCGGTGGGATCTGCCTGTCAATCTGAAAATTAATATATAATTTATTTTTTGAAGATTGTTTATTAAATTTTATTTAATATTTTCTTTCTTTTGCCTTTTCAGCTGAAGAATCTTGGGCATTTTTTATATCGCCCACTGCCTTCCCTTCCCTTCCCTTCCCTATCAGAAAATAAGAGCTAATATTTATTATATATTAATTATAAAATATATATGAAATGATTACATATGAATATAGATAGATAGATAGATACACATTGAGTTTACCACTGCCCATGTACTGTTTTTTGTTTTTTTACGGCAACCATTAAGGATGTCATCACTCTGTATTTAACTTTTTACTGTATATAGCCACACAAGACTACGTGTATACGTCATGCAATAAATTACAAGTTTAATTTACTAATAATATTTGAATATATATATAGTAATTAAAAGACAGTCAGTCACAAGAAAATTGTAAAATACATTATATTTATGAAATTACAGATAGAGACAATAGTGATAATGAGAGAGTTTTTTTCAGCTAAATATAGTTAAAAGTCCGTCCCCCATGTAACGTAGGTCACCCTTTGCTATTTTGGATTTTCACGCCATTTATGTAATTACCAAAATACCCCTTGGCATCCTTATTACTACCTTCTTCTTCGCCGTCGCGGACCGCCGGAACTTTATAATTAAGATTAGTTTGAAAAACAAAAAAATAAAAAATGCAACTGCCAATTTATTTATTTTAATGAGTGGGAGCCATTAGGACGTAACGTTCATGTTATTAGGCAAAGTCATTTATGAGTACAAGTAAATAGGTGCCGATTTCTGTTAGGTTTCAACCTACCGTAATAAATGGTAACGTTATTTCATCCTATGTATTGTATGTATGCATGTAATAATTACATATATATATATATATATTGTTAGAAAATTTAAATTTATATTACGGATCGATATCTAATAGCTGTACTGTAATATCCCTTTTGTCTTTTTTTACTTGCGTTCACGATGGTTGTCTTGAAATTGTTGTGTATCTTGCCAAGGTTTAGCGTCATCATTCATTATTTTATATTTTTTTTTACCGAACGTTACATATAGCTCGAATAATCAAGGGTCAAATCGTTCTATTTATTTATTGAAACTCGATTTAACAGATCATAGTAAATAATTAAAGAAGTAACGTATGGTATGTATATAGATTGGGATGGACCATACTTGAGAAATAATGCAGGGGCATTTAGGTAAAAGTAAAGGATGCTTGAGGGGGTGGAGAAGTTAGGTAACCACGAAAGGGCATCTTATCATACTATTTGCACCGCTAATATTTGATGCTTAATTGATGATATATATGATGAGAAGAAGAAGAAGAAGAAAATAAAACAAGTCACGTTATTTTCTTTTCCTCTCCTATTAATTTAAATATTAATAATAATAAGTAAATATGTATGTATAGATCGGTAATAATGATAATAACATGGTTGCTTGTGTTAGAGAACATATATATATATATATATATATATTATTTACTAGGGTTTTTGTTTAATTAAATGTGCATGCTTCGTTGTCTGTGGGCTTCTATCTAGCTGTAAGAGATGCTTTTCCCACTATACGACTGCCATAACTTTTCTATATGTTTCCTTTTTTTTTCTTTTTCTCAATACATATACGTATGATGTAATTTATAATTTAAGAAAATTTAAATTTACTATAATTTTTCGATGTTGGATTATTCACGACGTTAAGGATTTACATGGGGTTTGTGTTCATTCATTGTTCTTGCAATCAAAGATAAATTGATTAGCTTATTAATTTAGAATCTGGTATATTCTATTCTAGATTGATATATATATTTTTTAATGGATCTATTAAATTACAAAATCTGTTAGGTATCTGTAGGTTTTTCATTTAAATAACTCACGCCGTTACACAATACATCGAGTCCTCACATGGCTCAACCAGAAAATATGACTAATAAATAATATTGAACTGTAAGGATTTCTCTAAAGATGTTAAGAAATAAAAAAATATACATTCTTTATATGTATTATATATATACATCATATGCATAACTCGTTGATCCCCAAAAAATAAAATATTTAATATTCCAACCTATAAATTAAAATACAGTAGAAACTCTATAAATTAATATGCTTGGGACCAGCAAATTTTATTAATTAAAAGAGTTATTAATTAATCGATAAATTAATATTTTATTAATTTATAATGAAATGTTTAATTTTCAAACTCCTCTCTCCTTGAAAAAAAAGCCTCTCAAACTTTCACTTAACTACCATACAATGTGTATATATCAAATGAAGGGCTCAATTTGATAAAATTATTCAATCACCTACCTTAATAGAGACCTGATTCAAAGTTCAATTCGTTTAAACAAAAACAAAAGACAATTGAGTATTCAAGAAACCTTAATAAAAATATGGGAAATTTCAGTAGGTAACCGAGCGTTTAAGGCTTTTCGAACTGGGGTTCAAATTATTTTTCAATTTTAATAGGTAACAATGCATTTATAAGGTTTTTCTAGTGGCACCTAAACTATTTTTCAGTTCCGATAGTTACCCCGGTGTTTAAGTCTTTTCCACCTGACATCCGAATAAACTAGGCAGTTACTACGTGTGTGGTCGCACTTTATATACAGTATAGATTGTCGTGCAAAAGTCATTATCCGTCATTGTCCATCACTATATAAATCGTGAGCGCCACATAGTAATTTCTCAATTTATTTGGACATCAAATGAAAAGCCTTAAATACATAGATAACTGCGGAAATTAAAAAATAATTTGTGCACAAATTGAAAAAGCTTTAAACACATGAGTACTTGTGTGGACTGAAAAATTAGTTTGAGTACCAATTGGAAAAACCTTAAATACATGTGTACCTATATAGACCGAAAATTAGTTTGGGCACCAATTATAAAAGCCTTAAACACATAGTTATTGGTCAAAATTTCCCTATATATATTATGTAATATAAGGAATTATTAATTTATATTTTATATGGGACCTATAGGAATCACCAAAAATCTATTATCTTATAATTTTAGCGAGTTTATTAATTTAGTACGTTATCCCCGAGTCGGGACCGGTAAAAAGTATTATCTTAAAAAGTTTATTAAATAATAGAGTATTAACTTATCGAGTTTATACTGTACCTCCTCTACAGCACCAGATAGATTCTTGCGATCAAAATATTGTTATTTAATTAATATAACAGGTAAATGTATATATATATTTATATATGTATATATATATATATGCTTGGATTGGACCCGTGATAACTGATCTTGAAATGATTATTAAACAGTCACGACTTATCTCAACCCGACTGCATTTATTTAAGGTATATGTATTCATACAAAACGGATTAAAATTTAGAGAAAAAAAAATATATGATTAAAATAATATATATTTACTGCGTACAACAACCTATATAGCAAACGAAATAAATAACGTTTAGTGTGATTAGTAAGTTGCATAACCATGTGCATAGCATAGACTTAATTGCGCAATTAAGGTTAAGCAATCCAAGTGGAATGCTTTATTACTGCCCTATATATATAATATTTGATAATAATAATAATATAAAATATATATACGTGCACATAATGATCATCAAAGTGTTAGTTAAAAACATAGATGGATCATCTCGCATGTGAACGTGCAAGCAAAATCATCATGTAAACCACATGCCAATGTTTTATTATAACGAACTATTACAGGTTGTTTAATTACCCACCAAATGTAAGAAAAGAAAGATGCTTATCTTAGGCTACAATTAAATTGCATGATAGCTTTCTAGCTTATAATATTGTTAGGATATAACAATATATGTCGAGACTACAAAAATATATTAACATCAATGAAATTGATCAATTATGTATATAAATAAAAAATTATGAATGTGACGTATCAAAGGGGCCTTTCCCCCCTAAATATCAAGATGGATCTACTATAGATTAAATGAAGGATATATTATCGTAATATATATATGATTGAAATTTAAAAAAAAATGAAAAAAAAAGTAACTAAATGAAAGGCAGTAATTCTTGTAATAATTGATTAGTGGAATTGAACTCCACGAAAACGATTAGTGCACGATAACTGTCGCTGTTTAATGGGCCCATATGAGCCAATTAGAAGCACCTAAAAGCCCAAATTCAGCATTTATGGTGATTCCATTCCATGTGCTACAAATGACAGCCAATCAATGAATGGTAAGAGAATATATATTTTTTTTTTCTTCAAACATAAGAGAATCAATGTACATATATATATATATATATTATTTTTCTGACACTATAAATTGAACGGAATAGGCTCATGATAAATAGTCCGATTCATCTGAAGTAATTGATTTTAGGATGAAGATCTCCTATCTAATATAAAACTCACAATATAATTTGTTATTTGCTATTCCTAAATCCTATGTATATAAATTAAATTATTCAGTGAGTTTGAAATAGGAATTAAAAATAAAAAAAGTGTCCATTGCCTATAGCAAGTCGATTTTGTTTGCAAACACACACAACTTGTCTCACATGTCTATTTCACTACATTAAACTTAGGCTTACTCATGTCACTTTCCATAATGTAATGTAAGTCACACATATGGATAAGCTTCTTATTCATGAGTGACCCTTTCCTCTTACACCAAATTTATTTATTTATTTATTTTCTTTTTCGAAAAAAAAAAAAAATTCCCAACAACTTGCACTCATAGTTCATACTCGTAATGGATTTCCCCAATAGAGCCCAAAAGCCTAACCCAACTTGAATCTATATTTTCTGGGGTTCGGCCAATTCAGTGTTTTCTTGGACAAAGAGGCTCATCTCCTCCAATGGCGCCTGATGGGGTTTGGCTTGGCCTCCATTAAAGAACAGCCCAAGATTGGATGGAGTATTAATTAGCTGGCCATCATGTATTGTCTAGGATCAGACCAACAAGTACTCTACTTTCTTTTTTTTCCCTCCTCTTTATCTGTACTTTTCCACGTACCTTCCCTCGCAGATGCCAAACGTTTAGATTATATTTTCAGTTCAGTTCGACAGAACATTTTACCAATATATTAACAGTCAATAGTACAACTAGTTTAACGTTGAATCATGTAAGAACAGCCCTTTGAATGAACTTCTTTTGTCTAATTATGAAGCAGTGGGGGAAGAATGTAGGGTCACCCTAAAATCCTGGACAAAGAATAGAATAGCAAGAAAACGAATCCACACGTTGCAGATCGAATAAGTACAAAGAATCATTTAAACAGAAGGAGAATAAAGACGATGAATCGCTGTTATCATCTTCTAACTATTCAGAAAGTTGATGATCACCACTCCCTTTTTTTCCCTTGATTATCGACAGCAGAAAGTTATTTAGAAAAATCATTTTTTTTTTTTTTATTTCAAAGCTGTAAACCTTAATACGTGTCGGTTAGATAGAGCCTTCTTCTTTCCATCCACTACTGCCTGATCCCATCCCTATCCTTAAAACCCACGACGGCGAGAAAGGATCTTTTCTTTATCAAGAATTCGTGCCAAGATTGCAATTTTCACCCTCTAATCCAAATTATCGAATTGGTGTGTTAAATTAACAATTTGATCAAGTCCACCCCATAAAAGAACAATCTTTATGCCGAAATTGGATTGGATACAAACTTTAATGATATTTAAATGTATAGACTGGACCAAAATCAAAATTCTTGAAAGTTTTTGGGCTTGAGTGAAATATTCTTGCATTTGTTTTCTAGTCTTCCTCGAATCACGTTCCTCACATAATAAGATAACATCCGCCTATTAATACACGAGAGCTGGTCTTTGATCCTCTTGTAATATTTCTCGGATATGCTCAAATAATATCTCAAAGTGGAGCTTTACTGCTTGTCAACAGATCGATAATCATATAGTATAATATATTTTTTATTTATAGCAATAAAGAAGAAGTCTTGGGAAAAAAGATCAAGAAGATGGATCACGCAGCTGATGCACAGCGCACCGATTTGATGACCATAACTCGCTACGTCTTGAATGAGCAGTCGAAGCACCCTGAATCTCGCGGGGACTTCACCATCTTGCTCAGCCATATCGTTCTTGGCTGCAAATTTGTTTGCTCTGCTGTTAACAAGGTGGCCGATTTCGATTTATTTCTTGAATGAGATTTATGGGTTTTTTTTTGGGTTTTAAATCTGTGTCTTGATATGGGTTTTCTGCATTAGCTGAAATCAGGGGATGGTTTGTTTATCTGTAGTAGAACAGTGTTAGTTATTGTCTTGATGGTTTGTTTATATGTAGAAGAAAGAAATGCTTTCCATAATCATGTCTTAAGCAGTCCTATATTGTGGTTTGCAGGCTGGTTTAGCTAAGCTCATAGGACTTGCTGGAGAAACCAATGTTCAGGTAAGTACACTGTGATTTATTATCTGCTGCAAGCAAAGCGATTATTTACATTTCTTTATTGTGTTAATCTGTTTTTATTGATAGGGTGAGGAGCAGAAAAAGCTAGACGTGCTCTCCAACGAAGTTTTCATCAAAGCATTGGTTAGCAGCGGCCGAACAGTTGAGTCGAAAAAGGGTTCATTTTTTTACGATGTTCATACGTTAGAAAGAAAGGAAGTAACAGAACTGTATGAAGTATAATGAATACACAACTGTCTATGAATCGCTTATTGCAGTGCATACTTGTGTCTGAGGAGGATGAAGAGGCAACGTTTGTGGAGCCTTCTTTACGTGGAAAGTATGTTGCTTTATTCAAATGATCTGTGTTAATTTGCTAGAAGAACTCAAAACAGTTTCTATTCTAAGTTCACATTAAAGAAGGAAAATAGCTTTCTAACATCATTTGCAGGTACTGCGTTGTGTTCGATCCATTGGATGGATCTTCAAACATCGACTGTGGTGTTTCGATTGGGACGGTACTGCTTGATCCGAAGAACAAAACAGAAAAAAGAAATTACTTGATAGTACATACATAGTGGAGTAAATTAGTTTATTTGTGTAGATTTTCGGGATCTACGCCATCAAAGATGGGGACGAACCCTCGCTCGAAGACGTGCTCCAGCCCGGGAAGAATATGCTAGCAGCTGGCTATTGCATGTACGGAAGCTCTTGCACGGTAAAAACAAGAAAACAAATGTAGAAAGAATATAACATCACATCTTTATGTCTTAATCTGTGAACGTAATAGTTTCGAATCTTCTTCAGCTGGTTCTGAGCACTGGGGCGGGAGTTAACGGGTTTACGCTCGATCCATCTCTTGGAGAATTCATACTGACTCATCCCGATATCAAGGTCTTGTGTATAGCATAGATCTTCTTGCATTTGTTGCCTGAACATTGTCATGGAAAACATTTATTTCTTCTACAGATCCCCAAGACGGGAAAAATCTATTCTGTTAATGAAGGAAATGCCAAGAACTGGGATAATCCTACAGCAAAGTATGCATTACTCTGTCAATACGTTGATCTATTATACGATGAATTCCATTTCTTTCATATGTTGATGACATATTACGAATATATAATGGCAGGTACGTGGAGAAATGCAAGTTTCCGAAAGATGGTTCGCCAGCGAAATCACTCAGATACATCGGAAGGTAAGAACGTCTTAGTTCAAAGAGGATTTCAATATCTTTCTCAGACAACATTTGTTCTTTATAATCAAAGTTGTTGGTTTAACTCCACTTGCAGTATGGTAGCTGATGTCCACCGTACGTTGCTGTACGGAGGCATCTTTTTGTACCCAGCTGATAAGAAGAGTCCCAACGGAAAGCTAAGGTAATAAGCTGCATGAAGTTACTCCACATTTACGACTAAGTTCGTATTGTACGATGTTCCTCGACCTAAGATGGTGGGGTCCCGTCCATTGTAATGAGACAGGGTTCTGTATGAAGTCTTCCCCATGTCGTTCTTGATGGAGCAAGCAGGCGGACAAGCTTTTACTGGGAAGGAAAGGGCACTTGATTTGGTCCCGAAAAAGATCCACGAGCGATCTCCAATTTTCCTCGGAAGCTACGACGACGTAGAGGAGATCAAAGCACTCTATGCTGCCGACGAGCAGAAATAAAAAGCATACACTATATTGATGAACTCTCCCCCCTACATGTTCTGTTTATTTCTTGTTGATTTCCCTCTGTAATAAAAACATGGTTTATTTGTTACCAATGATCTGCTTGAAGGCTCATAAAAGGCTCAACTGTAAACTGCCACGTGTCTGTCAGTTAAAACGTTGAATATTCATAAGTTGCTACTGATGGTAGCGCTTTTCGAAAAACGCTGCGTTCTTACAACACAAAGTTCCCAACTTCCCCAACCACTCTCTGTAAGGCTCTCTCGATTCACACGAAAAGAAACTAGGAATCAGCTCCAACGTTCACTTCAACTTCATCGACTCCTTTTCTCGCCGAATGAACGAACAATGATGGGCACGAACTTCGCCGGAGCGGCTAGGGGCAATATATTGGGCACGTCCCACCACCGCAGGGCCGTATCGGACACCTTTTTCGACATCGACGACATGCTCCTCGACGACATCGTCGCGTCGGAGCTCAACGTTGAAGGTTCACTTAACCCACCTCCTTTCCTCCCCAAGAACGGGTCCGGCCATGCGGTTCAGCTTTCGAAGTCACAGACCGTTAAGGCCCACGTTAGGAGCCTGTCGGTCGACGCCGGGTTTTTCGACGGGCTCGTCTTTGACGCGCCGGCTCAGACCAATAGGCCGGTGGCACACGTGAGGAGCTGCTCCGTGGATAGGAACAGCAGCGCGACTTCGTACGAGGCGGAGAGTGGGAATGATTGCAGCAGCAGTTTGAAGAAGGCCATGGCGAGCGATAGGCTCGCTGAGCTGTCTTTGATTGATCCCAAGAGAGCCAAAAGGTTGGACCTTTAACTCTCTTTTTTTTTCTTTACCGACAGCTCTGACTTCCTTTATACTTAATGTTAGGGTTTCCTTAATTTGGGGCTGACGTTATTTCACTTTTTGCTTGTCTGTGATTTCGAAAAACCATTGCTTTGTGGGCCTTTGTCTGAGGTTGGCTGTGTTGTGCGTTTGATTTATAAAGAAATGTTTTTTTTTCTCATTATTTTATATTTTAGGATTCTTGCAAATAGACAATCTGCTGCAAGATCAAAGGAGAGAAAGATACGGTACACAACCGAGCTGGAGAAGAAAGTTCAAACGCTTCAGACGGAGGCGACTAATCTCTCGGCTCAGATCACTTTATTGCAGGTTCAAAATTTCATCGACGATAGCTTTGTTACGTTGTTTGGCACTTTCATGAATCGAATCGCTTGTATTGTGATGGCCCGATTGATTCTTGATATATTCCGATCATAATGCTCTATGATGCCCTATCGATTTCTTGTAAAGAATCAATGAATTGGCTTAACACTGTGCAGAAAGACACTAATGGCTTGACATCTGAGAACAAAGAGCTCAAACTGAAGTTGCAGGCTATGGAGCAACAAGCACACCTTAGAGATGGTATGGTAGCTGCTTCTCTTTGTTAATGAAGTCTCATTTTCCTGTCATAAAAGAAAAATATCTGATGCATTTTCTTTCGCCTATGTTAATGAACTTAAGCACTGAACGATGCGTTGAGGGAAGAACTGCGTTGGCTGAAAATCGCAGCTGGTCAAGCAACTAGCATGAATGGAAGCAACAGAGTTTCACCTTCCCAGTTTGGTCCTCAGCCCACAAATGCCGATTACTTCGACAATCAAACTCAACAGTAGGCCGTTAACAAGAGAGTTTGATGATGATTTCTTGTAAGGTTCTGGAAAGAAAAACTGAGACATAATATCTGTATGTTGGCTCTTGTACATACATATTAGGATGTATACCTTTTGAGGTTGTAATAAATTAATAATGTTGATTTGTTCAACATCATGTTAAGACAAGATCATCAAATCTTGATATTATAGCTTACAAATAATGCGGATCGAAGAAAAAAGAGAGCTTTCAACAAGATTTTCTGCAATTCCATGAGTTAATTACTATGTTCTTGGGGTTGCTTGGAGGGTTAAACTTTTGGTGAAAAAGTGCAAAAAATGTTGACTGATTCCGTACTTATTACAAAGTCGAAATATTTATGTAATTTAATTATTACTAATATCCCAAAGACTCAGTATTTATCTGCATTTGTCAACAAACCAAAGACCACCACCAGCATCACCGCGCGGCCAACCACAGTCAACCCTCAAAATCTCCGCCGGGCCGCCACCACAGCCTCCACATCTTAGCCGCCCACATGGAATCCTCACCGTTAAACCTCCTCCCGCACGATACACTCCTCCAGATCTTCCGCCACCTATCCCTCCCACAAATCGCCGCCGTCCGATGCGTCTGCAGATCTCTGAACACTCTCCTTGGTTCACCTCAGAACTTCCACAGCCAGTTATCTCTCCCTCTGCTGTCCCTGAAATCATCCTCCTCATCCCACAGCCGCCACGTGTTGCCGCCTCATCCCACGCTCCACGCCTTCGACCCCTGCTCGGACCGATGGCTCAGATTCAGCCTCGATTTCCTTCCGTACACCTCCTTGCACCCGATCACTTCATCGCGGGGACTGCTCTTCCTCTGGGCAAGTAATGCCGTGGCTAAAAATGACGGCTTTATCCCTCAGCAGCAGAATAATACCCAAAAGACCCTTGTGGTGTGCAACCCTCTTACCAGGAAGTACAAAACCCTGCCTCAGCTCGGCTCGGCTTGGTCCAAGCACGGCTCGGTCCTCGCCGGTTCTTCTGTGAGGGTGGTTCTTGTTCTCACGGAGCTCGCCATTCTCTACTACAATCCAGAGAGTTATGGAGGTAATAGCACTTCAATTCCCAATAAAAATGCGACCTTTGTGGCTACTAACACCATCAATTGGCTAAAATTTACCTCGAATCTACCATCAAAACCTCGTAGTCCAGTCTTGATCTCGGATTTTATCCTAGCATTGTGTGACATGGGATCTCCATGGAGATCCCAATGGGCCTTGTTCAAGACTAAAATTTTCGCCCGGGGTGGGAATAACAGCTCCGGCATGAAGTGGGAAAGGATCGAAAAGAAAGAGTGGGGAGACATTTTGGATGTTTTAAAACGTCCGAGGCTGGTGAGAGCTGGAGATGATGGAAAAGTGTTCATGGTCGGCGGGCTAAAGAGTTCCTATGTGCTTCAAAGCGCTTGTACCACGATCTTGATCTTGAGGTTGGATTTGGAGACCTTAGAATGGGAAGAGGCGAGTCGAATGCCCGCAACAATGTACCAATGTTTCTCAAAGAGCAGTAAGTTTAAGGCATTCGGTGGTGGTAATAGGGTTTGTTTCTCTGCTAAATGGGTCGGGAAATTGGCTCTTTGGGAGGAGTTTGATGATGGATGGAACGGTTGGAGATGGGTCGATAGCGTGCCAGGTGGCAGCGACGGGCTGTGTCGAGGGTTCGTGTTTGACGCAATGTTAGACGCGGTTCCTTAGTTCTTCCTTCGTCTTTGAGGAATGAATGCTTGATTGTTTTGGATTTGTTGTATTACTATGTGTTTGATATGCTTTGATTGCTGTTTGTGTGTTTGCAATAATGATATGAAGTGAATGAAGTCTTGCATTCTACTGCATGAAGATGGTGAAGTGAATGAAGCCTTGAATGTGAAATGTGATGTAGATGAAGTATATTTCCAATGAACTTCAAATGTGTTTTGAGATATTGTACTTATTTTGAACTTTGATTTCTTTGTAAATATATTTATTATATTTGGATGATAAGGTTTTATCATCATTTATGAATTACCATGCATTGTATACGTATTATTTATTTATAACTCTTCTTGGGCCAACCCATTTCATATATATTCGGTTCAATAAGAAGAATGACCCAATAAACCTTATTCTATTATGAAATAAGTTAATTAAGGATGATTAAATAATTAAGATGTGGATGTTTTTGGATTATTGATTATTTGGAAGTATTATATTAAATGATGATAAGATGATAAGATGAGGTGTTTAATTGAAGAGTTTGTATTTTAGTGTGATGTGTATAATTGTAATTAATGTGATTAGTTGTAATAGTGAATTATTAGTAGTATAAATATGTGATTAGAGTTCATTGTAAAATACACCAAGTATTGAAATACTTAGTCTCTCTAATCTCTCTCTTTATTATTATAAGCTATATTATCATTATAATCTTAATATAAGTATAATTATAATAAAATAATCTTAATATAATATTAATCACAATTAATATTTTTATAACACGTTATCAGCACGACCGCTCTCCGTCGTCAAGATCAACCTCCGTCGAAGATCTCGTACGAGTTTAGTCGAGGTACGGTAATTTAATTTTTAATTTATACTAATATATATTAATTGCGATTAATTTAAAAATATATATTATAAAAGTATCATTTGAAAGTTTTATAACTAAACGCCATAGCTCGAGTGGTTTCGCGGAATACCGTCATTAAAATTGATGGGAGGTCCAGATTTCGATTCCCTATAGTGGCGTGTGGATTTTTTTTTATGTGATTTACGATTCAATATTTTTTTTTATGCACATACACAATACTAAAAGCCCACGAGGTCTTGTGGTTATCCCACCTCAGTAGCGGCATATTATTGATTTTTTGATTGAACAATCTTGAAGTAATTATTGGACCGAATAGTTTTGGACACTGGACAAATTTTATTATCCCAACCTTATCGGAGCTTGGACAATAATTATGAAATAATAAAGAACGAGTTTCATAAAATTATTCATATATTTTATCATTGATTTATATGTTATCTGATTATTATGTTCTTTTTCATGTTATAGAATCATGTCGTTTTATACAAAGATGGATCTTCTGTTGCTTACTTTATTTACGGTGATCCTTACGGCTATGTGGATAATGTTTTTACCAATGTTTTTAAAATATAATTATTAATTATAATTTTTCTTTAATATTATAATTACTGAAATATATTTTATTTTGAAGGATGACGCTTTGTCCGATGTTTGTTCTATTATTTATGATTATTATTACGGCGACAGTTATTTGGATGTGGATATCGTTTTTCATTAGAACTTTTACAAAAGAAGATATAAAAGAAGATTAATTATAATTTTTCCTTTTAATATTTTAATGATGATTTTATTTTCATGATATCAATAAATTGAATCTTGCAAAACTTTGATTTATCAATCTCGATTTTATACTTGCTACTGATTTACACAGTTACTTCGGTGTATTATAAAGCATTCACCACGTTCAGTCCATCGGATATAATACGAATAAATATCGTAAGAAAATGAGCAGAAAATATTATGATGGATGAATGAAAAGCATAAATCCGACTAAATGATTATGTTGCATTCCTTGAAGTGAATGTATGCGCAAACAATAAAAGTGGCCGTGAACATTATATTTACCGTGGTTATTATTAATATTTCCGCCGAAGTGGACAACTAGTATATGATTGAGAAAGATGTATTGAGCAATATAAAGATTATTATATATTATCGTTGGTTATTATTCGCACCCAAAGATCCCGTTGATCTTTATAAAGAGCAATTAAAAGTGAAGTGTCGATGAAATTAAATTTTGCTCAAGATTACGATATTTCAGAAAATTGGTGCTAGATCCTATGCTCATTTGAATATTTTTGTTTTTGTTAAAGATCCAAATAAAGAAAACTGATATATCGTTATAAATTTTATTTAAGCATTATTTATTTATTATTTTATCTTTATATATATAATTTTATTTTGACGCTTATTTATTTAATAATTCTAGTTATTATATATTTATCAATACAATGGATACAAACATGTGCAATGGGGAGTTATGTCTTGCAGATTGTGCAACGACTAATACCTTCGTTTGACTCTGGATTGTATTACACGTATGTTAAAATAATTGAATCGCATGCTATCGTAAACCGGAAGTTTACTGATGATAATACATTTGTTATTTGGCATGACCGGTTGGGCCATTCCGGTTCAATTATGATGCGAAAAATAATTCAAAATTCACGTGAACATTTAATGAAGAACCAGAAGATTCTTCAATCGAATGAATTATCATGTGCTGCTTGCTCTAAAGGGAAGTTGATTATTCGGCCTTCACCAATAAAAATAAAGAATGAATCTATAAGATTTTTGGAACGTATACAAGGTGATATTTGTGGACCGATACATCCATCGTGCGGACCATTTAGATATTTCATGGTATTGATTGATGCATCAACTAGATGGTCTCATGTGTGTTTGTTATCAACACGGAATGTAGCTTTTGCGAGATTGCTTGCTCAGTTGATTCGATTAAGAGCACATTTTCCGGATTATCCAATAAAGAAAATACGCCTTGATAATGCTGATGAATTTACTTCTAAGGCATTTAATGAATATTGCATGTCTATTGGAATTGATGTTGAGCACCCCGTGCCACATGTACATACGCAAAACGGTCTTGCAGAATCGTTGATTAAAAGGCTGCAATTAATTGCAAGACCAATATTAATGAAGTCGAAACTTCATTCATCTTGTTGGGGACATGCTATATTACATGCAGCGGCACTAATCCGCATCAGGCCAACAAGTTATAACGATATCTCCCCGATACAAATGGTTTATGGTCAGGAACCAAATATTTCCCATCTGAAAATTTTTGGATGTGCGGTGTATGTTCCAATTGCTCCACCACAACGCACTAAGATGGGACCTCAAAGGAGGTTGGGAATATATGTCGGATTTGAATCTCCATCGATAATAAAATATTTAGAACCTCTAACTGGAGATTTATTTACGGCTAGATTTGCCGATTGTCATTTCGATGAATCGAATTTTCCGACATTAGGGGGAGAAAAGAAACAGCTGGAAATGAGTATTATTTGGAATGAATTGTCGCTAAATCATTATGATCCTCGAACGAAAGAATGTAAACTAGAAGTTCAAAAGATAATTCATTTACAAGGATTAGCTAATCAACTGCCAGATAGTTTTACTGACCTTAAAAGAGTGACTAAGTCACATATACCAGCTGTTAATGCTCCTGCAAAAGTTGATGTTCCTGGAGAACATATAATGATCGAGTCTAAGCCACAACTAAAACGTGGTAGGCCCTCGGGTTCCAAAGATAAAAATTCTCGAAAAAGAAAAGGAGCAAATAATAAGAATGGTCCAGTCGAGGATTTATCGACTCTAGTAGAGTCAATGGGCATTAATGATTATGATAATGAAAATCAGGTACCTGAAATTTCTGAGAATAATGAAAATGAAGAGATCTCGATAAATTATGCCCAAAATGGAATTAGATGGAACCGAGAAAAAGTCAACGTTGACGATAAATTCTCATTTAACGTAGCGCTACATGAAATGAATGAGATGAATGAGAATGATGATCATGAACCAATGTCTGTTAAAGAATGCAGACAAAGAAATGATTGGCCAAAATGGAAAGATGCAATCGAGGCAGAATTAAAATCACTTGAGAAACGAAAAGTTTTCGGACCTGTAGTCCGCATACCAGAAAATGTAAAGCCGGTTGGATATATATGGGTTTTCATCAGAAAGAGAAATGAAAACGGTGAAATTGTGAGATACAAAGCACGGCTTGTTGCACAAGGCTTTTCACAACGACCTGATATTGATTATGAGGAGACGTATTCTCCTGTGGTGGATGCAACTACTTTTCGTTATTTAATTAGTCTGGCAGTACGTGAAGGACTCGATATGCGTCTAATGGATGTTGTCACCGCTTATTCATATGGATCACTTGATAGTGATATATATATGAGACTTCCCGGGGGATTTCAGTTGCTTGAAAATGCAGGACCCCGAAATGAGTACTCAATTAAGCTAAATAAATCTCTTTATGGATTAAAGCAGTCTGGGCGTATGCGGTATAATCGCCTAAGTGAATATTTATCGAAAGAGGGGTATAAAAATGATCAAACTTGCCCGTGCATATTTATGAAAAGATCTGGAAATGAATTTGTCATCATTTCAGTTTATGTTGATGATATAAACATAATTGGAACTCCTGAAGAGTTATCAAAAGCCGTTGATTGTTTGAAAAAGGAGTTTGAAATGAAAGATCTGGGTAAAACGAAAATTTGTCTTGGACTACAAATTGAATATTTAAAGAATGGGATATTTGTACATCAAGAGACTTATACGAAAAAGGTATGAAAAGATTTTATATGGATAAAGCTCATCCATTGGATACTCCAATGATTGTTCGATCTTTAGATGTGGATAAAGCTCTGTTTAGACCCTGTGAAAATAATGAAGAACTACTTGGTCCTGAAGTACCATATCTCAGTGCTATTGGAGCACTAATGTATTTGACGAGTCATACGCGACCTGATATAGCGTTCGCTGTAAATCTATTGGCAAGATATAGTTCGTCACCGACTCGTGGACATTTGAATGGAGTTAAACGGATATTTCGATACCTTCAAGGAACAACTGATATGTGATTGTTCTATCAAAATGAATCTAAAGCAGATTTGATTGGGTATGCAGATGCTGGTTTTCTATCTGACCCACATAATGCTCGATCGCAAACGGGCTATTTATTTACGCATGGTGGAACCGCTATTTCATGGCGGTCAGTTAAACGAAGTTTAACGGCTACTTCATCTAATCATGCGGAAATTCTAGCTATTCATGAAGCTAGCCGAGAATGTGTTTGGTTGCGATCAATAATTGAGCATATACAACAAACTAGTGGGCTATTATCGAAAAAGTTACTTCCTACGATTTTATATGAAGATAATGTTGCATGCATTGTTCAATTAAAGGAAGGATATATTAAGGGAGATAGAACAAAACATATTTCACCAAAAAATTTCTTTACTCATGATTTAGAGAAAAATGGTGATATTGATGTACAACAAGTGCGATCAAGTGAAAATCTTGCAGATTTATTCACGAAAGCACTTCCCCCAATAATTTTCAAAAGATTGGTATATTCAATTGGAGTTCGAAGACTTCGAGATTTGGAATGATGTTATCATCAGGGGGAGTAAATACGCGTTGCACTCTTTTTCCCTTCACTGAGGTTTTTCCAATGTGATTTTCACAGTAAGGTTTTTAATGAGGCAACAATTGAAAGCGTATCTAAAAGAATCATGTACTCTTTTTCCTTCATTAGGTTTTTATCCCATTGGGTTTTTCCTAATAAGGTTTTAATGAGTCATATTCTTTGAGAAAACATCCAAGGGGGAGTATTATGAAATAAGTTAATTAAGGATGATTAAATAATTAAGATGTGGATGTTTTTGGATTATTGATTATTTGGAAGTATTATATTAAATGATGATAAGATGATAAGATGAGGTGTTTAATTGAAGAGTTTGTATTTTAGTGTGAGGTGTATAATTGCAATTAATGTGATTAGTTGTAATAGTGAATTATTAGTAGTATAAATAGGTGATTAGAGTTCATTGTAAAATACACCAAGTATTGAAATACTTAGTCTCTCTCTAATCTCTCTCTTTATTATTATAAGCTATATTATCATTATAATCTTAATATAAGTATAATTATAATAAAATAATCTTAATATAATATTAATCATAATTAATATTTTTATAACATATTCGCATTTTTTTATATGTATTCTTTTTTATTTTTTAGGAGCTTTAGAATATTTGTTATATATCAATCATCAAATTAATTTTAGGTGGGGGAACACTATTATTCAAATTTGTCTGCTCATGCAATGACAAATTAAAATAAAAAGGTTGTCTGCTCAAATGGAATTTGCTTTAAAACTTTTGGACTAAATATGCAAGCAAGGGAAAAACAAAGAAAAAAATGCATGGATCTGCGAGGCAATCAACATCGAATTTGGACATTACTTTTGTGTATCTAAGTTAGTTACGTAATTTCCATTAAGTCGACCTAATATTCAAAAGAAAAAAGATACTATATTATTCCGATAGTAAACAAAAGTCGAGCCAATTTCTAAAAATGCCTTTTGAGTTAAATTTGTGTAATGAGTCTAATTCTCTTTTCTTCTCCACTAATTTATTTCCCACGGGTTCCCTGGCGTTCATTGCGGGTACGTCTCTATGATATGTCAACAATATCTACATATATAATATAAGCGAATCTCTAGTCGGAGTTTATATAAATAAACATATATATATATATATCTATATATATATATATTGAATATGAGCTTTGAAGTTTTGGGTGGATGTAAGGAAATTTTCATATTGTTAAATGTTTCATTAGTCAGCAGAATATCCTAAAGCACATCGTTAAATGCTCCTTTTCTTTATAAAGAAACCGATATATAATATACTTTTCACACTAAAACCTAGATTCACATTTAAATATTTCGTCGTGATTAAACTTTAGATAAAATATTTTTGATAGCCAACCTGTTTCTTGATCTCTTATCTTTGGACAATTAAAAAAATAATATCAGTTTCTTACCTTACAGCCCAGCCATTGACTGGAAAATCAATTTATTTTGCCAAAGTTACCATGCACATGGACACGTTTTTTCTCCAATCTCATTTATTTTTCCATGCATTTTTTCAAAATATCATATATATAGATTTGCTGTGTGTTGATCAATGCTATGTATATATATATATATATATATATATATATTATATATATATATATATATATATATATATTGAGTTATGAAAGATTATGGCAGGCACTTACACGATTAGAAAGCCCTAATAATTTCCTCCTCTCACTCTCACTAGCTATTAGACCGTTTTCAATGTATCTATTCCATAAATCTGCGATGTGTCATTTTCCATCAGGAAACCATTATGAGTATTTTAGGGTTTGGTAAAGCTTCTTTATTACCGGCAATTATTGTTGTTAGTTTGCTAGAGAACTTTTTAGAAAAATTTATTGCAATAATAATAATAATCAAAGGAAGCAAAAGTAATTTCACAACGATCCACTCATAGAAACATCGTCACGAGTGGAGGATTAGGAGATAAATGAAAAGACTTAACATTACAATAACAACATGAGACACAACGAAGAGTATTTCCTTATTAATAATAATAATTCATATTCTTCGCATTGTCTTGTCCATCAAAACATATATGGAATCCATCGCTTTCAGGGAAACAACTTTCTTTATTCGACACCTTGTCTGACTATCCCTGCATAGCAAATCACACATAGACTTATTAGAGTAACTTCATATGCCGACCGACGTCCATGTAGAACTGTAATAGTAAAAGCAGCAGTATAGTATTTCAGACAAGCAAAGCCCTATGTGTAATTATTTTCATGCATGCTATTTCGAGTAAATAAAGTAAATTATTAAATCAATACAAAAGGAGTATACGGCTAGTTTAAAACTTGGTTAAACTAATTTCAAAAGGACAGTACTTCAGACAAGTAAAGTGTATGATTTTGCGTGCTTACCATACGTGCTAGATTAGTTTCCGATCTAGTGATGATATGGAGGTGGAGGTGATTTGTAATTGTAGTGTTCCTTTGGTGGCGGTGCTGACTTGTGATGAGGTGGTGGTGGTGGTGGTGACTTGTAGATAGGGTGGTGATGTGGTGGAGGTGGTGACTTGTATTTGTAAACTGGTGGTGGTGGAGACTTGTAAACGGGGTGGTGGGCTGGCGGCGGCGGCGGCGACTTGTATTTGTAAACTGGTGGTGGAGGAGACTTGTAAATGGGGTGGTGAACTGGCGGCGGCGGCGACTTGTATTTGTAAACTGGTGGTGGTGGAGACTTATGGATAGGGTGGTGGTGTGGTGGAGGAGGTGACTTGTATTTGTAGAATGGTGGTGGTGGTGACTTGTGGAGGTGGTGGTGGTGGTGGTGGTGTGGTGGCTTGTCGATTGGGATGTGGTGTGGTGGAGGTGGTGACTTGTATTTGTAGACTGGTGGAGGAGGTGAGTTGTAAATAGGGTGGTGATAAGGAGGAGGAGGAGACTTATACACCGGCGGCGGCGGAGACTTAGAGGGGTAGTTTGCAGTAGCTATTGAAGGCAAACAAAGAGCCACTAAGAGTGTTACTATGAGAGTAGCCATCTTAGCTTCACTTCCCATATTTGCTTGAGAACAAAAGCCTCCTTCAGCCGCCTATTTATAGCACGAGTTTAAGTTTTAACCATTGGGATTAGTGGACACTATTAAATTAATCGCGGTTAAATCTCACTAACCGCTCGATGATTGGATCGAAGAGAGAGAGAGAGAGAGAGATTTGTAGATTCTGACAACTATATATTTCAGACAGTTTGACTTTTACCTGTGGGATATCCTCCACTTCTGTGTTGTCACATTGCACATGCTCGTTATTATCTGGCAAATAGATCGTGAGTATTATTTTTACTAATATATAGTCAGTCTCTATTTCATAACCATGCAAAAGATTTATATTCATTTGACTGAGATTAGATCCACCGTCGGGGTTTAGGGTTTTCTATAGTCGATAATATTCTATAATCATACATATATATATATATATTATATATATTTAATTATACGATATTACCATACTAGTTTATTACAACGCTTGAAACAAGGGGCAAGGGGGGCAGATGCTCACTTTCCCATGAGGCATGGATGTCGCGAGTTCCCATCTTAGTGTTGACTTGGACAGCTACTACTATGTATGTATTGCTTGTTTGATATGCTTTGATTGTTGTTGTTTTTGTGTTCCCAATGATCTCAAATGAACAAGACTTACCTTTTTTATTGCTTGAAGATGAGGCCTTGAATGTGTAATTAATTAATGTGATGTAGATCAAGTATTTTGCATTGGCCTTCAAGTGTGTGTTTGAGATATTATACTTATTTTGAAATTTGATTTCCTTAAAAATATATTTATATTTGTATGATAAGGTTTTGATCATTATCAAATCAATCATCATGCATTATTGGTTACGTAATATTATTTATTTTGTACATTGGTTTGTTTGTATGGGAGATTTGAATTTACCTAATTCTTTTTGGGCCAACCCATTTGATATATTCGATTCAATTACAAGAATGACAAATTAGGTTTAGGTGGGAAAACACTATTATTGTTCAAATTTGTCTGCTCATGAAATGACAAATTAAAATACATAAAAAGGTTGTCTGCTCAAATGGGATTTGCTTCGACTTTTGGACTAAATATGCAAGCAAGAGAAAAACAAAGAAAAAAAAATGCATGGATCTGCGGGGCAATCAAACATCGAATTTGGACAATTACTTTTTTGTATCGCAATTAGTTACGTTACTACGTAATTTCCATTAATTCGACCTAATATTCTAATGAAAAAAAAAAAGATACCATATTATTCCGATAGTAAAACAAATCAAGTCGAGCCAATTTCTAAAATGGTTTTTTGAGTATAATTTGTGCAATGATTCTAATTCTCTTTTCGTCTCTACTAATTTATTTCCCACGGTTTCAGTGGCGTTCATTGCGGGTACGTCTCTATGATATGTCAGCAATATATATAATATATATAAAAGTCGAATCTCTAGTCGAAGTGATATATATAGGGGAATTTTATGGTGCTCACATTTTGTGAGCACTTGCGTGGGCACCAGTTGATGTGGCACTGATTCGTGCCATATCAACGTGTCACGTCAACGTCAGAGGTGATGTGGCATTAGTTGACACATAATAGGTGCAATTTATCGACACATCTGATGCTGATGTGGCATGTTGACGCGACACATATCAGTATTACAAATCGAGTGCGACATAAGGCGTCAACATGCCACATCAGCATCAGATGTGTCGATAAATTGTACCTAGTATGTGTCAACTAATGCCCCATCACATCTAACGTTGATGTGGCACGTTGATATGGCACGAATCAGTGCCACATCAACTGGTGCCCACGCAAGGTGCTCACCATAAAATTCATCATCTATTCCATATAATTCTGTTCATATCATTTTTCAATCAGAAATATTTCCGTTATGAGTATTTTAGCGTTTGGTGAAGCCTCTTCATTACCGGCAATTATTGTTGTTAGTTTGCTATAACTTTTATTAGAAACTTTTATTATTGCAACAATAATCAAAAGTAATTTCACAACGATAGTCCAAATCACAGAAACAACGTCAGTCAAGAGTGGAGGAGATATCATGAAGAGACATAAAATTACAAAAACAACGACAAGCAGAGACGACGACGGACATGTACGATAATATAATAAGAATTCAAATTCTTCATCGTCTTGTCCATCAAACATAAATGGAATCCATCGCTTTCAGTGAAAAAAGAACTTTCTTTATTCGACCACTGCATGGCAAATGACACATAGACTTGCATTAAGTAATTTTCCAAAAGGGCACTGATTAGTGAGTAACTTCGCATAAATTTACATACACTTCACAAATGACGACGACGTCCAATGGTAGAACTGTAAATACTACTCCATGCATGCTATTTAGAGTAAATAAAGTAGTGTAAGTCTAGTAGAAAACTTGGTTAAACTAATATCATGAGAAGCACGGTATCCTTCAGACAAGTAATTATAAAGTGTATATATGATTTTGCGTGTGCTTACCGTGACCGTGGTAGATTAGTTTCCGACCTAGCTAGTGATGATATGGAGGTGGAGGTGGGGGTGATTTGTAATGGTAGTGTTCCTTTGGTGGCGGTGCTGACTCGTGATGAGGTGGTGGTGAATTGTAGATAGGGTGGTGATAGGGTAGCGGCGGAGATCTATATATGGGGTGGTGATGCGGTGGAGGTGGAGACTTGTAGATGGGGTGGTGAGCTGGCTGCGGCGGTGGAGGCTTATGGAGAGGGTGGTGGTGTGGTGGTTGTGACTTGTGGTGGTGGTGGTGGTGCTGGTGGTGATGTGGTGGCTTGTGGATTGGGTGGTGGTGTAGTGGAGGAGGTGCCTTGTAAATAGGGTGGTGATAAGGAGGGGGAGGAGACTTATACACCGGCGGCGGTGGCGGTGGAGACTTAGAGGGGTAGTTTGCAGTAGCTATTGAAGGCAAACAAAGAGCCACTAAGAGTGTTACTATGAGAGTAGCCATCTTAGCTTCACTTCCCATATTTGCTTGAGAACAAAAGCCTCCTTAAGTCGCTTATTTATAGCACGAGTTTAACCATTGTGATAACTGCACAATATTGAATTAATCGCAGTTAAATCTCATTAACCTCTCGATGTTTGGGAGAAAGAGAGAGATTTGTACATTCTGACATCTACAATAATATATATCTATATATATATATATATATATTTCAGACAGTTTGACTTGTGGGATTATCTCCACTTACGTGTTATCACATTGCACATGCTCATTATTATCTGGCTATAGATCGTGAGTATTAATTATATATACTATAGTCGGTCTCTATTTCATAATCATGCAAAAGATTTGTATCACAGGGATCAGATCCACCGTCGGGCTTTAGGGTTTTCTATAATCGATATATTCTATAATTATACAAATATATATATTTAATTATATACAATATTATTGCCATACTAGTTTATTACAAAGCTTGAAACAAGGGGCAAGGGGGGCGGCCATATGCTCACTTTCCCATGAGGCATGGATGTCGCGAGTTCCCATCTTAGTTTGACTTTGGCCAGCTATTACACCCTTAAACAATGGTGGTGATGGCCATTTTTTAAATAATTAAATAAGTCTTAACTAAGCAAGATCCATATATCCCTGCTGATTTTCCGCATGCATTAAAAAATTGACCGAAAAGGAAAAGATATATATTTTCTATTTTTCTACCTTGATACCTAAACTTTATTGCTATTTCTACATAAAAAATTTTTTTGATCAAAACTGATAATTCGGTGGATAGACTTTTATTGTTATTTGACTTTTTTTTTGATAATTTATTTTAGGAGCAATTTTATGTCAGGCCCTCTGAAAGTTTTTACTTATTGTTCAGGCCCTGTCAGAAAAGAAATTAGTTTAAAGGATCCATTTTCTATAAAAGTTAGAATAAAGGACGCAAAAATATGATTTGACGAAAATACCCTTACTAAAATGCCTTTTTTTTTTTCCAGTAAAAGTCTATATAGATAGATAGAGACGTATTGTTCATTGGTCATATATGAAGATGTATTTTTACTTCACTTTTCTGTTACTCAATTACAATATATTGTTACCTTTGAAAAAAGACACGTTATTTTTCAATGATATTGCGTTACTTCGCTATTATAAAATGTTATCAACAAAAAATCATTTTTTATGATCAAACTCATTTTTTTTACACTGAATCGTTAAAAAAAAAAGGAAATGAAATTAAAAGGTACTGCAGTTTTTAAAAAAATAATAAAGAAAATTAAAAGGTAGTGGCACCGAAAAAAACAGGGGCCGTTTGCCAGCTCCTACAACATCCATAACCGCACATGGGGGCACGGTACCCGCTCACAAGCGCAGGATACCCGCACATGGGTGCACGATACCCGCACACAAGTGCATGGTACCCCCACAGGGGCGCTCGGTACCCGCACACAAGCGTGCGGTAACCTGTGTGCGCATGGTACCCGCACACAAATGCACGATCCCCGCATAGCTCGCATGGTACCCGCACGCAAACACATGGTACCCGCACTCAACCTCATGGTACCGGACGCGTATAAGGAGATACAAGCGCGGGTCCCCTGCGGTTGAGGACAGGTCCCATGTGTTGGGAATCCCCGGTAGGGGCCCGAGGCCCTCGTTCCTTGAACGGCGGAATTTTAAAACTTTTAGGGATTTCCGACTTCCCTTGGACCGCTCGGTATTAACACGAGAACATAAGCACGAAAAGAAGAGTTTTAGCCATTATACCTTGACGAAAACCAAAGGAGATGGCTAGCTGCGAACCCTTCTATTCCCCGGGATGTTGTATCCCTCTCCTAGCACCTTTACGCGCACGAACGGGGCTAGAGCGTCACGCCGGCACCACACACACGTCACGGCCGAGGCTTGCTTGAGGCGGCTAGACCAAAGCTCGGCCGAGTTCTCCTTGTCACGTCCACGCGCCGCGCGCCGCACCACGAGAGAAAGAGGGACGAGAGATAGAAAGAGAGAGATTGAGAGAGAGAAGTATAAAGAAAACCCTAGTTTTTTAATTCTTTTTCCAAGAATGACTTAGGGTTTTTTATAAAAGGAAAAACCCTATTTATACTTAGGGTATATGGCCGATTTTTTCAAGTGGAGTGGGGAGAAATTTTCTCACCCACTCCAAGCCATACCAAGTCTCTTTGACTTGGTCTTGGCTCTTTTGAATTCAAATTCAAAATTCAAATTCAAATTAAATATTAATATTAATTAATATATTTTCTATATTTAGTATATTTAAATATATAATATCCAATATAAATATATTTAATAATTTCAAAATTAATACTATATTAAAAACGAAAACTATATATATATATATATATATATATCTAATATATATTTTATTTAATTCCAAATTAAATATTATTTTTTTTCTAAAACAATAATAAAGATTTAAATCATATTTAAATCATATACTAAATATTAAATATCCAATATAATATTTCTAAAATATTTCGTGAGGTGAAAAGATAATTTTGCCCCTCACTTGATTTAACCAAGTTTTCGACCATTTAGGATTTCGGCCAAGCCCTAAATCCTAATCTCTCAATCCAGGCCCCAGCCTGCTCTATTCTCATATTGACGTTGTGTCGGTTGCCCTTTTTAAGCCCGACCCTCTTGGTTCGTCTCAACCGGCTCTGGGAGGAATCCAAGAGTTCGGTATTCACCTAGCCAGCCCCGTGGTACCGAACCGATCCCGAGTTGAGTACGAATAGGTATAATTCACGAACTGACTATAGATTATCGTACTACGTATAAACCCTTTACGTTTGTCCCGGTCGAGTGAAAGTCACGCGTAGTCGAACTTACAGGACTCGACTTTATGATGTTCGTGTCGGCGACATTTACAAAACTGCCCTCCACGACCCTCGTGAGTCAGTTATATGCTCTGGCCAGAGGCTTAGGTAAATTCCCGCACATCGAAACTGCATAGGACGTTAACCTTGAATTTAATCAAGGCCGTAAATCCCGCTCAGCGGTATAATCGGCAATCACGTCGAAAAGTCAAGACCGCATTTCGCCGCTGACCCATGCTTCATGCAATTCGGGCCTACCAAACTAGTGACTAATCAAGACCTTAAGACCAACCCCGAGTTAACCCTTTCGGTCTAAGGTTCACGTAGACTACTATAGTCAATCGATCGATCAGCGACTTTACCAGCGTGTGATCGTTCGATTACGAGTCAGTGTCCAAATATAGACAATCCCCTGATTCGTCTTGTATCAATGTCACGAGCTCCCACTTCCCAAGTGAATGGTTGACACAACCATTTTGGACTCGTCGACAAACAAGTCGTACTCGTCAATCCAGTCACCCTACTGGAGACTTAGACTTGTAGACTTAATTTAATATTACAGTATGTCAGCTTGCTGGTGCCCCCTCTCTGTCCCCACAGAATCAGTAACTGAACTGTAAATATTGGGGTTTTATTAATGCGTCTTATTACCCGACTGCAATGTTAATTTATTTAGACGAAATAATAATCTGTCTTTGTATTGTTTGTCATGCTAAAATCGACAATAAACAAACAAAAAATAATTTCATTATCAAATAATTCAATTACAAATGTTAAACACATCAAAATTACATAAATGTCCTCGTACTATCTAATCCTCGTACGGCATCTAGGGCATAAACCTCAACACCATGAGGTTGAGTGCGGGTCCCCAGCGGTTGAGTGGGGGTCCCCTGAGCCTATAAGGAGATACAAGCGCGTGTCCCCATTAAACTCGAGATTTTATTAGTTTTTCAACGATATTTCCGAATTGGGTTTGAAGCATTATTCCATTATAAGCTTAAAATTTTTTCGTTGATTATGAAGACTCATAAGAAATTGAGATCGATTTAACCTTATTTGATCACTAACGTCGGAGTTCCTAATGGTTTCAGAGATTTTTGATTATCGGCGATGTCAATATATTCATCTTAGCCCCTTGCTTGTCTATAACATGTGTTATTAACATGAAACGAGCTGTTATTTTTTTTTTAATTATGTGTTATTTTGCGTCAACGCTAGTTGTATAAGATATATGTTTGTTGCAGGAAATGTTATCCAGAATGCAATAAGTATTACCCAAAATGCAAACCCATTTAGCATTTTATTAGCAAACGTTTCAGTCTCGAGCGCACCAAAATTCCGCATTATTCCATGATTAACATCAATAATTTCCGTTGATTATTAAAACTCATGACAAATTGAGTCGATTTCACCTTATTCGGTCTTTAACATCGAGATTTCACCCGTTTTCAACGAGATTTCCAAATTGGGTTTAACTCATTATCGAATTTCACCCGGTCTTTAATGTCGTGATTTTCCTCAGTTTTTAAGACCCATATACAAATGGAGATTGATTATCGTTATTCAATCATTAACATCAAAAGTTCTTCTATGGTTGGAGGAGATTTGAGTTTCAATCTTACGTTGAAGATGATGGCATTTAAGTGTAAATTTGACATATTATGAAGGGTAAATATGTCTTCTCACATACTTTGGGTATTTTTCTCTAATATTTTTGAAAAATAGGTCCTTAATACTAAATTAAAATATAATATGATATAAACTCAAATCCAAACTTATTAATAGGGCCTGAAACTAAATTAGCCCTTTATTTTAATATGAGCTCTTGGAATAAAAAGCTCGACTAACTCGAGCTTAGTATAAATAAGTCGAGCTCAGCCCGAAAAATGAGCCCTCTCACTCATTGCCAGCCCTATCTGGCTGAAGCTGAAATAATTAGTTACACATTGGGCATTTTGCAGCGTGGACATCGTTGTTTGGGCCTTATTTGTTTTGGCTATGGGCTCTACAATGGACATCTTTGTTTGGGCCGTGAATCATCAAATTACATGTTGGTACTCATACTTTAAAGAAATTCCGAAATGCCCCAATTGGGAAATGCATCGTCGAACGAACGAACATCGCATCTCAATTTCCATTGCCATGGAAGCTCCGAAGCACTTCCTCCTCCTCTCTCCAACGTGCGATTCTCTCACTGACTTTAATTCCATCTTCAACGATCTCAATACTCTCATCTGTAGCTCGAAACTTACTGATACAGTCCCAAAATTTGAACTCAAAAGGTCTCACTCAAACAAGAGATTTCTCGAATCGAAGCTCAGTTTTTCCTCCACCACTCTCTCGAATGGAGACAGTATCGACATCCCAGAAAAGCCCATGTCCAGAAATTGGCTTAAGCCTGCCACGAGAGACTCCCCTGTCGCTCGCGCCTTGTTCAAGAACCTCTCCGTCCTCGAAAGAGCTCTAATTGGTGCTTGTGCTGGTGGGATTGCTGGTGCGTTCACCTACGTCTGCCTCCACCCTCTCGACACGATCAAAACCAAGCTTCAGACGAAGGGAGCATCTGAAATTTACAGTGGTGCTTTCGACGCTATTGTTAAGACGTTCCAAAGCAAGGGAATTCTGGGATTTTACAGCGGCGTGTCTGCTGTCATCGTGGGCTCGACCTTTTCCTCGGGGGTTTACTTCGGTACTTGCGAGTTCGGTAAGTCGATTTTGTCGAAAATGAGCTGTTATCCACCTCTGTTGATACCTCCAACTGCTGGTGCTATGGGGAACATTGTATCTTCAGCCATAATGGTTCCTAAAGAGCTGATCACTCAGAGGATGCAAGCTGGTGCAAAGGGTCGGTCTTGGCAGGTTTTGCTTAGAATTCTTGAGAAAGATGGGATTTTAGGGCTTTACGCAGGTTATAGCGCTAACCTGCTGGTGTGTTGAGCTATTCGTCCTTTGAGTACTTAAAAGCTGAGGTTTTGAGGGAAACTAAACAGGTGAACTTAGAGCCTTATCAAAGCGTGTGCTGTGGTGCATTGGCCGGTGCAATTTCGGCGTCTTTAACGACACCTTTGGATGTGATTAAGACTAGACTGATGACTCTGTCTCGCGGTGAAGCCATGAATAGAACATCAGCTGTTATGTTTAGTGGCGTTTCATCTATGGTTAGTCAGATACTCAAAGAAGAAGGGTGGATCGGGTTTACTCGTGGGATGGGGCCGAGAGTTTTCTATAGCGCATGCTTTTCGGCTATGGGGTATTTCGCCTTCGAAACTGCGAGGCTTACGATATTGGATCAGTACCTGAAAAGAAGAGAAGCCGAAGAATCTGCTTGTATTACAGTTGATGATCAAAGTGGATGAACTTTGAGTGGTGGACTAGTCCAAATAGGGTTCTTTTTTTTAGGCTTTGAAGACTTATGATGGAGTTTCTTACAGGGCATTTGATTCTTTTTTTCAGTTTACATTCTGTGTATAAAATCTTAAACCTTGCAAATCCAAGTGTTTTTTTGAAATAGACTGATACTAACATAACATCAAGCCATTCAAGAATAACAACTCACTTCAAATCTCTCCCTCTCCCTCTCTCTCGATCAATCGATATCGATTTCTGATTCCAATTATAAACACTATGCATAAAAGAACAATCTTGAATCCAAGATCATCTCTCTAGCCCCAATACTGTGAGGGGCCATCGAGAATTCAAGAATGCGCTCATCATCTCTCGCCACCCTCTTTTATCTCTTCATCATCTTCATCACGCCGCCGTCTCTGTCAAAACCTTTACAGCCGTCGAACAGTATCAGCCTCTTTGGTTCGGCCATCCTGAATAACTCCTCCATCTACCTCACTAAACACGTCGGCGGCAACTGCACGATCCTTCAGTCGACTCATGGAAGGGCTTTCTACACAAATCCCATAAGTTTTCTTGACCCTTCGACGAACGCAACAGCTTCCTTTTCCAGCATGTTCTCCTTCACCATCGCCAGCTCTGCTCCCTGCCCTTTTGGAGATGGCCTCGCATTTCTCATCACTTCTAACATCAACTCCTTCAGCCTCTCCGACGGTTTCATGGGCCTCCCAGATGATACCACGGATGACTACTCCGAAGTTCAAGATTCTTACCTTGCGATTGAGTTCGACACGAGCTTGAACTCCACCCTCGAAGACGTCAGTGGCAGTCACGTCGGCATCGATGTGAATAAGGTAAGCTCTTTGGCTTCTGTTGATACGGTTTCTAAAGGAGGTATTGATCTTAAAGACGGCAGAGAAAAAACAGCTTGGATTGAATATAACGATGTCGAAAAGATGATTAGGGTTTGGACGGGCTACTCGAGGGAGTTCAAACCTCCAAACCCCATTCTTGACCTTCGCTTTGATCTGTCGAAGCTGTTCAAGGAGAATATGAGCGTGGGCTTCACTGCTTCGAATGGTCAGGGCTCGTCGACTCACGCGATCCATTCTTGGAAATTCAAGACTTTCTTCAACGATCAGCTACATTCGAAGGTGCCCGTGGGTACAATCGAAGGAAGAAACTGCGGTCGGGCGTGTTCGTTCAAGGAATCTGACATAGAGTTTGGAACCTTTGAGTACCATCCACCTTCTAACAGTCGAAGGAGTCTTGTCTCAGCCTTTCTCATCGCGGGCTCCGCTGCTCTCGTTATACTGACGGCGTTCGTCGTCTTCTCGTGCATCCGTCGTAAGAAACGCAGAAGGTTAAGAGGGGCGCAAAGCGAAAGGCAAATACGAAGGTTTCACGGCGGAAGAATGGCCCCTAAAATGTTATCTCTCACAGAGATTCGATCGGCCACCAATGGGTTCAACATGGACAAGATCATAGGGGAAGGCGCCTCGGCTGTGGTCTACCAAGGGGCAATCCCTCATTGTGGGGCGGTGGCCGTCAAAAGATTCAACCACGAAGACAGTTTGGACTCTCCGACCTCCTCTCGAATCCCTTTCACGAACGAGTTTGCTACGATGGTGGGATGTTTAAGACACAAGAACTTAGTACAGCTCCAAGGCTGGTGCTGCGAGGGCAATGAGCTGGTCCTCGTCTACGAATACATGGCTAATGGCAGCCTAGAAAAGGTCCTACACAACCACCGTAGCAACGGCACGAGCAGAACCCTAACGTGGGAGAGGAGGCTGAACATTCTCAAGGGCGTGGCCTCGGCCCTAATCTATCTGCACGAAGAGTGCGAGAGCCAAGTCATACACAGAGACGTGAAGGCATGCAACATACTGCTGGACGGTGAGTTCAATGCAAAGCTAGGAGACTTTGGCCTGGCCGAGGTCCACAGGCACAGCCTTATTACAAGAGACGCGACCGTCCCGGCCGGTACGATGGGGTACTTGGCGCCGGAGTACGCCTTCACCGGCGTTCCGACGGTGAAGACCGACGTTTACAGCTTTGGCATCGTAATACTCGAAGTGACGTCGGGCAGACGGCCCGTGGATGAGGACAGGTTTGTCATAACGGATTACGTCTGGGATCTATGGGAAAAGAAGAATGTGATTGACGGGGCGGATCCTAGGCTTACGGGTCAGTTCAACCGGGTCGAGATGGAGCGGGCGATCATCGTGGGGCTTTGGTGCGCCCATCCCGACTGTCAGAAGAGGCCGATCATGCGAGAAGCGTTGAGGATGCTGAACGGGGAATCGGGCATCCCCGTCTTGCCATCGAAGAGGCCGACCCTGAGGATTCAGTCGGTTTTGCCCGAGGGCTGCGAGGAGATCATGAGCCTCGCTGAGACTACTACTCCTTGGTCAACTCCAAGAACACATTTTAGTAAAGGATAGTTTAGTGTATTTGAGTGTTCTTGGACTTGTAATAACTGCCTTTAGTTGTCCCAAGTGTAAATTCGTTTGGTCATTTGTAACAAAGGAATAGCTTTGCATGAGACGTTTTTGGAACGTTGTCTATTAATTGAATATCAGATAAGATATACAATACGACAGGATTGTCTTGTCATAACTAAAGACTAAAAAAATAGAAGAGGTAATGATTCCAAAGTAGTGTCAAGAACAGCAATGTGTTACAGCTCCATATTATGATATGATCATCATCCTTAAAGCTACTTTAGATTCAAAATTACCTAATTATTGTAGCTAATCCATCACACTACTAGCAATACAACAAAGCTAAAAGCACTCAGAAGTCCAAGAAATCTCAGCACCTGCACAACAAAAGAACATCAGTTGTAAATTCAACAATGATCAAGACCATAATATAATGCATGTACGGATATTAGCCTAGCCTCTCTCTCTCTCTCTCTCTCTCTCTCTGTGAGCCCACATTTCATTATTACCAAAGCTATCATAATGAATCAATGAAAATCACATGCATGGCAAAGCTATCAACCCAGCGCCAGGCATTAGTTAATGCCATCTTCAACTAAATGTGAACACTTACTACAGCAGTTTTGAAACAAAAATTAGTTACCTTTCTTGAAGGTTGAGAAGCAGATGTAGGCAAAGGTCGAATTGTAGTCGAGTCAACTTCGCCAGTAGGCAGAGGAACGGCGGGATTACTGTTGATAAACGGTATCCCTTCTCCATCGCCGTTCATGGGACTCGGGCTAATTGAAGCATCGAAATAAGAATCCGTTGAAGGGCCGGGCGCATCGCCCTCTCGGGGCTGAAACGGCCATGGAAATGCCGGAGATGAGGCCACTATTCCGCCGGGGCTTGGCAAATGCCGAGGCGTTTGAGGGGTTTGGGATTGTCCGGGAGCAAGTGCACTGTGTAGTGGTGATGGCGATGGTGATGATGATGACGATGGCATGACTTTTATTGCTAGCTTTCGGCCTTTTAAGCAATCTTGGCTTGAACCATTGTTGAGAAGAGAGAAGTAGAAGACTCCCTGGCGTGATACATGCCACTATTGATAAAGATTTGCAGAAAAAAAAAAAAAAAGTAGTCTTTAGTGTTATTTTCATGTCGATGCAAATGTAAAAATCGAGGGAAATGCAAGTCAAGGCAACACAAAGCAAAATCATACAAGAACTTCAGTTGCAATAACATGCATAAAGTTTTACAACTTACAGTGTAAGAGGTGGAATTGTTCTTGGTCAAGACTGTAGCTTGAGCGAAGTTGCAGTCTTTGAAAGCTCTCTGATTCTGGAAAATGTAGAGTTTGTAGCCATATCCGTGCTGAAAAACTGTTCAAATACGAAATTAAATACTAGCCCAGAAAGTATATATATTTCTTGAAAAAAGAAAAAAGAAAACTCCATACTGATAGTGTCCCCAATTTGAGGCTGAGGATTTTTCCATTCTGAAGCTCCTCCATGAAGCACTATTTCAGAAGCAGAACAATAGGGCTGAAGCAGCAGGAAACTGACTAGAGCAATTAGGAAGTGAAATCCCATCATTATTACAACTTCTTGGTTTTTTTTTTTCAAAGAAATGCAGCGCAAGGGATTCTTGAATGTGAACTGAACAGTGTTAACACACAAAGGAAAGTGAAGTGCGAGACAGAAGAATATAACCAAGTTGGTGCAGTAGTTTGGCTTTTGGACGTGAAGAGCTTAAATGCTTGACAGAGGAAAGTGCTTTGGGACATCGGAGAGTGTGTCCTATGACCATTTCTTTTATTCATTTTTCTCTTTAGGACAGTGTATTAAAGTAGGAATGCTTTAGTGCATGATGGCTTCGTGGACAAAAAATGGGAAAGCATGAATACTAATAAGAGAAGAGGAGACAATAGATTAGTTTAATTCTTGGATGGGTTGGATTAGTGATGATGATGATGATGATGGGCGTTATTATTCAAAAATGATTACTGCTCTGATTAACGGCTACACTTTTGTGTCTTTTGAGTTTTGACATCTCTTTACAGATTCTAATTAACCCTTTTAATAATGTTATATGTTTCCATTACACTTTACTATGTATTTCTTGATAGTTGATACCTCGACCTTATTAAATATAAATACTAGGTTGAAAGATTCTTTGATGCTTCAATCAAATCCCACCTTCACAAAAAGGACAAGAACAAGAAGACAAAACGTTTCTTCTTACAACTGAGACGTGTAATAAAATACCTTTTAAAGTATCAAACTATGAATCAGAACAAAATGCTGCAAGACCAAAAAGAATACAGAGGGTGAGAGTCGTCGCTAGCAGAGACGGTTTTGCAAAATTGATTTTGATTTCATTCTATTGGGCCAAGAGCACAAATTTAACCAAATTCAAAATGATTAAATTTAGTGGGCCACTTTTATAGTTTACCCCAATTAAATTACAAATATGGACTTTCAGTTCGTTATCGAATTAGGCCCATATAAAGTATATTTATTTTTATTTAATTATTTTTTTTACTACTATTATATTTTCTATCCCATACTTGCTTAGATCTTGAACTATCACGTTTTAAGATATCAATTTTCTGTGACAATAACAACTTGGACATGTGATCAACATGGACATAAGCTATCTTAGGCATTTTCTTTTGTCTTCTGATGAATTTAATTTAAATTAAATATATGAACTGTCACAAACATAAAAAAAATAGTATAAATGCTTATTTGATATCATTCCAAAATATATATATTTTTGGTAGGTCATACGCACATGATTGAAGCACCTTACTAAACCTCCACCAAACACTTAAAACAAATCTATTGATTTCTAATTAAATATTCGATTAATTAAATAAATATGCCAACCTCCCTCTTCAAACATTCAAGAAATCTTACGTCAGCCATCTTAGATATTTTGCTCCATACACTTTAGCCTTATTTATTCACGAAATTAATTAATGATTGAAAAGTTGTGTAAAATAAAATCACATAATTTATATTCAATACCCACCTAATATATTGCATCATTTTGTTTTGACTGAAATCATATTACATAATAGGACGGAGTTCTATTGTCGTCTGCAATCCCACCTTATTTGAAAACTTTTACCTTGAAAAATTATTCTTCTATTTAATACAAATGAATTTAAATTTAAAAACATAAGAAAGGTGAATGAATTGTCTGAACATGGACAATGGGTAATTTTATAATGTTAATTTCCATAAATGGCACAATTTTGACTTCTACACATGCATGCATGCGTGAGTCAATGTATCCTTATCATATATTATTTTAAATTTATCCTAATTTGCACGTAATATCCCAAATGTAAACCCAATATTTATTTTAGTCCAGTAAAAAAAGAAAAAAAATGTCTTGATTAAGATTTGATTTAACATGAAAGATGCAATTTTTACAGCTAATATCAACCTTTTGCTGGATCCTACTTGCAAAAGGATAACAATTTATTAATTCTATCCGGCCAATCACATTTATTACAGCATGTTTTCCTTGACGAGCCCATCACGACTGAAATCAGTAGTAACCGAGGAAAGTGGGGGGAGAAAAAACAAAAAATACTACCTTGAAGAAGATTATATTCACATGTTTTTCGCCAAAAACCCACAAGAGTGTCTGAAACTTCAAAAGGTTTACAACCATATTCGACCCTTGATTCTTCGTATACCTTTATTTCAGTGTTTTTTATTTTAATTTTGTTTGGGTCGACTGATTGGTTTTTTTTTTTTTTGGAATGGTAGCTGCTATGTTTGATTCTTTATTTGATGCGACTGAATTACATTTCTGGCTTGTTCTATGTGGGCGTGAACTGATAATTCCTTTATGTTATTGTAACGAGCTTCATCTCTTCATTTGAACAGAATTTATTTGCTATAGTTCTTCAGTTATGGCGCATAAAGTTTGAACCTTTATGAGTTCTTGGCCTTAGTTCTGACCTTTACCTAACTCTTTTGCACGTGGTATTGATGGGTAGGTTTCGGTTGGCTCTTTGTTTTTTTCAGTATGAATGCTGCAAACTTCAAAGCTCTATGCTCGTTTTAAGCCCCCCTTTTTGTTTTCCCAGTATGATTTTGAAAGTATTGATATTCAATTTCTGTTGAAAAAATCGGTATAGGCTGCCGAAACAACAGAGTAGCTCGATGAAATGGGTAGTAATGGGATTCACATAACGCCAAACGGTGCTGATGAAGGATTCAAAAGCAGTAATGATGCCAGCCATGATACATCAGACTCGTTTATAAAGTCCTGAGTGGAAATTCGTAATCCCGACGAAGGAAATATTTCAGTGATTGATAACAATGCCGATAGTCTTTCACCAGATGGTTCGTGCGATCGTAGTACAACTTCTAATGATTCTCCGATGAAAGATAACGGTCTGAGTCCCCTGGTTCGAAGAGGTTAATATTCTGTAGTTTAGTATCAATTAAAGATCAAACAATAGTTTAAATTTATCTTGTTCATAATGTAATTTCGTTACACTTCAAGGTTTGAATCACAGCACGACAGCACCCGTGCAAAGGAATCTCTTTTTCGGTGACAATGACTTCATATTGTCAAGGTCTATGACGGAGAGTCGAGGTAGTCGAAGGCCTTACCGAAGATTAGATAGGCTGTTTGAACGCAATAAGGTTGGAGTCATTGTAATGTAATGGCATTTTATAGATAAATATATATTTTTTTTTTCGGTTTGCTTTATGATTTTAGTTAAATTTTGCTGCACAGAAAAAATTAATTGTGGAGATGGTGAAGATTCAAAACGACGGGACAATTGAGGTCGATCTAGCTAAAGATTCTTCCGTTGCTTCGGAGTTATTAGAGCTCCAATCGGCTGAGGGGATTCAACCTACTGTAGTTGATGATGATTTATTTATTCGTCACAACAATTCGATTCCAAAGCTAAAGATTGCAATGCTTATAGTTGGAACGAGGGGTGATGTTCAGCCATTTCTCGCTATGGCTAGACGACTTCAGGTTAGAGATAGTTTCTTGAATTTACGAAAAAGTTGTACTAACATTTTTACAAAATATTTAGTCGATATATTGTGATCCTAGGAATATGGTCACTATGTGAGGTTGGCGACTCATTCTAACTTCCGTGGCTTCGTGAAGTCAGCTGGTGTAGACTTCTACCCGCTCGGCGGTGATCCCCGGGTTCTAGCTGGATGTAAGTAGTTCAAAATACGTTCAAATTTATTATCCTCTCTCTACTTTTTGCTTTTTCTCTATAAATTTTTAGTGGAATCAAATTGAATTTCATTGCAGATATGGCGAGAAATAAAGGGTTGATTCCATCTGGGCCAGGAGAGATTTCGATGCAACGTAAGCAAATAAAGGCCATCATAGAATCATTATATCCAGCGTGCACAGAACCCGACCCTATAACAGGCGAATCCTTCAGGGCTCAGGCGATCATCGCAAATCCTCCTGCTTACGGTTAGTTATTGCTGAAACGTTAATAAGGTTTTGCCGCGAGGATCTTGCAAGAAAACTGCAACGTTACTGCTTGCTTGTTAAGTGAAGCATTTAACAACCATTGTTCATTAGACGTGCTGCTTGAATGCTATCAGGCCATGCTCATGTAGCCGAAGCTCTTGGTGTTCCACTGCACATTTTCTTCACTATGCCTTGGACGTAAGATTACGTTTCTTTAATCAAAATCATACGAAGCATACCATGACTGAGACTTATGTTAAAATTTTGCAGGCCTACTTACGCATTTCCTCATCCGTTAGCTCGTGTACCTCAAACTGCGGGATACTGGGTAATCTTCAACGTTATATGTTATATACAGTAGCTTAAAACCCGCTGATCGCCGTTATAATATTGAATTTCTTGCACATTCCAGCTTTCGTATATCCTCGTTGATTTACTGATATGGTGGGGCATAAGAAGCTATATCAACGAGTTCAGAAAGAACAAGCTGAAGCTCCCTCCGATTGCATATTTCAGCACTTACCATGGTTCGATCTCTCACCTCCCTACTGGCTATATGTGGAGTCCTCATGTTGTTCCTAAGCCAGATGGTAAGTATCGTCAACGTATGTAAAAACTATTCTTTTCCCCTTAAATTCTCAAAGAACGGTAATTTCTTTTATGGAGATTGGGGTCCCCTGGTTGACGTTGGCGGCTACTGCTTCTTGGACCTTGGGTCCAATTACGACCCGCCCGAGGAATTCGTTCAGTGGATGAAGAAAGGACCCGACCCGGTTTATATCGGGTTCGGGAGCATGGTATGGTCGATATGGTGATGCATTGTCTCTTTGTCAGCTTGTCCTTATCTCTCCGCACCATTTTAAACTTTTCGATCTGCTGATTTAGCCCCTTGAGGATTCGAAGAAGACGACAAGCATCATTTTGGAAGCATTGAAAAATACGGGCCAAAGAGGGATCATTGATCGAGGGTGGGGCGACCTTGGCACTCGTAAGTCCTTTATATGCTTGTATATCATCTGCAAAAATTAGAAGAAAAAAAAAAGGAGAAATTTTTATCCTTTTTCTTTTTTTTTCATTTTTTCATTCTACTGCAGATCCAAATATTCCAGACAACGTTTTCCTTCTCGAGGATTGTCCTCACGACTGGTTGTTTCCTCAGTGTTCCGCCGTGGTAAGGACTTCAGTTTTCCTTTCTCTATCTTTCAAACCGATTGGTAATAGCTTCGTCATGGATGAGTTTAATTTCGACTGCTTTAAGGTTCATCATGGAGGAGCTGGAACAACAGCAACTGGGCTCAAAGCAGGGGTAACAGCAAAACATTCTTGGTTCAAACTTTTGTTTCATTACCTTAAAAAATGATATGATAATCTGTCTCATGTAAGAAATTTCAAATGCAGTGTCCGACGACTATAGTACCCTTCTTCGGAGATCAATTTTTCTGGGGACAAAGAATATATCAGCAAGGGCTCGGACCATCTCCAATCCCTATATCTCAGCTCACCGTCGAATCTCTCTCAGATGCTATCAGATTCATGCTCCAGCCCGAGGTATGCATCGTTGACACGCAGATGTAAGAATGTAGTTCGAATAACTTAAACCTTGAAATACATGCAAAATCCCAGGTAAAATCCCAAGCAATGGAAGTAGCTGCGTGTATACAAAAAGAAGACGGAGTTGGGAATGCAGTGGACGCATTCCACCGTCATTTGCCGCCGGAGATTCCAACGCCGCCACCTTTGCAGGGAGACGACTATTACAATGGTCCAAATCCTTTACAGTGGCTCTTCATGCAGATTGGGAACATCTGTTCTTGTTAGTTATAAGGATTGGTTGTCTTATCAGATGTGTGTGTGTGTGTATACATATATATATATATAATATATAGGCATCATCAGATAGAATTTCATTCATTTTTTTGTTGTTTTCCTTGTAATGATTCAAATGAACTAAATTTTGTGAAGTAGTGTATCTTGCATTAATGAAAAAAGTATGTAAAAGTAAAAGATATAATTTTGTGAAATAATATATCTTGCAATAAAGACGGCGTCGTGTTCATGACAGTTTTTTTATTTTCTGGTAACTCAGATCAGATTCATGTGAATTTCTTAGTGATGAGGAAAAGATTTGCACAAATTAAAGGAAAAAAAAATTTGAAATTGCAACTAATAATGGGGTTGATATTAAAATTTAAAAACAATATATTTTATATTTCAAAATAAACTAACAGCTCCGTTGTAGTCTAGTTGGTTAGGATACTCGGCTCTCACCCGAGAGACCCGGGTTCAAGTCCCGGCAACGGAAACTTATTATTTTATTCATTAAAATAATTATTTGGCAACAGCAATTAGACATGATAATATTATTCGTAATTTTAGCAAATCTGTTGTCTCGATTTCTATTATTTAGATTTATTATTATTATTAGTAGATCGAATACCTTTTTTTTTAATTGTCTTGCTCATTTTTCTTTGATAAAAAAAAAAAAACTCAGTTGACCTATTATTACTTAATTTGGTCTACTTGTAATATAGAGTATAAAGAATTTAAATGGATCTTCGATCGATTTAATTAAATATCAACGTAACTTCTCACATCTTATAAAAAATAATTCCATACCACGTTTCAAGGACTTACTATAATAGATGGTAAGAATATTTATTACGATATTTGCTTATGGGAAATAAGACTAAATAAATGTGCCCGTAAATTGACTTAGTTTTGAAAAGAATATAATTAAGGGAGTAATTTAAGACCACTTTGATCGAAGTCGACGTATCAGCTTCATACGAGACAAGTGGCATTATATCATCCGTTAGATCTGCAAGATTAGTTCATGTCGGCTCATTCGTTCAAAACGAGGAGGGAGACTGCGGGCCCACCTTGGCCTTTATGTCATTTTTTTATTATTAGATTTAATTAAGTTTTTCTTACCGAACCGACACTCCAAAATCCAAGTACTAAGCTATTTTGCGTTAGGTTATAGAAGTACGATGTACGAAAGTCCCAAAATTATTTATTTAGATCATTTTCTTTTTCTTTTTTCGCAGAATATCTATCTGATAATAGTAATTTATATGCTTGGAAGATATTAATAATTAATTGTCTAATCTAAATATGACATCCATTAACAAAGATTAAATACTTTATATTATCAAATATCCCAAATATGGACATGGATACGGTTTAATGCAATCCACTTACCGTTTAACTAATTGCTATAACTAGTAATAAAATCAAATATTTTATAATTTAGCAACAACAAAAATAGATTAGAGGTACTAAATGCAAATCCTTTGTGAAGGATTAAACGACACAAAATAAATGCTCTATTTTTTTATTTTTCTTTTTCAATGTAATTATACGTTGTCATGATATTGATAGATACATATGAAATTTTTTTTTTATAAATATCATAGAATTAAAATACATACATTTTTTAATCAACAATTAATAGAGAAATACCGACTGACGACTATCTGCAGAAGAAACATCCAAATGGGTCCACTGTTTTCAATATAGCAAAAGAAAATCAAGAACCATGTGGAAAAGATAATTGTGAATGATCTTATGTACACATGCTTTGTCTTTAAATATATATATATATACATATACATTTATATATACTTTATTATATAATAATAATAATAATATACCTTCGTGAAGTTACGGCTGGGCATTCGGTACAAACCGAACCGAACCGAAAGTTCGGCATTTTCAAAACCGAATACTGAACCGAAATATTCGGTTCGGTATTCAGTTTTTACCGAATTTAAATCGGTTTTTTCGGTTTGTACCGAATTTACCGAAATTTCATAAAAAAAAAATAAAAAAGTAATATATTTATATATTAAAATTCGGTAAAATATATTAAATTTATAATTTATTATTTTTTTTTTAATTTTTTAAAAAATTCGGTAATTCGGTCGATAATCGAACCAGTATACCGAAACCGAACCGAATTACCGAATTTTCAAAAAACAAAAACCGAATACCGAACCGAAATTTTTGTTCGGTATTCGGTTTATACCGAATTTTCGATTTTTCGATCGGTTTACCGAACTATGCACACCCCTATCGTGAAGCGTAATACATAATATCTGACACATGCGTAAAATAAATATAAATAAAAACCCCCCAAAAAAAAGAGTAGATCTAACTCACTCCTCAAGTCACATGTCAATGTGTCTTACAAGCCATACATACAATACAATACATAGCAGAAAAGGGTAAAAAGAAAACAAATATTAAATAAAAAATAAAATGTGTGCGAAATAAATGAGAACAGTCACAAGAAAGAGGATTCATTTTCGTTTTTGTTATAAAAATATTAATTGTGATTAATATTATATTAAGATTATTTTATTATAATTATATTTATATTAAGATTATAATGATAATATAGCTTATAATAATAAAGAGAGAGATTAAATATTTTAATACTTGGTGTATTTTACAATGAACTCTAATCACCTATTTATACTACTAATAATTCACTATTACAACTAATCACATTAATTACAATTATACACCTCACACTAAAATACAAATTCTTCAATTAAACACCTCATCTTATCATCTTATCATCTCATCAACATTTAATACAATACTTCCAAATCATCAATCATTTAACTAATATTATTATTTAAAACATCCACATTATTAATTATTTCATAATACTCCCCCTTGGATGTTTTCAAAGAATATGTCTCGTTAAAACCTTATTAGGAAAAACCCAATGGGATAAAAACCTAATGAAGGAAAAATAGTACATGATTATTTTATATACGCTTTCGATTGTTGCCTCATTAAAAACCTTACTGGGAAAACCACATGGGAAAAACCTCAGTGAAGGGAAAAAGAGTGCAACGCGTATTTACTCCCCCTGATAATAACATCATTCCAAATCTCGAAGTCTTCGAACTCCAATTGAATATACCAATCTTTTGAAAATTATTGGAGGAAGTGCTCTCGTGAATAAATCTGCAAGATTTTCACTTGATCGCACTTGTTGTACATCAATATCACAATTTTTCTCTAAATCATGTGTAAAGAAAAATTTTGGTGAAATATGCTTTGTTCTATCTCCCTTAATATATTCTTCATTTAATTGGGCAATACATGCAGCATTATCTTCATATAAAATCGTAGGAAGTAACTTTTTCGATAATAGCCCACTAGTTTGTTGTATATGCTCAATTATCGATCGCAACCAAACACATTCCTGGCTAGCTTCATGAATAGCTAGAATTTTCGCATGATTAGATGAAGTAGCCGTTAAACTTTGTTTAACTGACCGCCATGAAATAGCGGTTCCGCCATGCGTAAATAAATAGCTCGTTTGCGATCGAGCATTATGTTGGTCAGATAGAAAACCAGCACCTGCATACCCAATCAAATATGCTTTTGATTCATTTGGATAGAACAATTCCATATCAGTTGTTCCTTGAAGGTATCGAAATATCCGTTTAGCTCCATTCCAATGTCTACGAGTCGGTGATGAACTATATCTTGCCAATAGATTCACAGCGAACGCTATATCAGGTCGCGTATGACTCGTTAAATACATTAGGGCTCCAATAGCACTGAGATATGGTACTTCAGGACCAAGTAGTTCTTCATTATTATCGCAAGGTCTAAACGGATCTTTATTCACATCTAAAGATCGAACAATCATTGGAGTATCCAATGGATGAGCTATATCCATGTAAAATCTTTTCAATACCTTTTTTCGTATAAGTCTCTTGATGTACGAATATTCCATTCTTTAATTATTCAATTTACAGTCCAAGACAAAATTTCGTTTTACCGAGATCTTTCATTTCAAACTCCTTTTTCAAACAATTAACAGCTTTTGATAACTCTTCAGGAGTTCCAATTATGTTGATATCATCAACATAAACTGCAATGATGACAAATTCACTTCTAGATCTTTTCATAAATATGCACGGGCAAGTTTGATCATTTTTATACCCCTCTTTCGATAAATATTCACTTAGGCGATTATACCACATACGCCCAGATTGCTTTAATCCATAAAGCGATTTATTTAGCTTGATTGAGTACTCATTTCGGGGCCCTGAATTTTCAGGCAACTGAAATCCCTCGGGAAGTTTCATATATATATCACTATCAAGTGATCCATATAAATAAGCGGTGACAACATCCATTAGACGCATATCGAGTCCTTCACGTACTGCCAGACTAATTAAATAACGAAAAGTAGTTGCATCCACCACAGGAGAATATGTCTCCTCATAATCAATACCAGGTCGTTGTGAAAAGCCTTGTGCAACAAGCCGTGCTTTGTATCTCACAATTTCACCGTTTTCATTTCTCTTTCTGATGAAAACCCATTTATATCCAACCGGCTTTACATTTTCTGGTATGCGGACTACATGTCCGAAAACTTTTCGTTTCTCAAGTGATTTTAATTCTGCCTCGATTGCATCATTCCATTTTGGCCAATCATTTCTTTGTCTGCATTCTTTAACAGACATTGGTTCATGATCCTCATTCTCATTCATCTCATTCATCTCATGTAGCGCTACGTTAAATGAGAATTTATCGTCAACGTTGACTTTTTCTCGGTTCCATCTAATTCCATTTTGGGCATAATTTATCTAGATCTCTTCATTATCATTATTCTCAGAAATTTCAGGTACCTGATTTTCATTATCATAATCATTAATGCCCATTGACTCTTCTAGAGTCGATAAATCCTCGACTGGACCATTCTTACTATTTGCTCCTTTTCTTTTTCGAGGATTTTTATCTTTGGAATCCGAGGGCCTACCACGTTTTAGTTGTGGCTTAGGCTCGATCATTATATGTTCTCCAGGAACATCAATTTTTGCAGGAGCATTAACAGCTGATATATGCGACTTAGTCACTCTGTTAAGGTTAGTAAAACTATCTGGCAGTTGATTAGCTAATCCTTGTAAATGAATTATCTTTTGAACTTCTAGTTCACATTCTTTCGTTCGAGGATCATAATGATTTAGCGACAATTCATTCCAAATAATACTCATTTCCAGCTGTTTCTTTTCTCCCCTAATGTCGGAAAATTCGATTCATCGAAATGACAATCGGCAAATCTAGCCGTAAATAAATCTCCAGTTAGGTTCTAAATATTTTATTATCGATGGAGATTCAAATCCGATATATATTTCCAACCTCCTTTGAGGTCCCATCTTAGTGCGTTGTGGTGGAGCAATTGGAACATATACCGCACATCCAAAAATTCTCAGATGGAAAATATTTGGTTCCTGACCATAAACCATTTGTATCGGGGAGATATCGTTATAACTTGTTGGTCTGATGCGGATTAGTGCCGCTGCATGTAATATAGCATGTCCCCAACAAGATGAGGGAAGTTTCGACTTCATTAATAATGGTCTTGCAATTAATTGCAGCCTTTTAATCAACGATTCTGCAAGACCGTTTTGCGTATGTACATGTGGCACGGGGTGCTCAACATCAATTCCAATACACATGTAATATTCATTAAATGCCTTGGAAGTAAATTCACCAGCATTATCAATGCGTATTTTCTTTATTGGATAATCCGGAAAATGTACTCTTAATCGAATCAACTGAGCAAGCAATCTCGCAAAAGCTACATTCCGTGTTGATAACAAACACACATGAGACCATCTAGTTGATGCATCAATCAATACCATGAAATATCTAAATGGTCCACACGATGAATGTATCGGTCCACAAATATCACCTTGTATACGCTCCAAAAACCTTATGGATTCATTCTTTATTTTTACTGGTGATGGACGAATAATCAACTTCCCTTTAGAGCAAGCAGCACATGATAATTCATTAGATTGAAGAATCTTCTGGTTCTTCATTAAATGTCCACGTGAATTTTGAATTATTCTCCGCATCATAATTGAACCGGGATGGCCCAACCGGTCATGCCAAACAACAAATGTATTATCATCAGTAAACTTCTGGTTTACGATAGTATGTGATTCAATTGTTTTGACATACGTGTAATACAATCCAGAGTCAAATGAATGTAATATTTCAACAACTCTTTTATTATTCGAAACCACTTTTGTAATGTGTAAATATTCAATATTTTTCTTTTCTGCAGTCTCAATGTGATATCCATTATGTCGAATATCTTTAAAGCTCAATAAATTTCTTTGAGACTTAGGAGAATATAAGGCATTTTCAATTATCAGCCTTGTCCCTCTCGGCAGTATAACATTAGCTCTTTCGGAGCCCTCAATTATATTTGTGCTACCCGATATAGTGATAACACTTGTTTCTTTCATTTCAAGATGGGAGAAATATTTCTTATTTCTTAGAATCGTATTAGTCGTTGCACAATCTGCAAGACATAACTCCCCATTGCACATGTTTGTATCCACTGTATTGATAAATATATAATAACTATAATTATTAAATAAATAAGCGTCAAAATAAAATTATATATATAAAGATAAAATAATAAATAAATAATGCTTAAACAAAATTTATAACTATGTATCAGTTTTCTTTATTTGGATCTTTAACAAAAACCAAAATATTCAAATGAGCGTAGGATCTAGCACCAATTTTCTGAAATATCGTAATCTTGAGCAAAATTTAATTTCATCGACACTTCACTTTTAATTGCTCTTTATAAAGATCAACGAGATCTTTGGGTGCGAATAATAACCAACTATAATATATAATAATCTTTATATTACTCAATTCATCTTTCTCAATCATATACTAGTTGTCCACTTCGAGGAAAATATTAATAATAACCACGGTAAATATAATGTTCACGACTACTTTTATTGTTTGCACATACATTCACTTCAGGGAATGCAACATAATCATTTAGTCGGACTTATGCTTTTCATTCATCCATCATAATATTTTCTGATCATTTTCTCACGATATTTATTCGTATTATATCCGATGGACTGAACGCGGTGAATGCTTTATAATACACCGAAGTAACTGTGTAAATCAGTAGCAAGTATAAAATCGAGATTGATAAATCAAAGTTTTGCAAGATTCAATTTATTGATATCATGAAAATAAAATCATCATTAAAATATTAAAAGGAAAAATTATAATTAATCTTCTTTTATATCTTCTTTTGTAAAAGTTCTAATGAAAAACGATATCCACATCCAAATAAATGTCGCCGTAATAATAATCATAAGTAATAGATCAAACATCGGACAAAGCGTCATCCTTCAAAATAAAATATATTTCAGTAATTATAATATTAAAGAAAAATTATAATTAATAATTATATTTTAAAAATATTGGTAAAAACATTATCCACATAGCCGTAAGGATCACCGTAAATAAAGTAAGCAACAGAAGATCCATCTTTGTATAAAACGACATGATTTTATAACATGAAAAAGAACATAATAATCAGATAACATATAAATCAATGATAAAATATATGAATTATTTTATGAAACTCGTTCTTTATTATTTCATAATTATTGTCCAAGCTCCGATAAGGTTGCGATAATAAAATTTGTCCAGTGTCCAAAAATCAATAATATGCCGCTACTGAGGTGGGGATAACCACAAGACCTCGTGGGCTTTTGGTGTTGTGTATGTGAATATATAAAAAAAAAATCATAAATAAAAATTCCACACACCACCACGGGGTATGGAAATCTGGACCTCTCGTCACTTATAGTGAACGATATTCCGCGAAACCACTCGGATATTGACGTTTAGTTATAAAACTTTTAAAATATATTTTTATAATATATATTTTTAAATTAATCACAATTAATATATGATTAGTATAAATTAAATATTAAATTACCGTACCTCGAGTAAACTCTTACGAGATCTTCGACGGAGGTTGATCTTGACGACGGAGAGCGTTCGTGCTGATAACGTGTTATAAAAATATTAATTGTGATTAATATTATATTAAGATTATTTTATTATAATTATACTTATATTAAGATTATAATGATAATATAGCTTATAATAATAAAGAGAGAGATTAAGTATTTTAATACTTGATGTATTTTACAATGAACTCTAATCACCTATTTATACTACTAATAATTCACTATTACAACTAATCACATTAATTACAATTATACACCTCACACTAAAATACAAACTCTTCAATTAAACACCTCATCTTATCATCTTATCATCTCATCAACATTTAATACAATACTTCCAAATCATCAATCATTTAACTAATATTATTATTTAAAACATTCACATTATTAATTATTTCATAATAGTTTTTGCATTGTTTGTGTGCCTAATTAATTAGCTGACCACTGAAGCTTTTCTTACAGCTGTGTGCTTTTATGTTGCAAACATGGTAGGGTGAACTTTACTATTCTGACTGTGTCTGCATTTTCTTTTCACAATCATATAGACATATAGATTAATGAAATCAGATTAAATCCCAGCATTGAAGTGATAAATGGGAATTAAATATTTGTTTTAATTGGCCATCCTTTTTTATTGATCATTATTTATTACAACTACCCCACTTCACTTCATACTATATTCTATTATAAAAGATCATTGAACGTTTGGTTTGTAGTTCTGTTAACCGTTTATTAACTGCCACTGTTAGAACATCTTTGGTAAATGCATATCTCTCTCTCTCTCTCTCATTATTACCTTTTTCTTTTTTTCTCTTTGCTTTCTATTGAAAAACATAGCCACCTAGCAAACACACATTAATTAAAAGTTTTTCTTTTGTCTTTGTCGATCCCTTCTAACTCTCGAGTGACATATGATTCTCTGATCCACACAAACACAGCTCACTTAGAGAGAGAGAGAGAGACCCGTCTATCAAGAAAAACAGGGAGTTTCACTCAAGAAAAGAATCACAAATAAAATACTTAATAAATAAATAAAAACCGTCTATATATATATATATATATATATATAGCACTATGCATAAATAAAAAGGCAACAATTGCATCCACCTAATGCAATAATACTTCTGTTTTGTGTGCGTGTGTGTTTTCTTCTTGAAGTGTTTGTTGGTGCATCAATGTCACCTACTCGTTCAATGTGATGTGAAGGTTCATTTCTGTTTTTCTTTGCTTTCTTTGATGTGTGGGGATGGTTCTCGAGTGAAATGCACTATCTTTACATATAATATATATATTCTTTCTTGATTCACTCTGTTAGGTAAGGTAAGGTGCAAAGTCTGCAAGAATTTGAGTGAAAATGGATACTACAGGGAGACTCGTGGCTGGCTCACATAATAGGAATGAGTTTGTACTCATCAATGCTGATGAAGTTGGAAGGGTGAGGACTTAGAAAAAAAAATAAAAAAAAAAAATCTTTTTTTTTTTAGCCCCTCAGCTTCTCTAGGTTTCAGGGCCAGTCTTCTTTTTCCCTCTTTTTCCTCTTCGTGCTCTGAAATTGCGACTTGTCTTTTTCCTTCATTACATTTCTTTTTAAATTCTGCAATCTCATGAAACTGCTTAAAAATCTCAATCTGCTTCGTCCCCATTTGGCAGGTGACTTCTGTGAAAGAGTTGACTGGCCAGATTTGTCAGATTTGTGGCGACGAGATAGAATTTACCGTCGGCGGCGAGCCCTTTGTTGCTTGCAATGAATGTGCCTTCCCAGTTTGCAGGCCTTGCTATGATTACGAAAGAAGGGAAGGCAACCAAGCTTGCCCTCAGTGCAAAACCAGATTCAAGCGCATAAAGGGTACTTCAAAAAATCCCTTTTTTTTTCGGACATTCTTGTTCTTCTAGCCAGTAGTTGTTACAGTGGTCTATTACTTGCTGTTTAGGTTGTCCGCGAGTTGATGGCGATGAAGATGAAGACGAATTTGACGATTTAGAGAATGAGTTTGAATACAACCAAGATCACCACCACTTCTCCGACGCAGCTTCGGTCGCCCGGCTGGGACGAACCGGGTCGGCCATTACAACCCAGTCCGAATTGGATCCGACTGGTCTGAACCCAGAAATTCCTCTCTTAACTTATGGTCAAGAGGTATGCTTTTCTTGATCTTCTTGTACACATTAGTGTGTCATGTCAAAATACTTAAAAACTGATCTTGTCCGAAAAAAGGATGACACTATCTCAGCTGATAAGCATGCTCTCATCGTCCCTCCTTTCATGGGCCGTGGAAAGAAAATCCACCCAGTGCCTTACACCGACTCTCCCATGACTTGTAAGCTATTTTCTCGTTTATTTCAGGTTCTTAAATTGGGGTTTTTTTTCCTCGTTTCTGGTTGAGTTTAATGATGAGTTTATAATGTCTTCCTAAAGTGCCTCCGCGGGCAATGGATCCTAAGAAAGACTTAGCTGTCTATGGCTATGGCACTGTCGCCTGGAAAGATAGAGTTGAGGATTGGAAGAGGAAGCAAAACGAAAAGCTTCAGGTGGTTAAGCATCAAGGCGGCGGCGGCAATGGTGGTAATGAGCTCGATGATCCTGCCGATCTACCAAAGTAGGTCCACTCTTTAATAATTACCATCATTTCTGTTTCTTTCTTTCTTTCTCATGTGCTTTACTGTACTGTAAAAAGTACGAGACTGTCGGTGGACTTGTTTTTTCAACTAATTTTTCTGGGAATTTCTTTGTTTTGTGGCTTAGCTTAACAGTGAAATGACTGTAATAATAACATGTTTGTAGGCTTGACAATGGCTTATTACACTTCTCCTTGTCTCTATTCACAGAATGGATGAAGGCAGGCAGCCACTTTCGAGGAAGCTGCCCATCCCATCGAGCAAGATCAGCCCATACAGAATCGTAATCATACTCCGTCTGGCGATCCTCGGGCTGTTCTTTCACTATCGAATCCTTCATCCCGTGAACGATGCGTACGGCTTGTGGCTGACGTCGATCATCTGCGAAATATGGTTCGCCGTCTCGTGGATATTCGATCAGTTCCCCAAGTGGTTTCCCATTACCCGGGAAACGTACCTCGACAGGCTCTCTTTAAGGTACGAGAAAGAAGGGAAGCCGTCTGAGTTAGCAGCCGTGGATGTGTTCGTGAGTACGGTGGATCCCATGAAGGAGCCCCCTCTTATTACGGCGAACACTGTTCTTTCGATCCTGGCTGTCGACTACCCCACAGACAAGGTTGCATGCTATGTGTCTGACGACGGTGCTGCCATGCTCACTTTCGAGGCTCTCTCCGAGACGTCGGAGTTTGCGAGGAAGTGGGTCCCGTTCTGTAAGAAGTTCAGCATAGAGCCCCGAGCACCCGAGTGGTACTTTGCTCAGAAAGTCGACTATCTGAGGGATAAGATCGAGCCCACCTTTGTCAGGGAACGTCGCGCAATGAAGGCATTAACTGACACTTCTTTCTCTTATCCCATGTAATAATATATATCGAAGTTTTTTTCGACGGTAATGATCGATTATTCTGATGCAGAGAGAGTACGACGAGTTTAAAGTTCGAATAAATGGATTAGTTGCGACGGCCCAGAAAGTTCCCGAGGAGGGTTGGACGATGCAAGATGGAACTATATGGCCGGGTAATAACGTTAGGGATCATCCCGGAATGATTCAGGTACTATAATTAAACGACTCTTTCTTTTAATCTCAACCGTAGATTATAAAAAACATGATGGATTAATTAAATCATTCATTAGGTGTTCTTGGGTCAAAATGGCATTCGGGACATCGAAGTTAATGAGCTGCCCCGACTCATATACGTCTCTCGTGAGAAGAGGCCGGGATTTGAGCATCAGAAAAAAGCCGGCGCCATGAACGCTTTGGTAGTTTTCATTTTCGCGATATATATATTTTTTTTTCATATTTTATGCTTAGTCGTAGATCGATGATCTGTTTTACGTTTTCTCTTATTCCAGATTAGGGTATCGGCCGTAATCTCGAATGCTCCGTACTTGCTCAACGTCGACTGCGATCATTACATAAATAACAGCAAGGCTCTAAGGGAATCCATGTGTTTCATGATGGACCCTCAATCTGGCAAGAAAATATGCTACGTTCAGTTTCCTCAGAGATTCGATGGCATCGATCGCCACGACCGATATTCGAATCGCAATGTCGTCTTCTTCGACGTACGTAGTATATGATCGTCTACCTATTACCTTGCAAGAAGTTACTTGCGTTGTCTGATTTAAGTATGCCGATCCATTGTTTTTCTTTCGTTTTTCTTACAGATTAATATGAAAGGGCTCGATGGGATTCAGGGCCCGATCTACGTAGGAACAGGCTGCGTCTTCAGGAGGCAAGCGCTTTACGGATACGACGCTCCCAAGAAAGCGAAGCCGCCTGGGAAGACATGCAACTGTTGGCCGAAATGGTGCTGTTGTTGCTTTGGGTCTCGAAAGAAGAAAAACAAGAAAGGTAAGTCGACGAAGAACAAAGATGCTTCGACGCAGATTCACGCAGTCGAAGACGAACATATGGAGGGAGGAGTTGAAGGTGAAAGATCGTCGCTCATGCCGAAAATTAAGCTGGAAAAGAAATTCGGACAATCGCCCGTATTCGTTGCCACTCTTCTAGAACAAGGCGGCGTGCCGCTGGGAGCTACGTCAGCTTCGCTCTTGAAAGAAGCCGTCCACGTCATCAGCTGCGGCTACGAAGACAAAACGGAATGGGGAAAAGAGGTCGGATGGATTTACGGGTCGGTCACGGAGGATATCCTGACGGGCTTCAAAATGCACTGCCACGGCTGGCGTTCGGTTTATTGCATACCGAAGCGGCCCGCCTTCAAGGGCTCCGCTCCGATCAACCTCTCGGACCGTCTCCACCAAGTCCTCCGATGGGCTTTGGGGTCCGTCGAGATCTTCTTGAGCCGACACTGCCCCATTTGGTACGGATACGGCTGCGGCCTCAAGCCGCTCGAGAGATTCTCTTACATAAACTCCGTCGTCTATCCTCTGACCTCCATCCCCTTGATCGCCTACTGCGCGTTGCCCGCCGTATGCCTCCTCACCGGAAAATTCATCGTCCCTGAGGTGGATCCTGCTGTAGCTACCTATGGATGACAAAAATGTCCATTAAAACTCCACTGAATTTTCAAATGGTCTGAGTCTAGACTCACTTAGACTCATGCCTTTCTCCAGTGCAGTCACGCACCCTTCCATCAAAGGTCTAGTTCTAATTGGGATTGTGTCTAGACTCAGACCCATTTAAAGATTTAATGAGTGTTTAATGAGTATTTTTGTCATCCCATATCCCATAACTACGCCATTGAGTATAATTTGCGAATCCATCAATCGATTGATCTTTTTTTTTTGTTTTTCCGACTCATAGATAAGCAACTACGCTAGCTTGGTGTTCATGGGGCTTTTCGTATCGATCGCGGCGACGAGCATCCTCGAGATGCAGTGGGGCGGAGTGGCGATCGACGACTTGTGGAGGAACGAGCAGTTCTGGGTCATCGGCGGCGTCTCGTCCCACTTCTTCGCCCTCATCCAAGGCCTACTAAAAGTCCTCGCCGGCGTGAGCACCAACTTCACCGTCACTTCCAAGGCGGCAGACGACGGGGAATTCTCCGAGCTCTACGTCTTCAAGTGGACGTCTCTGTTGATACCACCGATGACCCTACTCATCATCAACATCATCGGCGTCGTCGTGGGTGTCTCGGACGCGATAAACAACGGCTACGAATCATGGGGGCCGTTGTTCGGGCGGTTGTTCTTCGCGCTTTGGGTCATCGTCCATTTGTATCCGTTCCTCAAGGGGCTCATGGGGAGGCAGAGCAACGTCCCGACGATCGTCGTCGTTTGGTCGATTCTCCTCGCCTCCATATTCTCGCTGCTTTGGGTTCGGATTAATCCGTTCCTGGCGAGGGATGGCGTCGTGCTGGAAGTTTGCGGACTGGACTGTGAGTAGGTAGGTAGGTGGTGTAGGGAGGAGGTTTCTTTCGCCGGCGAATTCTGGGAGGATGGTGGAGAAGGTAAGGCGATGAGGTATTTATTGTTATATTTTGTATGTGTAGATAAAAAGAGCCTAAGGCATTTACCATTTTTCAATTGATTTAAACTGTGTTGTTATTATTATTATTATGTTTCCCTAGTGATTCAATTCCCTTCTCAATAACAGAATTGTTTTAGTTATTATTATTACTAGTATTTTTTGAACACTAAATTGTGTGTGCTCTATTATATAAATATATAATATAATTTTATATTATAAGTTATTTATAATTCAAAATATTTGATATATATGAAATTATAATTTTAATTGTATATTAATTTGAATATATAAATAGAAACTAACTTGTAAGAATATAATTGGATAAATTAAAATATTGATGGAAAAAATGGTAATTACAATTAATAAATGTATAAATAAATCACAATTATTCAATATAAATAAAATCAATGGTTCAGATTTAAATTGAGTGACTTAATGTGCTTTATATAAAGATATAAATTATTATTATTATTATTATTATTATTATTATTATTATTATTATTATTATTATCCATCAAGTTGATGAAAAGGGTACTTATCCTAAATACTTGCCATATTTATCTCATCTTAATGACGACAAAATGCACCGTTTAAACTCGATTATTATTATTACCATCAAAAGTAAAGTTAATGCCACGTCGGCAAATGTGGTCCCGCCGTACATGGGCTATCATTAATGGATGTCCAAGTATAATCTTTGCAAAATGGTTTTTAAGCTGTATTTTACAATTTTAAATTAACTTTTCAATTAGTAGTATATTGCGAAGTAAGTATGTATGTTGCGTTGTTTCTTATTGATGAAGAAAAAGAAAGAGAAAAGTAAAACATCAAATGCAAACAAAGACGTGCTCTGACCGTATTATTCGGTCAGTTGTAGTTATAACTTGGATTGTAATAAATAAATAAATGTTCGTGCATGCACATGCTCGCAATATATATACAAGCAAAATCAATCTTGAATGCTGACAGCGACAAGGAAATGGTCAACGTTAAAACTCGATGACCGTACATGTGAACTCCAAACCCATTACGTTTTCTTTTTTATTTTTTTTTATTTTTTTTTCTATTTCATGATTATATAAAGATAGTTTCTTTGTAAAGCTTCAACCTTTTCGTTTTCTTGGATAAATGTTACACTAGATATGATCGATGATGACGTTAAGAGAGTCCAATTCTAACACGATCTCTCTTGCAATAAAAAAATAAAATAGAGCAAAGCACTCAAAAACCGACATTCTCTCAACTTGTTCCAAAAGCCAAACGGTGTGTGAATACCCTTCCTAATTCATTTATTATATGTATAATTTTTAATCGATTTCTATATCTTCGAGATTGAATTTGAGCACATTTTTGTTACTGTTCCATTGGCGGCCTAAAGCTTAAGATGAACCCATTCTGTTTCGATTTTGTATAGGTCCTAACTCAGCCCCCAAATTTATAAAAGGGGTCAAAGGGTTTGAGAAGGAAAAGAAAAAAAAAAGGAAAAATAAATATAAGGAAAAGGGGCCTGGCCTGGCTGTCTACTTCAGACATTCAGAAGATCACCTCAGCCCTACTAAAACATTGTTTTCTTCAAATCTATCTCTAACCTGAAACTTATATCTCTCTCTCTCTCTCTGGTCAAAGTACTTCATTTCTTCAAGAGGTGGTTCATAGTTATTCAAACAGAAACTTCAGAGAAGGGTTTTTCTTATTATATGATTTATAGCCTCCTTTAATTTCTTCTGTGGACGGAAATATATTTGTATGTGCTTGATAAAGGTGGCGAACTCACGAGACACCGGCGACAATTCATCAATTCCGGCAACGGCAGGCTCTGAAGCCGCCGCAACCTCCACCGCCGCCGCAACGATGATTAGTACGGATGACCATAGTGCCGTGCAAGTTCCTTATCTCTATTACACGCAGCAACCGCCATACGAGCAAGACTATCTGTTATCCGCCATGGTTCCACCCCATATGCTCTCCGGCCACCCGCCAGCTATGGTAACCGCCTCGGCACGGGTCATTTCGGGTCAGGGTCATGGAGCGGGTTATTCGGGTCATTCCAATACTTCTTCCAGCTCTGCTTCGCTGACGAGCTCAGGACAAAAACGAAGGAGAGACGATCGACGAAGTGATAGCGTTACTACGGATGTAATGGATCAGAGGAGTTATTACAACAGTGGATATGGAGATTCTTCTTCTTCGGTTAAAAATGGTAACTTTTTTTTTTTAATTATCTATTATATATTAAATTCGCAAATTAAATATGAGTTTATTCTATATATTCAAGTTTGCGTGTGTTCTCAAACTCTGCGTGATGATCTTACTTTTGATGGCTTCATCCCATTTGAATAGCATTTATGTGATGGAGATAAGCATGAAGCTTGTCTTTTATTCAACTTACGTAATCTTGATAATATATTATTTTATGTTTTGACTTCTAAATTAATGTTATTGCATGTGTTGAAGAGGTCGGTTGCTTTTCGAGCCCATCCCTTCAAATAATTCATTTTACTTTATCCTATCCCAATTTTTTTTTTTTTTCAAGAATTCAATATATTTTAATTATTCTTCATCCCTTTTAGTATTAAGTCTATTTTAATTTTTTATTTTCCTTATATTCATCTCTATTTTCAGAGCCAGGACCAAGCAGCACCGCCACCACGCCACAACCCGCCGAAACTGAACCCTCAACCCAAACCACCGACGAGTCGGGTCAGCCCCGGCGCCGCTACCGCGGCGTTCGTCAGCGTCCGTGGGGAAAATGGGCCGCCGAGATACGGGACCCACACAAAGCAGCCCGTGTGTGGCTAGGGACGTTCGACACCGCCGAAGCAGCAGCTCGAGCGTACGACGAAGCTGCCCTTCGCTTCCGAGGCAACCGAGCCAAACTGAACTTCCCAGAAAACGTCAGGGCCATCCCCCCGCCGCAACCCCAACTAGCCAAGGCTCCGCCTTTAGCAGCAGCCGCAGCGCCGGCATCTTTCATGCAGTCTTCGGCGGCGAGGGATTACTGGGACTACTCGAGGCTACTGCAGAGCGGTGGAGAGTTTCCATTACAACAACCGCCGCCGCCGTCGTCGTCGTCCTTGTTTGATCAGACGATATACGCTTCTTCCTTGGCCGGCATGTATTCACACGAGCCGGCGAACATTTCATCATCGTCGGGCACAACTAGTCAGCCAGGTGCGTATTATCAGGCGACGAGCGGTGGTGCTCCGCCGTATCCATTGACGTTCTCAAGCGGACAGACGATACATTTTGCACCACAGGGAAATAATCGGTCACAAGGCGGCGGTCAACGTACGTATACTACAGATAATACGTTGACTTTTCCGTCAACGCAATGGGATGGGCAGTATAATAATCCACCTTCATCATCCTCTTGATTTTTTTTTTGTTTCTTTTGGGAATCTTTACTGTTCTATTTATTACTGAGATGATTAGTTTTTTTTTTTAATGGGATTTTTTAGGAATATATTGTACCTATATACGTTGTATTTTGCGTTTATTTTAGGGATTATAATTATATTTTGAGATAACGTTATTTGAATGTGTGAGCTTTCAATTTCAAGATTATTAATGAGACATTTTGAAGGTTGTCTCTTTCAGTCTTTGTCATGAATCATAATATCATTTATTCTTTCATATTTTGATGTCGAGTTAGGAAAGGTTCCTTACCAACTTGGTGTGCTTCTAGATTTTTGGTTACTAAGATAAGCACGTAGGTGTCTAGATCCTACTCAATGTAAATAAATGAAGAAAAAAAATAATATTCTTTTTTTCTTTATATATACTTTATTTTAGAAATCTCCATTACTTTGAGCATTCTAGTGGGACTCAATCTTCTTTTTTAATCACTTTTTCACTTTGTCCTGGCCCAAGTGGATTGTCACTTCGATTTTCCTAAAAAAAGTTATGTTCACTTTCACTTCTTTCTTTAACTATCGTAATTTATGTGAATTTGGTTTAAGAGACAAATGAATTAGGATTATTAGGTCAACTAAAAGTAGGGATCAAACCCATAGTTAATAATAACGAGTTTAAATTCGAGTTAGACTAAACTTAACCCTCTAAAAAAATCACTTCTTTAACTTTTGGGTAAGAAGAACAAAAAGTTGGGTCTATTTTCTTCATTAATTGATCTATTCCTCCTTATTTTGCACTGTTTAAAACGTGGATAATGATCTAGTCGATCTTAGCTGTAATCCTAATTTATTTTTCATCACAATGCATATATTATTATTTTTTTAATTATTATTATTTTGGTGTACCTAACCCAATTCTATTAACATGTCCTATCTGCCCCGAAATGTTGAAACAATTATGATATTCAAATCTTGTGTATACAATAAGCCATGCCCATTATGATCTTATGACCAAAACCTAAATCCATTGAACACATTTAATCACCATACATTTTGGACACGAACCGAACTAATTAGGTCACAAAGCTTTGTATTTCGAAAGCATCCACCATATTAAATGGATTTGATATAAAATAAAAATCATTACATTCCTAATTTGAGGGATTAAATAATATTATTATTCAAGCACACCCATATCTTCCTAGCACGTAATTCAAATAAAGGCAACAGAAATCTATATTAGATTGAATTTAATGATATGAGATACAATAATAATAATAATAATAATAATAATAATAATAATAATAAGTCCACTGATTTTGCATGACGAGTCCACTGAGAAGCCCACGATAGTCCACTGGGCCTTGAGACTAGTGTAATATATATATATATAATTGAGATTAAAAGCAAGTACATAAAGTGTAAGAAAAATATTAATATGTATTATACTTTACTATCAATACATACAGAAAATAAATAAAGAATATATATTTATATAAGGGTTTTTTTATATTATGGTTTTACAACCAATTATGTTCGGCATATTCCATATTTCCAGAGACAGTTTTACCAGGTCAGCATCTGCATTCAACGTCTATATTCCCTGTTCTTCTTTAAACAGCTTAGCTACAGCATATTATTTATAGTATACGCTATGGAATATAATTTTAACTTTATTACAAATAATAAGATTAAAAAAAAGAAGCAACGATTAAATTTAATTGTAAGTTTCGAGCAAACTGCCAAAACGGTTGACTTTCTCAGAGCACACCCAAAGTCTAGTCTGCACTCTCAGACGAAGACTCTCAAGTCTTTAGTTGAAACTTTAGGCTTCCATGGCTTGTCCATATCCATATAAGTCTTTCCTTTCTATCACCAAAACCTAACTGTAATAATTATTAATAGCAATAACCATAATTCCCTTCATTGAATTCTTCCCACGAAATGGAACCAACGGTGCAAGCAATCATCGCAGCAACCTTCAGCTTCATCGTCGTCAACGCAATCCTCGCCGTCATCATCTTCATCTGTCAGAGCAACTCCAAAAGATCCAAACGGAGTAGCATCCACGCCAACACCAGGGCGACCCGCAACCCGCCCGACCCGAACCCAATAGGGTTCGACTCCGTATTCGAGAGCGCGAGCTTCGACCCGAGCCTGAGCCGCGTGTCGATGCAGGAGCTCCTGCACGCCACCGACAATTTCTCGCCGGACCTCATAGTCGGCGACGGAAGCTTCGGCCTCGTCTACAAAGCCCGCCTCTACTCGGGCTCCGTCGTGGCCGTCAAGAAGCTCTCGCCGGACGCTTTCCAGGGCCTGCGCGAGTTCCGGGCAGAGATGGAGACTTTGGGTCGGATCAGACACCCGAATATAGTCAAGATCCTCGGGTACTGCGCGACGGGTACAGATCGGGTCTTGATCTACGAGTTCGTCGAGAAGGGCAGCTTGGACCAGTGGATCTACGACACGGCGGACGAGGAAAACTGCGCCGCCGCCGAGAAGTCAATTGCAAGGTCGCCCCTTTCGTGGAGCGCACGGCTGAAGATAGTGAGAGGCGTAGCCAAGGGCTTAGCTCACGTCCATCACGGCCTCGACAAGCCCATCATACACAGAGACATCAAAGCCAGCAACATACTACTTGACAAAGACTTCGAAGCCCACATAGCCGATTTCGGGCTGGCCCGGAGAATCGAGGGCTCGCACTCCCACGTGTCGACCCAAGTGGCCGGGACCATGGGCTACCTCCCGCCCGAGTACGTCCACGGCGCGACCATGGCCACCACGATGGGCGACGTGTACAGCTTCGGAGTTCTGGTCTTGGAGGTCGTGAGCGGGAAAAGGCCGAGCAACCCAGTTATCGACGACGACGACGAAGGAGGCGGGAGAGAGGTGAGGTTGGTGGAGTGGATTTCGAAGATGGCGAGAAAGGGACGGTTTTTGGAGATCTTAGACGCGAGTCTGGTCGGTGACAGTGGCGTGGAGATGAGCGTGGCGGTGGAGGTGGTGAAGATCGGGCTGAGATGTGCGGACGAGCGGTGGAGGGAGCGGCCGTCGATGAGTGAGGTCGTGGTGGAGTTCGATCGGGTTATGGCGGCGCCTGGCGGAGATTCGTGTTAAAATACGCATTTTGTGGCCTTTATCTGTGTTTTTTTTTTTTTTGGAAGTGTACAAAGTTATGAGAAGACAAGCATGCAAGAAGGGTAATAAGGCACAGCTAGGTTTGCGCAAGAAAATAATGAGATTGGCTTTTGATAACTTGTAAGAATAATCAAATGGAGGTATTTTATATGAACACAGCTACAAAGGGTACAAAAACAATAGCTTGCTCTGAAAGAAGCAAAAGATTAACAAACCAAATGAAAGGAGGGCAGTGTTGTTCTTTTCTTGCAGCAAAAGAAGAATATCGTCAACTATATAGAACAGTGATACAATGCACCAAAATTGGAATCGCCGGCGAGGGTCGCCAGCCATTGACAGGCATTGGTTTGCCTGTATGAGAAAGGGGGTCTGGCCTCAAAGAATAGCTTGGGCTACATTATCACGCACATACACTTTCCGTTCCCCAGACCAAACTCGTCGTCTGAGTCATCACTGCATATGAAATGACATATGGAGTATCTGATTATCGAAGTCGAAGATGATCCTCTATTGCTTTAAATAAAGAAGACAGATAAACACTTGTTGTCTGGACTCAGGACAGATATATAATGAATTCCAACGATTATGTAAACTGTTGATTGCACCAATGAGTTGATAGATGGTTAGTAATGCCAACACTAAAGGGAGGAGATTGAAAATTACTTGAGTAATATGGTTAATTCATGCTGCATGGAATTTTTGTTAAGTTATAATATATATATATATATATATATATATATATATACCTCATTTCGAATTCTCGGATTTCGTAAAGCTCGCCGCCGATTGCATCCTTCCACTGAACTTTCCTCCTCTGCACTTGACACGCAGAATCATTACCATCCTTTTCGAACAGTATTCCTTTCGTGGTGATATTACTACAACATTCGCCGTTTTCATCATCCAAAGCACTGTATTCTGATTCTGATCTGTTTAGGCTTTGATTGAGGCCAGGGCTCTCCCTATTGCCACCGACACTCTTTTCTATTGCATCGTCCGTAAAACCATCGGGGCAACTATCATCTGGGGCACCATTTATCGATCCCTTCGAGTTATTTCCAACTCTGACTGTCTTCTCTTCATCGCCCTCAACAACATTGTCATCGACAGGGTTAACCGAACGCTTTCGATCTTGATTCTCGCCATCACAAGAAGATGGAGCTTCATGTAAGATTTCTTGGTTCTTTGTGGGTCCCGCTTTTCGGAAAGACGGGCGGTTGAGCTCAGCTGCAGCACAACCGAAGCAAGAAAAGGAAGCACAACCACCACGGTCAAGCCCTTTACTTCCTGGAGCAGGAGCCAGCTGACCTTCTGATTCGAATCCTCGTCGCTGTTCGTCCTCTAAAGGGCAACGATTCCACGGTGTTACTTTCATGGGCCTTTCTTCGGTTTTCTGACCAAGTAAAAGAAGGGTCAGGCCCTTACTGTAACACAAAGATGAAGACGAAAAGAACCCTCCTCCTTCTATTGTCAATAACATCACCTCCTCTCATCTACACCATCAGAAGTTACCATATCATAACAAAGCACTATTCACCTGACCACAAACACACTCAAGAAAAGTATTGTGTAAGAGTTTAAGATGATGGGATTAATCAAACCTAAACTTCAAAAACAAGAATGGTAAAGTATTGAACTTTCCTCATAATCAACTCTCGCGGGCTAACTAGTGGGATCTTACAGAATCAGAGTAGGTTTAAAGAACAAAACATCAACCTTTTTCAGATCACTAAAGAACAACATGTTACATACGTTTGTCAATAACTTGGTCAAAGAATTTCCTTCTGGAAAGCTAACAAGCTAATGATTCGAGCTTGAGCAGAACCAAGCATTAACTGCAGTATACAATAGCTGAAAAAACAAGACCACAAGTTTCAGGCGCAGCCATATACCCGAGTATATTGAAGGCTATGCACAGATCTGAGCAATGCTAACGAAGTAGTATGCTTTGCAAGATGAGAGCTGCAATGTTGTTTGGGCGTAGCGTATAGAAGATTATTGACTCAGATTGGTTCTATGCTGCCCTTCTCACAGAGAGAGAGAGAGAGAGAGAGAGAGACGAATGAATTATTGCAACTAAGTAAATAGTGAATTTAAATGAAACGATGAGAAGAGACGGAAAATGTGGGAGGAAATGCTTTGAGGGAGATGAAGCGACGTATAATAGCGATGGTCGATGGGTCTATTTTATTGAAATAATGTCAATAATATTATTTTATTACAACTCAAAATTAAAATATAAAAAATAAATTATAGTAAGAGATGTTCATAAGTTGAACTTGAAATAAAAATTGTAACAATAAGGCTATTGTGAAAATCTCATTTATTTTTGAGGTGTAATAATGATGTGAGATTTTTTGGTACAAAAGATGTGCGGTAGTAATTTAAAAGCAGAAAGCTTCCTTTTGTTTGTATGTCAGTGGTTGCTTTATCATTTTATTAGCGACCCCTATTTTACTTTATACATATATTTATAGCGCATGTTTATGTTATAAATAAATTTAATCTTTACTAGTATGTAGAAAAAAAAATTATAACAATAATCCGTACTTTGGTCGCTTTGATATTAGGGTAACGCAAAAGCCAACCCAACAATGAAGTATTTATTTATATCTAATTTTATAATATATATATGTCGACTTCATTAAGTCAAGTGGTGGACACGGTCAAATACTATTTGAGGTTTATTCAGCTGAAAAAGTATTATATTTCAATTTTTGAGAAGATTGAAAATGACATTACGGATGTATTATATTTCAAATATCGGCACAGCTACTAAACATTAAATTAAAACTTAATTTCTGGATTCTAAAACCATTTTATTAATGAAAATCGGTTGAGTTGCTTGTAGATAGTTACTGACTATTTTTTTTTTTCTTTTAAATATATGTTATCTATCAATGTGATATCACAATCTAAATCTCAACTATGTTATAAAATATTATAACTATTAAGTATTTTACTAATGACGATATAATTAGAGAGATAATAACTTCTTTTCTTCAATACTTTTTCTTATCTTTTACACATCCCAAATCACCTATTTATACACAAATTCATCCAATTACATCCACAAAATAAAATATTACATCAACCACACAAAAATCTCATCTACCATTCTAATCAATAAAATAATCACAACCTCCATTCTAAACCACTCCTTTTACTTAACCACCATTCCAAACAATATACATCCACATATTTATTTAATATTTCATAATACTCCCCCTTGGATGTATATTAAGGAATATGCCTCGTTAAAACCTTACTAGAAAAAACCCAGCGGGATAAAAACCTAGTGAAGGAAAAAGAGTACATACTTCCTTTTGTACGCTTTCACTTGTTGTCTCATTAAAAACCTTACTGGGAAAACCTTATAGGGAAAAAACACAGTTAAGGAAAAAAGAGTACAACGCGCACTTGCTCCCCCTGATGACAATATCACTTCAGATCTCGAAGTTTTCGAACTCCAATTGAATATACTAATTTTCTAAAAATAATGGGAGGAAGTGCTTTTGTAAATAAATCTGCAAGATTTTCGCTTGATCGCACTTGTTGTACATCAATATCACCATTTTTCTCCAAATCATGTGTAAAGAAAAATTTCGGTGAAATATGTTTTGTTCTATCCCCTTTAATATATCCTTCCTTTAATTGGGCAATACATGCCGAATTATCTTCATATAAAATCGTTGGAAGTAATTTCTCAGATAATATCCCACAAGTTTGCTGTATATGTTGAATTACCGATCGCAACCAGACACATTCTCGACTAGCTTCATGAATTGCTAGAATTTCTGCATGATTAGATGAAGTGGCAGTTAAACTTTGTTTAACTGATCGCCATGAAATAGCGGTTCCACTATATGTAAATAAATAACCAGTTTGCGATCGAGCATTATGTGGGTCAGATAGAAAACCAGCATCTGCATACCCAATTAAATCTGCTTTCGATTCATTTGAATAGAACAATCCCATATCAGTTGTTCCTTGAAGGTATCGAAATATCCGTTTAACCCCGTTCTAATGTCTACGAGTCGGTGACGAACTATATCTCGCCAATAAATTTACAGCGAACGCAATATCAGGTCGCGTATGACTCGTAAGATACATTAGTGCTCCAATAGCACTGAGATATGGTACTTCGGGACCAAGTAATTCTTCATCATTTTCACGAGGTCTAAATGGATCTTTATTCACGTCTAATGATCGGACAATCATCGGAGTATCCAATGGATGAGCTTGATCCATGTAAAATCTTTTCAATACCTTTTTCGTATATGTCTCTTGATGTACAAATATCCCATTCTTCAAATATTCAATTTGCAGTCCAAGACAAAATTTCGTCTTTCCGAGATCTTTCATTTCAAACTCCTTTTTTAAACAAATAACAGCATTTGATAACTCTTCGGGAGTTCCAATTATGTTAATATCATCAACATAAACTGCGATGATAACAAATTCACTTTTACGCCTTCTCATAAATATACAGGGGCAAGTTTGATCATTTTTGTACCCCTCTTTCAATAAATATTCACTCAGGCGATTATACCACATACGCCCAGATTGCTTTAATCCATAAAGCGATTTATTCAGCTTAATCGAGTACTCGTGTCGGGGCCCTGAATTTTCAGCAACTTAAATCCCTCGGGAAGTCTCATATATATGTCACTGTCAAGTGATCCATATAAATAAGCGGTGACAACATCCATAAGACGCATATCGAGTCCTTCACGTACTGCCAGACTAATTATATAACGAAAAGTAGTTGCATCCACCACAGGAGAATATGTCTCCTCATAATCAATACCAGGTCGTTGTGAGAAGCCTTGTGCAACAAGTCGTGCTTTGTATCTCACAATTTCGGCGTTTTCATTCCTCTTTCTGATGAAAACCCATTTATATCCAACCGGCTTTACATTTTCTGGTATGCGGACTACAGGTCCGAAAACTTTTCGTTTCTCAAGTGATTTCAATTCTGCCTCGATTGCATCTTTCCATTTTGGCCAATCATTTCTTTGTCTGCATTCTTGTACAGACCTTGGTTCATGATCCTCATTCTCATTCATCTCATTCATTCATGTAGCGCTACGTTAAATGAGAATTTATCGTCAACGTTGACTTTTACTCGGTTCCATCTAATTCCATTTTGGGCATAGTTTATCGAGATCTCTTCATTATCATTATTCTCAGAATTTTCAGGTACCTTATTTTCATTCTCATAATCATTAATGCCCATTGACTCTTCTAGAGTCGATAAATCCTCGACTGGACCATTCTTATTATTTGCTCCTTTTCTTTTTCGAGGATTTTTATCTTTGGAACCCGAGGGCCTGCCACGTTTCAATTGTGGTCTAGGCTCGATAACACTCTTTGTATGTTCTGCAGGAACATCGATTTTTGCAGGAGCATTAACAGCTGGTATATGTGACTTAGTCACTCTTTTAAGGTCAGTAAAACTATCTGGCAGTTGATTAGCTAATCATTGTAAATGAATTATCTTTTGAACTTCTAGTTCACATTCTTTCGTTTGAGGATCATAATGATTTAGCGATAATTCATTCCAACTAATATTCTTTTCCAGCTGTTTCATTTCTCCCCCTAATGTCGGAAAATTCGATTCATCAAAATGACAGTCGGCAAATCTAGTCGTAAATAAATCTCCAGTTAAAGGTTCTAAATATTTTATTATTGATGGAGATTCAAATCCGACATATATTCCCAGCCTCCTTTGTGGTCCCATCTTAGTGCGTTGTGGTGGAGCAATTGGAACATAAACCGCACATCCAAAAATTCTCAGATGGGAAATATCTGGTTCCTGACCATAAACCATTTGTATCGGGGAGATATCATTATAACTTGTTGGCCTGATGCGTATTAGTGCAGCTGCATGTAATATAGCATGTCCCCAACAAGATGAAGGAAGTTTCGACTTCATTAATAATGGTCTTGCAATTAATTGCAACCTTTTAATTAATGATTCTGCAAGACCGTTTTGCGTATGAACATGTGGCACGGGGTGCTCAACATCAATTCCAATAGACATGCAATAATCATTAAATGCCTTGGAAGTGAATTCACCAGCATTATCAAGTCGTATTTTCTTTATAGGGTAATCTGGAAAATGTGCTCTTAATCGAATCAACTGAGCAAGCAATCTCGCAAAGGCTACATTGCGTGTTGATAACAAACATACATGAGACCATCTAGTTGATGCATCGATCAATACCATGAAGTATCTAAATGGTCCACACGATGGATGTATCGGTCCACAAATATCACCTTGTATACGTTCCAAAAATCTTATGGATTCATTCTTTATTTTTACTGGTGATGGTCGAATAATCAACTTTCCTTTAGAGCAAGCAGCACATGATAATTCATTAGATTGAAGAATCTTCTGGTTCTTCAATGAGTGTCCACGTGAATTTTGAATTATTTTTCGCATCATAACTGAACCGGGATGGCCCAATCGGTCATGCCAAACAACAAATTTACTGTCATTAATAAACTTCTGGTTTATGATAGCATATGATTCAATCGTTCTAAAATATGTATAATATAGGCCAGAATCAAAAGATGGTAATATTTCCATAATTTGTTTACCATTCGAAGTTACTTTTGTAATGTGCAAATATTCAATATCTCCATTTTCTGCAGTCTCAACGTGATATCCATTATGTCGAATAGCTTTAAAGCTTAATAAATTTCTTTGAGACTTAGGAGAATACAAGGCATTTTCAATCATCAGCCTTGTCCCTCTAGGCAGTAAAACATTAGCTCTTCCGAGCCTTCAATTATATTTGTGCTGCCTGATATAGTAATAACACTGGCCCTTTTCATATCAAGATGATCGAAATATTTCTTATTTTTCAGAATCGTATTAGTCGTTGCACAGTCTGCAAGACATAATTCTCCATTGCACATGCTCGCATCCATCAAATAAATATCCTTTATAAACAAACACATAATATTTATTAATGAAAAAGAAATATTGCATTACAAACATATAGATAACTTAAAACAAATAAAACACACAATAGTAAAACATAATACATAAATAAAATCAAAGCAGATTAATTTTCTTCGATCAGAAAATCCGAAGCCTCTAAATGAGCATTTTCATCATTGGCATCAGAGGTAGAGGGGAATTCTCCCTGAACAAAATTCATTTCAATTTTCTTTCCTTTGCCCTTCTGAGATTCTTGATATAACTCAACAAGATGTTTGGGCGTACGACAATTGCGCGACCAATGGCCAGAACCACCGCAACGATAACACTTTTCATCATTATTCTTTTGTTCAGTTTGCCTCTTCTCATCTTTATTATCATAAATTTTCCTCTTCTGGGGAAGATTTTGATGACTGCCACGATAATTATGATAACCACCACGATGATACTGATAACCACCACCATAATATCCTCGGCCACGACCTCGGCTTTGACCACGACCTTGACCACGACCACGTCCACGGCCGCGAAATCCACCACGACCACGTCCACGATCATTACCCCGACTATTATCATTATTAGTTTTGACTGCATTCGCTTCAGGGAGTGCAGTAGAACCAGTCGCTCGGGATTCGTGATTTTTTACCAGCAATTCATTATTTTGCTCAGCCAAAAGTAAGCAAGAAATTAAATCGGAATACTTTTTAAATTTTCTCTCCCGATATTGCTGTTGTAATATCATATTCTGCGGATGGAACGTGGTAAATGTTTTCTCCAGCATATCATTATCGGTAATTATCTCTCCACATAATTTCAGTGTGGAAGTAATTCTATAAACAGCAGAATTATATTCGCTTACCGATGAAAAATCCTGCAATCGTAAATTCAGCCATTCGTACTTTGCATTGGGAAGAATAACGGTGGTCAGATGGCTATATCGCTCTTTCAGATTTTTCCACAACTCAGCTGGATTCTTTTCTGTCAAGTATTCAACTTTCAGATTTTCGTGAATATGGTGGCGAAGAAAAATCATGGCTTTCGCCTTGTCTTGTATAGTTGTTGTTTTCGTGGGATCAATAGTGTCACCTAAACCTTTTGCTGTCAAATGGGTTTCGGCATCTTGAACCCAAGGTAAATAATTTTTGCCAGTGATGTCGAGTGCAACAAACTCAAGACTCGTCAAATTCGACATTTACTATAATAAAATACAAAACATGTTATAATAATTAAAATACAAAACATGCTATAATAATTAAAACATTATACAAAAAAAAAAATTAATCTTCTTTTAAATCTTCTTTTAAATCTTCTTTTGTAAAAGTTCTGATGAAAAACGATATCCACATCCATATAAGTGTCGCCGTAAAAATAATCATGACCAATAGATTAAACATCAGATAGAGCGACATCCTTCAATTACAAAAATGTAAAATAAGTTTCGTGATTATAACATCAAAGGAAAAAGTACAATTAATCATAATATTTAAAAAGCCTTAAAAATATTATCCACATAGCGGTAAGGATCACCGTAAATAAAGTAAGAAGAAGAAGATCCATCTTTGTATAAAACGACATGATTCTATAATTGAAAAATAACATAATAATTAGATAACATAGATAAATTATTATTAGTATCTTTAATAACGATAATATTGTAAATAAAATGTTAAGTAAATCTGGGAGAATGACCGATCCAAGTCAAATTCGTAATTAGGCGGTACTCCGCTCTAAAGCAAATTTGTAATTAGACGGTAATCCAACCCAAAATTTTTAATAACGATAATATTGTAAATAAAATGTTAAGTAAATCTGGGAGAATGATCGATCCAAGTCAAATTCGTAATTAGGCGGTACTCCGCTCTAAAGCAAATTTGTAATTAGACGGTAATCCAACCCAAAAAAAAAAAATTCCACATGCCAACACCGGGGATCGAAATCTGGACATCTCGTCACTTGTAATGACGATATTCCACGAAACCACTCGGCTATCGACGTTTTAGTTATGAATTTTAAAATTAAATATTTATTATATATATAACATTATTAGAGAATGATTAATGTAAATACAAAATAAAATTTCCATACCTAAACTCGTACAATATCTTCGATGGAGGTTGAAACTGATGACGGAGAGCGCTCGTGCTGATAACGTGTTATAAAATATTATAACTATTAAGTATTTTACTAATGACGATATAATTAGAGAGATAATAACTTCTTTTCTTCAATACTTTCTCTTATCCTTTTACACATCCCAAATCACCTATTTATACACAAATTCATCCAATTACATCCACAAAATAAAATATTACATCAACCACACAAAAATCTCATCTACCATTCTAATCAATAAAATAATCACAACCTCCATTCTAAACCACTCCTTTTACTTAACCACCATTCCAAACAATATACATCCACATATTTATTTAATATTTCATAATAAACTAGACAATGTATCCTAAATTTCTTTCTTTCTTTTATTATTATTATTATTATTATCCGACTAAGCGAATCTGAACTGAATAATGTATTATTGGGCTACTTGGCCCAACATTAGCAATAATTAAGGCCCAATATATCATATGCTGGACTCGGCCCAAAAAGAGCTGTCATTTCTCTTTCGCGTTTTATACGAGCGTCCGGCCATTTTCCGACACAAAATATTGTCTATTTAAAAATAATAATTAACAATAAACCTTAAATTAGTAATACATAATTTAAAACTCCAGCTAGAGAGAGGCGTACGATGAGCTGATGGCTCTATTAGCTGCTTCATAATCAGATCTAGTATAAGACAATCTATCTCCACAACGACGTCGTTTTCTACACTTCGGAAGGATCAGACGGAGGAGAGCTATGATATGATATACTCCAAAAATGACGAAATGAAGAACAATCTCTAATCCCAGCCGATTATACTAAATGGGATTTCGCGGTGGCTTTAATTATGTTCCTAACCTTCTGATTCTGGTCTCTGTTCTGCTTGTCGTCAATTATTTTTCCATTTGCCATGGCAAATCTAATGGCTCCAAGCCTAATGATGTCACCCCGATTAATCGGAACTTGTATCATACGAGGTAAGCACCCCCTTTTTTTCGTTGATGAGGTGATTGTAGGTTTTTTGAAGCATTCAGTGCGTTTATTGTGATGCGATATCTGTTTTTATGCTGTTTTTCCCCCTTCAATGTGGAGATCAATTGTAGATGGCGGCATACCTTGAATCAGAACTAATAAGAAGATCGGATCTTTTAATTTTATATAAATGATTGCTTGATTGTTAAGTTATTAGTGATTTTTTTGGGTTATCTTATCTCCATTATTCAACTAGATTGCTTTGCGCTTTTTCTTTTTTCCTTTTCCTTTTTCTGTTGATTTTTTTTGTCTGCGTTTGTTGTGATTAAGCATGAAAGAAGCATTGTTCCCCCTTTTTATGTGAAGATCTCTTAATTGATTTAGTTTGGCATTAATTGCTTATCATCTAGGAACTAGTAGCTTTGGTGTAACTTGTTAACATAAGTTAACAGGTCAAATATATTTGTTTAGTTATCTTTTTCAAATTGTTTGCAGTGGATCATTGTTGGAGGAAATTGAATCCTTGGTTCATCGTCACCAAGATAAACTCTCGGTGGGCAATTTGTGTTCTTGGTTAATAATTTATTGTTTATTTGGTCCGATGATCCTTGCCTTAAGATTTTTTATCGTCTTAAATACCTTTCATAACTTCAACAGATTGAGAAGATTTCCAATAAGAATAAAGGCTACGAGGCACAGATGACAGTAGTTACTTATTGCCGAAATAGACAAGAAAGTGATCCCAAGGGAAAGCTCAAGATCTTACTTGTAAGTAATTTTTTTTCCCGTAACATGTATTTATGAACCTTCACAAATTTTATTTCGTATTGGCGAAAAATAGAGAAATCAAACATATAAGTTGTCACAATGTGTGTATTTCTGTTATGATATGTGACCCTATTCAGAATTGGAATCATTTGTGAAATTCTGAGGTTGGTTATTGCTGGTTTTCTTGACAGATGATTCCTTGTATTCCAGACTTTCGGGCAGCATGGTAGGGAGCTTATTACCACCGAGCTGGCTCTTCGTGTGCTTTCCATTTTAAGTGAAGAGGAGTTTTTACCCAATGTGGGCCGCACCAGCTTAAATAGAACACTTGATCGGCTTATTGTAAAGGTTAAAACGTTGGGCTTAATTTATTAACTGTTATACACATAAATTTTTCAACTCGAGGATAGTGCAGAGATTGCTATAGCTTAACATGTCTTTTCTCTATCATCACACTTGATCATTTCCACACGAAGTTTAGTTCCATGTTTAGGTCATGGATCATTTACAAAAATACTACAATTTCTAAAGCTAAGTGTTTCTTTCTCCTTTTCTTTTTGGTAACTAATTTCGTCGCTATTTTCTAAATACCTCCCTGGCAGATCATACCAATGGAAAATATGAACGGCCGCAAGCTTGTGGAAGATGGAGATCTTTGTGAGAGAAGAAACGGTAAAATATTTAATCATACAACTTATCATTACATACCTCAACAAATGCTCTGCAACACAAAGTCCTATTCATATGTTTGGGTTATCTGCAGGTAGAGGAGTTGATCTTAACCGCAATTGGAGTGTAGACTGGGGAAAAAAGGAGAAGGTATGTAATGAATCCATAGCACTTTGTACTAAGATCTTGATTCATTACATCCAGCCAGCACTAAGTTTACTTGTTTGAACGACACAGTTCTGTCTGAACTTTATATTTGTGTTCATATGGGGCCATCTAATCCATCGATCTCTCTTAGGACTATGATCCGTATGAAGAGAACCCTGGGACAGCTCCTTTCAGCGAGCCCGAGACTCAAATGATGAGAAAACTTTCAATATCATTCGAACCTCACATATGGGTTAATGTGCACTCTGGAATGGAGGTAAAATCTCAATCTAGCCTCTTTCTTTGTCATCTTGAAATCTCTACTCTTCTCATGAAGAGTTTTTTTTTTTTTTTTTTTTTCTTTAGGCTTTGTTTATGCCTTACGATCATAAAAACACGACCCCCAACGGATTACCCACGAAGATCATGAGATCAGTGCTTGAAGAGTTAAACCATTCTCATCTCAAGGATCAGTGCTTAATTGGATCTGGCGGAGGTTCTGTCGGGTTAGTTACCAAATCATTACCTTAATCCTATATTAATGGTGTCCCTTTTGCTTCATGAACTTGTTAAAGCCACAATTATAAGCATAGATTAAAGTATTTGTGTGGGTATAGGTACTTGGCACATGGAACAGCTACAGATTATATGTACGAAGTTGCAAGAGTACCCATGGCTTTTACCTTCGAGGTTTGCTAACTTCGAAAAATTCCTTACGACAACATATCATCATTCATTACTTCTTACATTGCACATAATGACCACATACTATATATCCATGCACAGATCTATGGAGATGAGAAAGCATCGTCCAAGGACTGTTTCAAAATGTTCAATCCAGTAGATATCACAACGTTCAACGTAAGCCAACTATCACCAGTCTTCTATCTTTACATTAGTATAACATCGATCGAACGAACAAATGTAAGTGCGTTCAATCACTGTGCAGAGAGTTCTCAACGACTGGTCTTCAGCCTTCTTGAAAATGTTCAGCTTGGGCGTTCGTCAGATAGATGGGCCCCAGTCGGACAAGCTGGTTTCGATCGACGACTATCTCAACGGATATTTATTGCACACGAGAAGTAAAAATGGTAAAAAGATGGAAGTTCTCGACCTCGGTATGCAGGAAATCAGAACATACTTCAGATTGTTCTTGCTGTCTTCCGTGCTATTGATGTTCATGTTCTGTTCAAGAATCTCTAAGCCTGCTAGACCTATTGTTTCTGCCATTTCTCTGTGATCCATCTTCTCTTCTCTTCTCCTCTCCTCTCTTCTCCAAGGTTTTTTTTTCATTAAAGTAATTTCTTTTCCTTTGATTTAGAGGAAATATCTTGTCGCAAGTGTATATTGTATGATTTGTATTTATATAAATGTATCTTTGTATTTATGTTCAGTTCAGATACTTATATTATCTATGTTATTAATCGAATCATATCCGTTTGACCCGACCCATCGGATCGTAACAGATAATGAATGCCCATCACAGTAATAAATAAATCCAACTCAGCAATACGTCATCATCACAGTCTTCGGCGAGCTATACGCTTAAAGCAAAGAATCTTTTTTTCTTTCTTTTTCCCTCCCCAAATTCACAAATTATTACACTATTTCCCAAGCAATGCATCGAAATCACTTTGTCGTCTCGCCCCGTTATCATCGGAAGAGTCCAAACGTAAACCTCCAAATCGCGCCACCCCTTTCGAGCCGATGATTATCGTTCCCTCCATTTGCGGAGCGGGAGTTTGATTCGAGACTTTGTGCGCCTGACGTTTTCGTCGATTATCTTCCCCAGACGCCGCGCATGGCGTTGCATCGGCGGCGACAGCAACAAAACCCTCGCCGCCTCATCCCGGCGACGATCGCTGCCGTATCTGCGGCCATTCTCTTCCTCTTCGTGTTCATCTCTTTCCTCGCGCCCTCGCCGGTGGAGCATGACCATCTTAAACGCGCCAGGGTGCGTTAGATTCTGATTTGTGGACGTTTTTCTATGGCATTGGCATGTTTGTGTTCTTTCTTTTTTCAGATCGATTCGCGCTGATTGGTGGTTGCTTTATGTCTGTGCAGATTAGGAATAAGATTTCTGACGAGAATAAAACTGTGGTTTCTCGAGTTCCGGTTAGGGTGAATTGATAATTTGTGTGTGGAGTGCCTTGTCATGTATTTGATTGTTGGATACGAGGATTTACATCGTTTCACTTTTTTTGCTTTTTGGATCTGAGATTTGTGCTAAATGTTTCGTTTTCTTTGGGTGATGGGAATCTAGAAAAGCGGCCGAGCTGAGAATCGTAATCTTTGGAGCTCGAAGAACGCTAAATTTTACTATGGGTGCAGTAATGCCAGCAGAAGTTTTGCTAGTGCGTATTGGCATTGTTTCATTTTTTTAGTTGTTTTCGGATTCTTTTCTGAACGGTTTTGTTTTTTGTTTTGTTTTTTCTCTTTGTTGGATGGCAGAAGCTTCTGTGCGGACGCATCCTAATCGTTATTTGGGGATTGCTACCAGTGGAGGTTTAAATCAGCAAAGAACTGGGGTATTGACTTTCTTGGTTTATCTTTTCCTCTTAATTATTCCTCTTAGCCTACATAATCTGTGTCTGAACCCTAGTCATGGTAATAGTTGATGGTTATGGTTCATTTGTCCTGATTTTGGGCTAGTAGCATTGCATAACAACGGTTGAAGTCTTGCATTGATCATGCTATGTGCCGTTGGTGGTGTTATCAATTTATTCAAATGTTTCATATTATTCGATTGCTCGTTGCTGCTTTAAGTTTAGTAATGATTATTCCATTCAGATTACAGATGCAGTTGTAGCTGCTCGCATCTTGAATGCAACCCTTGTTGTTCCAAAATTGGATGCCAAGTCATTTTGGAAGGATGTTAGGTGAAGTCTTGAAGTATTTTTCTTTTATGATTCACTATTCTGTTGCTTCTCTCTGCATGGCTTAACGGTTGCTTTCTTCTGCAGCAAATTTTCAGATATTTTCGATGTAGATTGGTTTATAAAATATCTTGAAAAAGATGTAAAAGTCATAAAAGAGCTGCCACAAAGAAGAGGGCAAATTTGGAACCCTTACACAATGCGCGTCCCAAGGAAATGCAACGAGCGATGCTATATCAGTCGTTTAGTTCCTGTACTGAACAAAAAGCATGTAAGAATGGTTGAGTAGATATTCTTCTTTCGTGATTTACATTTACATTTATGGGAACTTGAAAGAGAAAGGATTTCATGAAATTAATTGCAGCCAATATTATGGTTCCACACACTGATAAATGGCATGCACTTATGTTTCAGGCTGTTCAGTTGACTAAATTCGATTATAGACTATCAAATAGGTTGGACACAGATCTGCAAAAGCTTAGGTGCAGAGTTAATTACCATGCTCTTAAGTTCACTGACACCATCCACGAAATGGGTTCAAAATTGGTGCAAAGAATGAGAATGAAGAGCAAGCATTATGTTGCCCTTCACCTAAGGTGGCGACCTTCATCCCTTAACCCTCTGTTATCAAATTTTTCTGTTATATCTCGTTTCACCATTCATGGCCAGCACAAGTTGTGAGTGCTGATTCGCTTATTGTTACATTGTACTGATATCTTTTCTTTATTGTTTTCTCAGCTTTGCCCTTGTCACGTGATTTTAGCTACCTTAATTCAACCCCTTGAGTTTTTGACAATTTTCAGTCTGTAACATTCCCTGATGCATTCTTCATGTTCTAGGGATGGCCTAATTATCTTTACATGTCTTTGTGTCTATTGCTTGTAGGTACGAACCTGATATGCTCGCATTCTCTGGATGTTACTACGGTGGTGGAGAAAAAGAAAGGAGGGACCTGGGCAAAATACGTCGGAGGTGGAAAACATTACATGTAATGGCTTAACTGTTGCGTTATTAGAGATATATATCTGTAGACTTGAATAACCTTTCTATCAACATATATGCGGACATTAATCGCAAAAATTTAATGATCTATTATTGATTGAATGTGTAGACTAGCAATCCTGATAGGGGAAGACGACAAGGAAGATGCCCTCTTACCCCCGAAGAAGTTGGACTACTGCTGAGAGCACTCGGGTATGACAAAGAAACCCACATTTATGTAGCATCTGGTGAAGTGTATGGAGGCGAAGAAACATTAGCGCCTCTAAAGGCCCTTTTCCCCAATTTTTATTCAAAAGATACCATCGCAAGCTTGAATGAGTTGGAACCTTTTTCTGCATTTTCCTCCCGAATGGCTGCTCTTGATTTTATAGTGTGCGACGAGAGCGATGTGTTTGTTACAAACAACAATGGCAACATGGCAAAAATTTTAGCTGGAAGAAGGTATGTTTTGCATCCTTTTGCTCGTTTCTTTGGACCTTTTCTGTGAGTAGTCATAACTAACTAACAAAACCTATATCTTGAAATTGTAGGAGATACTTCGGACATAAACCTACGATTCGTCCAAACGCTAAAAAACTGTTCAGACTGTTTCCGAACCGTCATAACATGACATGGGAAGAATTCTCTTCAAAAGTTCGTACCTTTCAGAGGGGCTTCATGGGGGAGCCCAAAGAAGTAAGAGCAGGTAGAGGAGCTTTCCACGAGAACCCTTCTACCTGCATTTGCGAAGATTCAGAGGCGAGAAAGAAAACGGACGAGAAGTCATCTGATAGAGAAGACTATGACGTAGTAGCTGCTGAAGATCAGAACACAAACGAAGACCTTGAATGGTCAGACCGCGAAGACGAAGACGACTCGATGAGTCAGCAGGTGATCAATGAAACAAACTTCGAAGATTTAGGACTGTCATCGGATGAACCTGAGTTGGAGGAGTTTCTTTCTGATTGAGATTGAACCCTCTTTTCTTTTGCTGTAACAACTAAACTGAGCTGTTGACATCATATGTGTGTACAAAGACGAGATGATAACATGGTTAGGACAAGTTGAGTGAGGCACAAAATACGTCTAGTGACGTCGTTGTAATATCAAGACTTTGTAAATACTGCTTAGCTTTGTATCATTATGCCATGAGAGGAGAGGCCCACATTCTTGTTTTCTCAATATATTGCAAGTTGTTTAGAGTATCTTTGGTTGGATCTTTTGCATCATTGTTAAGATATTCGTTAAAAAAAAAAAAAGGGGCAGAATAACGTAAGAAGGTTCAGGCAACCTTTTTATTGATCTACAATCTCCATAACAGCCGTAGAAGATCAACTACTGAATGTAAGATTGACCAGTGATATCAAGATCCCTATCTCCAGTGGAAGGCGGCGGCTTGTGCTTGGGCAGACCAACGGCTGCTTCAGCAGGCCCATCGGCGCTCTGGGTGGCGCTCGCCGGAGGCTTGTCTGAAGGCGGTGGCTTCTCATCTCCGGCGTACATTCCACCGCCGTAAGCTTCCTTAGTCACTGGTTGCATCGGTGAGATGTAAGGTGGCTGGTGCTGTTTCTCGCCATTAGTACCGTCCTGCTCATCATCTTCTACCTCTCCTTTCTTGTACTCCTTTTCCATCGTCGCAGATCTATGTTTACCTTTTTCTTTCAATGTCTATTGTGGGTATAATATATGCTATAAATTTGTAAGAAGCCATTATTATGCATTCATGCATAGCATCAAGCTCCGTCCATGCGTCGACACGTGGATCATGAGGTGTTAACGTGGATGGTTTTAATTCATCTAACTTAACGGATCGGATATATATTGTGCGTCTGTGTGTGTGAAATATGATGTATTTAATAGGATGAAAAAACGTATACACACTATAATATGTTGGTGAAATAATACAGTATAAATACAGATCCAAAAATATACACGTCTCTCTCTCTCTCTCTGTATAAGTTTAGGCTACATAGAGCTCAGCCTGACCATCAATGAAAAGGCTCATGAACTCTTCACCATCAACAGTTTCTTTCTCTATCAACAACTGAGCAAGCTTGTGCAGAATATCAATGTGCGTTGTAATGATCTGCTTTGCTCTTTTGTACGCAGTTTCCACAAGCTCCCTCACTTCTGCGTCCACCACGTCAGCTGTAGCCATGGAGTAATCTTTCTGAGTTGACATCTGCATTTATTGCATTATCCATACAACAAACAAATCATTACAAGGGACTGACTGACATAATCTGATGAAAATCATCAACCTGCGAAGTTTGATCTGTGTTTACCTGCTGGCCAAGGAAGGGGTTGCCACCTGGCCCACCGATGGCCACCTGGCCGATCTTCTTGCTGAAGCCAAACCTCTCGACCATCTGCCTCGCCACTCTCGAGACTTGCATGAAGTCATTCGAAGCGCCCGTCGTTACGTTGTCCAGTCCATAGATGACTTCTTCAGCTACCCTAAATATTTACAGGAGGCTGAGAATTTAATTCACCCGTTGATCTATGAATAGGTTTCAGAACCGTAAAGGTTCGAAAAAAGGCGAAAACGAACCTTCCGCCCAAGGCAACAGCCATCTGGTTTTCTAGGTAGCTTCGGCTGTACAATCCCGACTCGAGCCTTTCCTCGCTCGGAGCAAAGAACGTGAGCCCGCCGGCCTGGCCACGAGGGATGATTGAGATTTTCGCGACTGGGTCGTATTCGGGCATTAGGGCTCCCACTAATGCATGCCCAGCCTCTGCATTACAATACAATGCCCATGTAATAATTTAGAAGAGAAGGGTAATGACAGAACAAATGGCAAAAGACAACTCCAGGAGGATTGAGTTTTCGGGCCTTTTTATTACCGTGATAAGCAACTAGCTTCTTCTTTTCATCGGAGACAACTGCGTTTTTCTTCTCTGGTCCGGCGATGATTCTCTCCAAGGCGTCGGATATCTCGTCTTTGCTTATTTCTTTAAGGTCCCGTCGGGCTGCGAGGATTGCTGCTTCGTTCATTAGGTTTTGCAGGTCAGCCCCAGTGAATCCAGGCGTCCTCCGCGCAATTTTTTCGAAGTCGACGTCCTTTGCTAGTGCTTTCCCCCTCGAATGGACCTGTAATAAAGACCATAATCATCAGCTGGCGAAAAATGCAAGGAAGGCAACATTCATTATATAAAGCATCCACAGCTCCCATTGATACCAACTGATGCATGAGGCTGAAGAGTAAGGCCTCATCAAAGGCTCACATACCTGAAGGATCTTTATCCTACCAGCAACATCAGGCCTATCCACAGTGACCTGCCTATCGAATCTGCCCGGCCTCAACAAAGCAGAGTCAAGAACGTCTGGTCTGTTAGTAGCTGCGAGCACGATAACGCCTGAATTCCCAGAAAATCCATCCATCTCAGTTAGTAACTGATTAATAGTCTGCTCTCTCTCATCATTTCCACCGCCAAGTCCCGCTCCTCTTTGCCTTCCCACGGCATCAATCTCATCGATAAACACAATGCAAGGCGCTTTGGACTTGGCCTTTTCGAACAAATCCCTGACTCTTGAAGCCCCGACGCCAACGAACAGCTCGACGAACTCAGATGCAGCACAAGAGAAGAATGGAACGCCGGCTTCGCCGGCCACGGCTCGGGCCAAGAGGGTCTTCCCGGTACCCGGCGGGCCCACCAAAAGGCAACCTTTAGGAATCTTGGCACCCAATGCAGTGTACTTATCAGGGTTTTTCAGGAAATCGACCACTTCTTGCAGCTCCAATTTGGCCTGATCAGCACCAGCCACGTCGGCAAATGTGACCCCCGTTTCGGGCACCTCCTGAAACTTGGACTTGGATCGTCCGAAGTCCATCGGACCACCGAGCCCGCCGGGTCCACCAGGCCCGCCCTGGGACCGCCTGAATAGCAAGAAAAGACCGGCAAATGCAAGGACAGGGAACAACAGATTACCAATGAAATTGAAAAGCCCATTTCCTGAATCACCCTCAGAAACAGTTATGTCAACGCCATTCATAGCTAGGATGTCGATTAAATCAGGGTCGTTCGGGACTATAACAGTTGCCCTACGGCCATCAACGGCCGTGAGCTGAAGGACACTTCCATCTTTGCTAAATCTTACTCTTTCCACCTTACCCTTCTTGACCGCATTCAAAAACTCGCTGTACCTCCACTGAGAACCATCGGGGAGGTCAGAATTGGACTGCGCTTGAGGCTTCGGAGCATTCAAGATTAAATTTTGGGCAAACGGTGAAGACGGGCCTTGCTTTTGGGCCTCGACTTCAATCACCTGGGGCTGTGGCGGTGGTATCGGCGCGTTATCCAAAGCTAAAGCTTTTGGAGCGATTGAAGAGAAGAGCAAAGCAGCTACAGCCGCATGGTTCGTGATGTTCTTCGACTTCTTCGCGCTGTTGTCGAGTACTGATCGTGGGACGAAGATCTTTCTCGGAATTGTCTTGGGTGTTGGCGCCGAGATGAAGAGTTGGGTGCCAAAGAAATTGGAGGAGAGCAGAGGGTTTGCTAAAGGTGAAGCCATGAGATTTTTACTTCCTTAGAAGATATCTAAGCCATATATATTACCATGAGAAGAGAGCTGTAGAAAAAGCTTAAAACTTGGCTTACTAGTGAACACAAACCATGAATTGTAGTGGTCCTTGGATGGGTTTACGTGGGCAAAGCATTATCAAGATAAATACCTTCGAATTTTATATTTTCTTGAATTTTGTCAGAATGAGCATTGAGGACACGAAGACAAGTCTTCGAAAGCTGTATATATTCTAGAAAGTTTTGATTTTTTTTCATCCATTGTCCATCAATTAGCCCAATTCTTGATCATATAGTCCAACTCGAGTTTTTTTTCTCTACAATTTGGACAATATAAGATTAAAAACTCTTTAAATCGACGTGATGATGATGATGATGATGATGATGATGCTGTTTCTTGATTATATTTTAGCTCTTATAATTTGTTCCAACGCATATGCTAAAATTTAAACACCAACCACTCGTGAGTTCATTTCTTTATTCCTTTCTTGGCTATTTATTATCTACGGATTTCAAAGCCTACCACAATCACATGGCCAGTTCTTCCCCCACTTGTGAGACACATCGATTGGATCATAGCTTATTCAATCTCAATGCTGTCGAGTTTCAAGACCCTTACAAGCAAATGAATGATTTAATAATCTGCTTTTTCTTTCAACTGTTGGTGATCCACAAGACATGGAACTCGTGCAAACGAATATCTAACCTACGCCTTATTAATGAATGAGCTCAACGACTACCTAGCAGTTTTTCTATTACATGTTAATAATGCTGTAAGAGATTCCTCATGTTTCAATATGATTGCTTGTAATATATTCAACTGTCCATGATCCGTAGGACATGGCACTCGTGCGCCATCAATATTACACCATGGATGGATGGGACAAAGTAGCTGTAATATATTCGTTTTGCTTCTTCATCAGCATCTGCTATATATATAGCTCATTGCAATGAGTTTGTTTCATCCAACATTAAACAGCTTTCTTCTCAATACATACCTTCAAAAGTCAACCCACAACAGAGAAAGAAAAAAAGGAGAGAAATGGCTGCTAACTTTCACTCTAGATCCAACAGTTTACCATCTCAATCTCATCCGTTGGTGAGCAGCGTCGAAGATCATCTACGCAGGATTAGATCCTCGGAAGCCACATCAGCGTCGCCCGATTCTATCTGCGCGAACTTGTCTGGCCTCAGACATTTACATGAGGACATCAATAATCTGATCCAAATGTCTTCGATCCAACAAGCCCTGTCTGAAGAACACGGCCAGAGTCAGACCAATGATCTGCTCGATGATTATCTTGTCTTAGTGGATCTTTGCGGTTTCGCAAGAGATGTCCTCTTCTTGAAGAAGGGATCTGTGCAAGAACTTCAATCTTCGATCAGAAGAAACAGGTGTGAATTAGCTTCACCCGATGAGATCAGCGCTTATTTGGCCTCGGAGAAAACGATCAACAAGAAGATCCACAAGTTTATCAAGAATCTCAAGAGCTTCCATAAAAGTTCTTCTTTGGACAGTGATCTTAAGGGCGTAGCCAGCGTGTGGAAAGAAGCTGAGGCACTCAATGAATCGGCCCTCAATCTATTATTGATGTTTATTTCTGGGGAGAAGAAGCGATCAAAGAACAAAAGCTTCTCCTTGTTTTCCAAGATCACAAAGGCGAGTCGAGTCCACTCCGAGGAGTGTTTTTCGTTGAAGAAACTTCAAGATTTGGAAATGAGTATTCAAGAACTCGACGAGGGATTAGAAGCATTGTTTAGATGCTTAGTAAAAACCAGAGTGTCTCTTCTTAATGTTCTTACAAACTAAAGTATTAGATATACATGATCTGTAAATGACATCTCATCAGAAGGTTAATACAGATATTTTTGCCATACAACCTATTTGTCTCAAGTTTAAAATCTTACAGCATCATGTCTGAATCAACCGCCAAATATTTAAATAAACAGCTAAGTTTACCATCAGTTATCAAAGATATGATTTTGAAACACTTTTTAACATGAAAACTTAAAAGCTACAGTCATCTCTTATTCATGGTGTGTACTAAAAAGCAATCAATACAACATCAACAACAACTATATGAATTATTACAAGTCTCCATCTTTATTGTCTGTGAAAACGACTCCATGTCCCAATTCATCTGCGAGACGACAAAGTATATCGGGAACAGAGAGAATACCATACTGAACTTATGGTGATCAACAAGTACTCAGTTAATCTGCAAAATGCCAATCAATAATATGATCTTTCTTCTAAAGACAATACAAAACGTTCCCAATGTTCTGTAATTTTGCCGATAATGATTCACTAATTTGAAAGTTTCTTGATGGTCGTGCATGCACATGCACACGTGTGTACGTCTTATTTAGTTTATTCCGAGCTATGGGAAGGTGCCAACTTTAATTAATCTCACCACCTTGTTCTTCCCAGTTGGGAGACATATATAAAAACAGGCTCTATATAAAAGTGCCAGATTGATTTAATCAATATATGGCTGGCAAGATTCCTCGTGTTTCAAGATAAATAAATTGAGCCCTAGAGCTTATTACAATTATCCATTTTTTTTTATTAAGTTCAAATGTTCAAGTAATGTCTGGAGGAGACCTCACGCAGATATTGAGTTGTTTGAATTATTCAGTAATGTCTGGAGGAGACCTAAAAGGTGGTTAATTTGATTCCATATGTTTTCTCACCACATTCTTGGCCTTATATATATGCATTTGGATCTCAATGATGAGTTTGGCTTAAGCATCTCATTGACTTGTCTTCTCATTCATCTGAATCGAAAAAAATAAAAAGAAAAAGAAAATGGCCAACGCCTTCTTCCATTCTAGATCAAACAGCTTCCCAACTCAATCTGATCATTCTGTGATGAACGATGTGGAAGATGATCAGTTACGCAGGTTAAGGGTTTTCGAAGCTACTTTTACATCATCGTCAGCCGCCTCTATATGCTCAAACTTGTCTACCCTTAGACATTTACATGAGGGCACATGAATAATCTATTTCAGATGCCTTCGATCCAACAAGAACAAGGTCGAGATAATCGAGTCTCTTGGGCTCGTAGATCTCTGTGGATTTGGTAGATATGTTTTGTGTCTGAAGGAGGGATCTTTGCAAGAACTTCAATCCTGCATTGGGCTGAATATGCATGAGTCAGCTAGTAGAGTGGATGAAATCAATGTTTACTTAGCCTCACAAAAGAACATAAACAAAAAGATCACAAAGTATCTCAAGAGCTTCGATAACAATTCTTCCGGTTCAGAAAATGATGTTCCCGGATGGTGAGTGCATGGAAAGAAGCTGACCGTTAGCCCTTAAGTCGTTGCTGTTACTTATATACGAGGAAAATGGAAGATCAAAGCACAAATGTTGGTCCGTTTATGAAGCCTAACAAAGTACATTCGGAGGGCCAAGAACGAGCAAGAATTTTCGTTGAAGCAATTGGAAGAATCGGAAATGAGCACTTAAGAACTTGAAGAGGGAATACAAAGACTTGTTTAGAACTTTAGTCAAATCCGAGTTTGTCTACACCTTAATGTTCTTACAAACTAACCGAACAATGCTCTTTGTTTTTCTTGAGTCTTGATGAAACATACTTCGTTGTATAGATAGATCTCCAGTTAAGGAAAAAAAATATACATTGATTAATACTTATTACCGTTCATGTCAGTCTATATAAACTATCTTAGAAGCAATAGAAAACCCTCATTTGGTATTACATTATGGCATAATTGCTTCAATTAACAGATTTATGGACAACGAAAGGTTAATAAGCTTTTGACAGCCAACAACAATAACCAAACCATCAAAGATATTTCAAATGATTTAACAACTGATACATGAAGAACATGAGACCTATTCTATTTATTACTTTTTATGATGATATGTTTTGCATATCTTACCAGTTCTTAGATTTACACCTCATGCACTATATATGTTGCTGAAAAATATCAAGGAAGATCACATGTCAAGGCTCCTCGAACGCCCTCGTAATCTATTCGCTATCGACGAATAAACAGGTAAGAATTTTTTAACTCAAATTATTATACGCCCGTGTGCATGATTGTATATATTATATTTTCTCGGATGATTTCTAAAGATCTGAAACATGCCAGCCTAGCACAATATTATGATCACATTCCTCATTTTCTTAGTTAGGAGACATCTAACCTCCGCATATTAATGAGATATGAGCTCATCGAGAATACCAGCAATTTCTCTATTAAATGTTAATGCTGTAAAAGATTCCTTATGTTTCAATATGATTGCGTATAATGCATCCCAAGACTGCATCATTGAGCTTTAATATATTCAACTGTTTAAGATCCGAGGGACAAGGCACTCGTGCGCCATCAATATTACAACATGGATGAGACAATAATGTAGCTGTAATATATTCGTTTTGTTTCTTCATCAGCCTCTGCCTATATATATATAGCTCATCACAATGAGTTTGTTTCATCCAGCAGTAAACAGTTTTCTTCTATATACATACCTTCTAAAGTCAACATACAACAGACAAACTATAAATGGCTGCTAACTTCCACTCGAGATCCAACAGTTTACCGTCTCAATCTCATCCTTTGATGAGCAGCATCGAAGATCATCTAGGCAGGATTAGATCCTCGGAAGCCACATCAGCGTCGCCCGATTCTATATGCTCGAACTTGTCTAGCCTCAGACATTTACATGAGGACATCAATAATCTGATCCAAATGTCTTCGATCCAACAAGCCCTGACTCAAGAACACGGTCAGACTCAGACCAACGATCTGCTCGATGATTATCTTGTCTTAGTGGATCTCTGTGGATTCGCAAGAGATGTCCTCTTCTTGAAGAAGGGATCCGTGCAAGAACTTCAATCTTCTATCAGAAGAAACAGGTGTGAATCTGCTTCACCTGATGAGATCAAGGCTTATTTGGCCACAGAAAGAAAGATCAACAAAAAGATCAGCAAGTTTATCAAGAATCTCAAGAGCTTCCATAAGAGTGCTTCTTCGTCGGACATTGATCTTAAAGGTGTAGCCAGCGTGTTGAAAGAAGCTGAGACACTCAACGCATCGGCCCTTAATCTAGTATTGATGTTTATTTCTGGGGAGAAGAAAAGATCAAAGAACAAAAGCTTCTCCTTGTTTTCCAAGATCACTAATAAGGCCAGTCGAGTCTACTCCGAGGAGTGTTTTTCATTGAAGAAACTTCAAGATTTGGAAATGAGTATTCAAGAACTCGACGAGGGATTAGAAGCATTGTTTAGATGCTTAGTCAAAACTAGAGTTTCTCTTCTTAACGTTCTTACAAACTAAAGCATTAGATATACATGATCTGTAAATGACATCAGAAAGAAGGTTAATACACATATTTTTGCCATGCAATCAAATTGTCTCAAGTTTAAAATCTTACAGCTTCATATCTGAGTAATAATTTGAGTAACACTTGGAAAGAAAGCTCATCCTATAGCTCACACAATAAAAAGGAGAAATCTTTAACGATTTCGTATTCTTCTACTAATCCAGCCGAAGCAAATCAATACTAATACCAACATATAAACGATATATATACACACAGTATTATCTAGGGACGAGCATTAAATAAAAATCTAACACACATGACAGCACAGAGGCTTTTGCCAGCGACAACGTGCCGACCGTTCGGCTGATGAAAAGTCACCCCGCGACGCCATGACCACCTTCCATTTTTCCTTCTTATTTGGGCCTAACAACGTTGCGAACTTATGGAGTTTTCTCTATGAGGGCCCATAAATCCACCACAGCGATATCGTTATAACGTAGATGCAAATAACTCATACGTCATCCTAATGGCATCACTGCAGACGCGAAAGCAGACAAGAATAAGAATTATTGTGTTAACTTTAAAGTGGTCTTGTCGTTTTATTGTCTTTAAAGACTTGGAAAAGAAGCGTCCTCTCACCACGAACCATCTCAAAAAGATAGCCCTTTTTAGCATGAAATAACTTCAGAGGAATATTCAAATCTGAAAGTTGATACGGAGAGGATAATCTATTTGAATACCGTCATTACACACTCACTCAAGTGATGACTGAGATAATAATTATGTTAATGTTGTCTTATTGTTTCTATTATTGGTCTGCAAGTTGTTTCCTAAAGTAGACTGAAACTTCCAAGCACTTCTATGAATAAAGCAAATCCTTTTTCTATAAGTGCGTGTGTGTGTGCGTGTAGAATTACCTAATTAAGAATCGAATTAAGTAGATATAATGTTGGGAGATATTCACTTTAGTTATTCTCCACTACTAACCAACCAATTAGTGAACTATATGCTCCAACATTTTATGAATTATTGGGACGACAGAAATAGTAATCTCTGGGAAATTAAATGAAATTCAATCTATAGCTAGTGATTGTGATCATTTAATATAGCTTAAACGTGTGAAAGGAAAAATACATGCTTTTATAAAGCCCTTGCGATAATAGAAATGTGGTCTCTCTTTTTCACTGATATTGAGTTGTGTTCACACACAAATAACCGCTTTTTTTTATTTTCTTGTCAAAATCAAGATCTTGAATTTGCGGTAAAGAATGATTCATTATATGCATGGAGACTCAAATGAAAGTAAACCTAGGACAAATCTTTATTAGAGATGGGACATGTGTAAGTCTTTTCTGGTCTATATAAACCTCGTCGATCGATCACTACATACGCTCACTGTCGAGACAACACACTGATCACTTCAGTTCACTAAGAGTCTCTCTCTCTCTCTCTCTCTCTCAAAAACGAAATGACCGAATTTTTCGTTGAAGCAAACTCTACCTTCGCGACGCCATCACCAATGATCCATGAAAACCCTATGACTCCCAAAACTCCGAAAGGCCCATTGATCTCCAACGCCTTTATGACGCCTCTGTCGAGCCCGATGAAGAAGGCTATAGTGAGCATGCAGAGCTACCTCGAAGAGATAGGCCATCTCAACAAGCTCAACCCTCAAGATTCGTGGCTTCCCATCACCGAGTCGAGAAACGGGAATGCGTATTACGCAGCTTTTCACACGCTCAGCTCGGGAATTGGATTCCAAGCACTGCTTCTTCCTCTTGCTTTCGCCACCCTTGGCTGGTAATAAGATGATCGACAGAAGTTAAACTTGAGGTTTTCTTCTTACAATATATTAATAATCTGTTCTTGCAGGGTTTGGGGAATAATAAGCCTTGCTTTGGCTTTTATATGGCAACTGTACACCTTATGGCTTCTGATTCAACTCCACGAATCTGTCCCAGGAACCCGCCACAGTCGATACCTCGGCCTCTCGATGGCTGCTTTTGGTAAATCAACCTACAAGCAAAACTATGTTAGCAAATATGAACACAAACCAAGTTTTTTTGTTTTTAATTAATTTTGTATTAACCATTTTTCCAGGTGAAAAGGTTGGGAAAATATTAGCCCTTTTTCCAACTTTATACTTAGCAGGTGGAACTTGTGTTAGCTTGATAATGATGGGAGGAAGCACACTTAGGATGTTCTTTCAAACCATGTGTGGTACAACTTGCAATGCAAGTATACTCACAAACACGGAGTGGTACGCCGTGTTTGTGTGTTTAGCTTCGATACTAACTCAGCTTCCGAACCTGAATTCCATAGCTAGATTTTCTCTATTTGGTGGGATTACTGCTGTGACGTATTGTACCTTGGTGTGGGTCCTCTCCGTGGCCAAAAGCAGACCCACGGGTGTATCGTACGATCCTGTGGAGACAAACTCAGTTATTACGAATGTTTGTGGTGTTTTGAACGCACTTGGGATCATAGCGTTCGCTTTTAGAGGACACAATCTTGTCTTAGAAATACAGGCAAGAACATAAATGGTTTTTATTACATCATAGAATGAAAAAAAAAAAAAAAAAAAAAAAACCAAAGGCTGTGATTTATATGTTGCAGGGAACAATACCTTCGACTCAGAAACAGCAGTCAAGGGTGCCTATGTGGCGAGGAGTGAAGTTCTCATATATGATTATTGCTTGCTGTTTGTTTCCAATGGCTATAGGAGGTTTCTGGGCTTATGGGAATTTGGTGAGCATTACAAGAAGTTGGTGTCTAAGTTAATTTGAAATTGATATATTAGAAGAAATCCTTCATACATAAAGATGTGACTCAATGTTATAAGAAATTAAGCTCTACTCGAACTTAATGAAAGAATAGAAGGTAAATCTAGATTTAGCTAAAAAAGAAACAGAGATTAGTAACATATTTCTTTTTACAGATACCTGCAAATGAAGGGTTATTGAGTGCGTTGGACAAATACCACAGAACCGACACGTCAAGGGCGATCCTGGGACTAACAAAGCTGCTTGTCGTAGTCAACTGCCTCACTTCCTTCCAAATATACGCCATGCCAGCTTTGGACAACCTAGAATTCAAATACACCAGTAAGAAGAACAGACCGTGCCCAAGGTGGGTCAGAACGGGGATAAGGATATTCTTCGGGTGTCTCACTTTCTTCATCTCAATAGCCCTCCCATTCTTGAAAAGCCTTGCAGGGTTGCTCGGTGGCATTGCTTTGCCTGTGACTTTGGCTTACCCCTGCTTCATGTGGATAAGGATCCGAAAGCCTGAAGTGTATAGCTCGATGTGGTGGTTGAATTGGTTTCTTGGGTCTCTTGGGATAATATTGAGTGCTCTACTCATCTTTGGAGCTGTGTGGACTATTGCAACACAAGGGATTGAAGTACACTTCTTCAAGCCATAATAAAGATTTCTTACGGGATAGATTGCAATGAAGCAGCTCAAACAATCCAACATTATCCAAGTTTGTCTATGCACACGTACATACATATAGTGATAGTACCAGGGTAAATGACTGAATGTATGTAAATGTGCCAAGAAAATAAGATTTCAAGTGTTTCATCAACAATAATTGAGACCAAGGAGATCAATTCAGCAAAGGAAAATATAAAGAGAAGGACACAAGGTTGGGAGGCATGTGAGCCATAATAAAGATGAATTAGAGGAGATTCATCATATAAATCATGCTGCGAAAACCAAGGGCACGGCTATTAGTCAACTGAAATTACACACATCGAAATTAAAGATGTGAAAGAGTTAACCAAAACACAGAGGTAGAGACTCTCACAATCAACACGAAAACTGAGTCAAGTTTGTCATATTTCTAGTTAATTGATGTTTACATGGATAATGGTAGAAGCATTCTTCGCTGCTTCTTCCTAGCCAATCTTACTTGCTTTGTAATTTTCATGCATAAGAGAAGTAGCAATGAAGTACATAATAAAAAGATAGCAAGCCTTAAATGACCAAAATACAACGAGGCGACCGAGAAAACAAAGAATGCCAAAATGACAAGCTCCCATATAACGAAAAGAGCGACATCAACCCTGCAACCGAAAACAAAACAAATATCCATAAGAAGCTACACTAAAGCTATAATACAATATACGAATAATTGATTGAAAAAAGTCCCGATATCAAAGGGAAATAAGTACAAAAAAAAAAGAAGAAAGCAGCATCTATAGCCTAAAAGATCATCACAACTTCAGCAAATTAGTCATAAGGCGTCTAATTCATTAAACAGCTTCCTGGAGCTTGCACATGATTAACTATTAGCAATCTCATCATAACTGAAGCAAATCCACAAAAAAAAGAACATATATGAACATGTCGGGGAAGAAACAAAAATACGTAAATTCAATACCATATTTATCCGAATCATAACTGAAGAAAATCCAAAAATAAAAAGCATATATATTTACGATCATCCAACAAATGAAACAACAAAATCACAGAAACCATGAACGAAAGAAAAAATTAGTACCTAGAAGAGGCGAGATTGGAGGTTGAAGAGAAAAACGAAAAAGACGACCAATCGTGTTTATACCGAATCTGATATTCTCTGAGCTGATCCGCCAAATTCGAGCGCGTAATCATGCTCCCAAGCCCACTCGCTCGCCGCCAATTTCACCGTCGTTTAAACCAAACCAAGCTGATGTTATAAACCGCTCGATTTATGTGTGAAATATGAATGCATCGCAGACTATGATAATGTATAGATATTTATAATATACTGTTTTTGGGGTATTTTAGAAGATTTGAAGGGGATGAGAAATAGAAGAACATAGACGTTAGGAAGAAGAAGAGAGAAATAAAATTTAGGTTTAATCTTTGCTTAACCTTCGTAATGCATCGTAACAACGTTTATATAAGAAAATATAGGTTGGGCTTCTTTCTTGGCTCAGATAAACTCCATCATCAGCCCACGCCATTACGAACTAGCCCATTCAAGATATTGAAGCCATTTGTCCTTTTCTTCCTCGCCTTAGTCGAGCTCCATCCAGCCACGTTTCTTCTTACAGCATCTCCAAGGTTCGACTGTGGCGGGTTCATGACAGCTGACGATCGGAAAAGAGAAGCATCAGTGAAATAAAAGTTAAGTTGAACGACTCGATCGTTAGGTGGACTTACTTTAAGCAACAACGCTTGTCCTTTTGGATTTTCAGTGACCCAAAGTATATATTTCGTTAAGACCGGCCCATAAATTAATCCGCCCAAAATAGTAACTGAAAGCCCAATTCTGAGCCCAAATAACTTCAAACTCGGAATCCTTCAATGATTCCTCAAGTACTCAGCACGTGCCTTGTGGCCCAGCGCACGTGCGATTGAACCATCACATCATTAATGTGCTTTTGATACCGACCATGGGTGGGTGGGTCCCTTCTACCGACAATGAGAGACATACTACAGCTCCATTTTATGCTTTTTTTGACGTTTTAAATACAAAATAAGATAAAAGAAAATGGAATCTAATCAGCCCCCCACATCACGCCAAGTGTCGGTGAGTGATGGGCGGAGCGTTCTCTCTCGCCGCCCATGTCGCAAGTTTCTTTGCATTATCCATGGCCGACACTTAACGAGCCCCACACGAGGATGACGTGGCCGACGATGATTGGCTTAATGCTTCGTTTCGTCATGTAAATGATGAATATGTTGTAATTATAATTTTTAGAAAGCCAATCGACTACCCAATAATCGTCCACTCCACATAACTTCAAATTAAAATACGTTCGGTGACTATAGTTAAGATGCATAAATAGGCATTTATTAGAATATGTAAATGACACGTCACGTCACGTCCAATTGAATTCCATATGGGGAGTGGGTTGATTATTGTATCTTTATCTTTAATTAATTGGCTTTTGGACTTCGCTTTGGTTTGTTTGGCAATAAAAATCAAAGCTTTAATTGTTCGAGACGTGTGTGTAATAAAATCATATTAACTCAATCGCGTCCATCACGCGTTACATTTTTTTCCTATATAAAATGCCCTCAACCACTTCATATATATCATCACCTAAGTTCCAATTTCATCCAAAGATATCTTTTTTCTTTGTAATTAATCTCCCATCAAATTACTATTTAGTTTTTTGCTTTTTTTGAAGGAGTAATCAGACCAATGGCTGATGAAGTGAAGTACGATGAACATGTGATCAAGTCCGATGAAGGTGCTCCTATTGATAGCACTGATCGTGGGATCTTTGATTTTGTGAAGAAAGACGAAGAAGAAAAGAAGAAGTGTGAAGATGAGAAAATTGCCCATGAGTTTGATGAGGAAGTTGAGGTTTGTGAAGAAAAGGAAGAAGATGTTGAAGAGAAGAAGCACGAGGGTTTGCTCGAGAAACTCCACAGGACTAGCAGCTCTAGCAGTTCTGTAAGTTCTTATCATTTAAATGTAATTTATTTCTGGTGGTTTATTCCATTATTGAAACGAATAATTGCTAGTAAATATTTAGTAATCTTAGCTCTTGATCTTCTAACCATGCAGTCAAGCGACGAGGATGAAGTTGATGAACAAGGAGAGAAGAAGAAGAAGAAGAAAAAGAAGGGCTTGAAGGAGAAGATTAAGGACAAAATCTCAGGAGACAAAGAGGTGGAAAAACCATGCGAAGACACCTCAGTGCCAGTCGAGAAGTACGAGGAGGTTCCGAGTACTTACGATCATCCACCAGCTGCTGCAGAAGAGAAAAAAGGGTTCTTAGAGAAGATCAAGGACAAGCTTCCCGGCGGGAAGAAGGCAGAGGAGGTGGAGGTTCCTCCGCCACCGCCGCCAGCCGAGTGCACCACCCCTCCGTCGGCCGAGGCTGAGGGCAAGGAGAAGAAAGGGTTCTTGGATAAGATCAAGGAGAAGATTCCTGGGTTTAAGAGCGATGATGAGAAGGAGAAGGAAAAGGAAGGTGCGTACCACTGAATGATAAAAGCGAAGCAATGCAAGAGAGTTTGATTTGTGATTCGGTTTGTAATAATTTTGTGTGCTTGTCGTTGTTTGTTCGTTTGTTTGGGTCTTTGCTCTGTCTATGGGGTTTGATTTGCTTTTCATCATCGTCTCATCTTATTATTCGTGCCTTTGCTTTTGGTTTTTCGAAATATTATGTAGATGTGCTGTGTGGCTTTTTTATGTAAAGGCTAAGACTGTCCTATGAATCATTGCGAATGGCATGAAGTCTTTGTAAGTATGATTTTCAACTTGGACATCAACTTCACAACTAAGGTGGTTAGTCTTTATTTTTTCGGCCCAATGGACCAACCATTACTCGCCGTTTCAATTCCACGGCCCAAATTCAAGGCCCATAAGAGTATTGTTCATGAACTTCATACACATGCTAGTTGAGTTGTTCTCCTACTATTCTCTGTGATTTTTGTTTAGTTTTCGTCTCTTTAATATGCAGACAAGCTATTTGTCCGCATTTTTTTTTTTATTTGTTCGTACTTCATGTACTTCTCTGTCCGTGTCTTATAGTTTTGGTATATGATTATTTATGGTGAGGTATCAATTTCCAAAAATCCATGGAATATGAAAATATATCATTAAAATCTAATATAAGTAGGCACTTACATATATTCTTAGTGCTCCATTATTGTCGGCCTAACACACAGGCGGCAAAGCCTATATAACCAACTCATTTAGGGGGGACAAAGCGATTCCATACATTCAATCAACCAAACCCTAATATATCCCTCATATAGAGATAAATTCCCAAAGTTAATTAACTTGTTCAGCTAAAAACTGATGCTAGGCGTTAAACGAATTCGACATTATTCTTACAGTAATGATTGGGGAGGCAGAGAGACAACAGTCAAAAATACATTCTTTGTACGGTCTTCGTCAGTGTTCAATGCACATGCAATCTCTGCCGCCATGTTTACGAACATTGTTAGACGTTGTCTCTCTTTCTATGGTCGCCCTCTATGAGTTGACTTGGTACATTTGATTTATGAGTTTTGTGATGTGAAAAAATTGTAATATCAATTCATTATTTTGCAATTTTCATATTGCTCTGTCGGGCTTTTGTCTAAGCAAAGATTGTATAATAAGGTTTTACTAGGGTTTAAAAAAATTCCGAATCATTGCAATGTTTATAGCATGTGAAAATCGATCGATTTTTCCTATAGGAAGTATGCCGAGGGGGGGACGTGATGGAGTGGAACTATTTTGTAGTAAAATTACATAATAGATTAATCCCATGGAGAAATAAATTTCTTCTTATTGATAATTAGGTGTTGGAAAATATATATTATTATAAATCATTCCTAGGAACAAAAAAATTAAAATAAAAGAAATGCATGGGCGTAGATTTCCCAAAGATTCGCGATCGAAGGTATACAAATGCTCAATGAATATATATATATATATATATATATATATATATATATATAATTTCTATGTGAGGTAGACAAAGTGTTTCTCATAAATAATGAGAAAAAAAATGATGCAAATGCCATCAATTATTAGGTACGGGGTTAGATACACAGCATGCAATTGTTTATCTATCAAGAATAATAAAATATATATAATTTAAGATGGAGATTATTCTAAAATATCAAACTCAATAATAGAGTGTTGAACGAATGCCATTTGCTTGTCTCCCTTGTTGCCACTTGTCTTCAACCCCATGAATATTATATACCTACCATCAAGATCCCTTTTCCTTGTGAAAATCGCAACAAACTTAAATATTTTATTACAGAAATATAATGTCCTTATATATATAAACCAATAACCTCATTGCACATAACAAAACAAAGCCAAACAAAAACTGGAATAAAACACACAACCAAAATGGCAATTATTCAACAAGTCCATATCAGATCCATTAGTTTGCCTTCAAGATTACTACACCCCATCAATCCCACTAGTTTCGAAAATGAGCTTGAAAAGCTCAAATCTTGTCAAGCTTCTTCTTCATCAGAATCCATTGAATCTAAAATCCTTGTCCTAGCTCAACTCTACACTTCCATTCAAGACCTTGTCAAATCTCAAAGCACGCAGCAAGAATCTATCGAAGAATCGCTGGGTCAATCTGTGCAAATACTCGACGCATGCAGCAAAACTAGGGATCTCCTTGTAATGATCAAAGAAAATGTTCAGACCCTTCGTTCCTCGATGCGTCGAAAGAGCCTAGATTGCAGCAGTGATATTGCTGCGTACTTTAGTTTTAGGAAGAAAATGAATAAAACAATAGCAAAAGCAGTCAAGAACTTGGACCAGAAGAGTATCAGACACTGTAGTAATCTTTCGGCCGATGGAGATAGAAGCTTCGTCTCATTGCTTGAAGAAGTTTCTGGGATCGCTAATGATGTGTTGAAGACTGTTCTAGGGTTGATGTCTTGTCCGAAAGCCAAGCCAAGTGGATGGTCTTTTGCCTCAAAGATAGTCCTTGCAAAATCTTTGGCTTCGAAGAGAGGATCAAGTGAAGATAATGTAAATGGGGTAGTGGAAAGCATGGATCTTGACCTTCATTCTTTGCAAGAGAAGATTAGAAGAAATGTAGCTGAGATTAATGATGTTCAGACAGTCCAGCAGAGGCTTGGAAGCGTTGAAGCCTCCATTGAAAGAATTGAGGGTGGATTAGAGAGATTGTTCAGGCAATTGGTTCAATGTAGAGTTACACTTCTTAATGTCCTCACCGATGATTGAGAAAGAAGTACATTGATCTTTTTTTGTAATTAGAAAAACTCTTTCTGATTCAGTATATACTTAAAAATTAAAATTGTCTTTCTTTAACATATATTATTATAATGTATGAAAAAATTCTACACTTTCCTCACAAAAGTTTCCAAAAAAATGAACCTGCAGACATTATGTTAGGCAATGCAAGAAAAGAGAGTATACGTGACTGAAGGGATGTAATAAATATAATATCATAAAGTCAGTGTACTTAAACATATTTATGTATGTATATCATCTGAGATGCCTATTACTTGTTGAATAAGTTCACCTTCGAATGCTTTTCTACCTTAGTACCAAAAAAGGAATCTAACAACAGCTTTCATCTAATCTATATATATATATATATATATATATACAACTGCATTGCATGCATTAATCTTCTTCTCCTTCTTCCTCCAATCGCAGTCTTGTCAGTCTTTAAGGTACACACACAACACATACACACGCAGACGCATTTCACCAAGATAGAGAGAGAGAGAGAGAGAGATGAAGTCAATAACGAGAGAGTAACGTTCGTTCTTGCATTGAGATTCCAACAGTGCTTCATTAATTATTATGGTTGGAAAAAGGTAATTGAGATAAAGCCAAAGTAATATACATATTGAGTCCTTAATGCTAACTACATGGTCTCTTACCCCCTGCTGGTCAGATTTATGATTCTCCTTAATTAATTACGAGCTTATCTTTGGAACCACATCTCTTTATTTTTTTTATTGTATTTTATTTTCTTTAGGTATTAAGCACCAAACAATTTCTTTGTCTCTTACCACTTTAAACCTCAACCCTCTCTATCTCTCATTCTCTTTATCTACACACACACACACACACATATATATATGCTGTCATTACTCTCTTCATCGTCTTGGTCTGCTAATAATCTTTGTAGTAACTATAATGACGTCAGAGAAAGAGAGCTTGAAGGTTGGTAATGGAGTTCACTGCAATAAGGGCTTTCCTGTGCCACTCGCTTCACATGAGGACGTGGTTAAGGATCAGACGCTCTTCACTAACACTTTGAGAAGCTTCCATTTTGCTTTGGGCTCCAAATTTACGTATGTTTATTTAGTTTTTTCTTTTTCTTTTTTTCTTTTTTGAAGTTATTAACCTGCGGTTACTTTTTAGTTAAAAATGCAGCACCATGTATATATTTTTGAAGGTATGAGAAAGGAAACAAAACAAAATAGAAATATAATATTAAGACACACGAGAGTGCGACATATAACTATTACATGTGTGGTCACATTTTCTTCCCTATTTTATTTATTTATCTTAATATATCCACAAATTATTTTATTTATTTTTCGATCTATTGGTGAAGCATCCCCGTTATTGGAGGGAAAGAACTCGATTTGCATGTACTTTATGTGGAGGTCACTCGAAGGGGAGGCTACGATATGGTTTGTAATTCGCGACCATTTATTATCATATTTGATCTATTATTGCAATTAATTATTTATTATTTTTCTAATGATTTACATGTTTCATCATACTTTTTTTTATTTATATATATACAAAAATTAAAGGTGGTGAATGAGAAGAAATGGCGAGAAGTGAGTACAACGTTTGACTTCTCTCCAACGACAACAAGTGCTTCCTACGCTTTGAGGAAGCATTACTACAGCCTTCTCTATCGCTACGAGCTTGTCTACTTCTTCAGGTCCATGCCCATTCAAAAAGGTACATTACTCAACAGTTTCTCATCGTATAATATTATATTTAGCTGCATATTATTAAATTATTGCCATGATTTGTGCATAGAGCTTTCTTTTCAACAATGTTCTAGGTTTATTTAATGTGGGCTAAAATGGGAAACATAATATAAGAAAGGGTATATTTTGTCCGATGTAGAAACTCGTGGACCATTGTAAGAAATAAATATGTATTCAGGGTAGAGAATTAATGATGAAATATGAAATAAATAAATAATAACCACATATATCGTAATTAATTCATTAAGATTCAAGTTATTATATGATGCCAAAAGATATGAGGACGTTATTTAATATCCATCAATATTCAAACTCTTCCCATATAGGATATGAGTGTTTATTTGCAGAAAATCAAGAACATCATTCAATCAATAAATAACATTTTCCACCTTCAATTCATCCTAAACAATGCATCGAGGATCTTCGACAGGTAATTCCCTCGAAGCCCTCGGGACGATAGACGGGAAGTTCGACTGCGGCTACTTGGTCTCGGTGAAGCTAGGGGACGAGACGCTCAATGGGGTCCTATACCACCACCCCATGGCGGAGGAGACTGATCAGCCGAGCAAAGCCATGGTGCCATACGAGGCGGGGCAGGGGGCTCGTCGGAGGAGGAGGAGGAGGAGGAACGAAGACCCTAACCGCCCGAAGCCTAATAGGAGCGGCTACAACTTCTTCTTCCAGGAGAGGCACTCCATGCTCAAGTCTCAGTACCCTAACAGGGAAAGGGAGTTCACCAAAATGATCGGCGAAGCGTGGAGCAATCTGCCTGCCGAGGAAAAGGGGGTAAGCTATAAGGCTATTCTTTTACGTCGAGGCGAGTATTACAATAATCGCATGGAAGTTGATGGGAGATTTTATTGCAGGTTTATCAGGGGTATGGTGTGAAGGATAAGGAGAGGTACCAGAGGGAACTGAGAGAGTACAAGGAAGGGTTGAAGATCAAAGGGCAACAACAGTAATGGATGGAGATATATATTATATATATATATATATATATTTCTAGCAAGTTATGTCGGAAATCAGACACCTTTTGGCTTAAAAACTGTTAGTTCTCTTGGTACTTTGTTTCGTCTTAGGATTTTGCTGCTGCTGCAGTTTCTTGTTTCTCAATTGTCATTGGATTATCTTATTTGATAACTATTGAGGGCATCAAAACCAATTCCTCATATAAGCTTTTGTGCTACTTCTTCAATGGTATTTATATATAAGGTCAGTAGGCTTGAATTAGAGGCAATCTCTAACATTTGCTAGACACACAATTGTGCTTATTCGATACCATCGAGTTCAATGTAGTAAACAATCTAGTTGGAGGATCGATGATATTACATGGGCCCAGGCTAAGCCCAATTTAGGCCTAGTCCAATCAATTGAATTTGAAAAAGCCCAATTAAGGCCCAAGCAAAGCCCAGAATAGTAACAATTATAGTCGCGTTACGTTTTCTGAAGAATAATTGTCTTTTCATTAGTTTTTATAATTGGGATTAATGACTATATCAGGTCAAATAACACTTGAATTTATATATTGATTATTATAACTAGTATTTCCCGCACACTCGATGCGTGTGCTTAAAATATAATCAAAATATAAAATTATTTTTATAATATGAAATTATAATATTAATTTTAATTGAAAAATATGTTTTATAAATTAAAAATATGATATTTGGGGTATAATTAGAATAAATTTGAAGATTAAAGGTAAAATAGTAATTAGCAATGTCATACCAAATCAATTTGAATTTGCCAAACCATTAAGGTCCTCACCAATTATATAAAGGTATAGATAATAATAATAGTTTATAAACATGATTAATAGATAACCTTCTTGGGTGGCGTTTGTTATATTTTCTGGCATATAGTTGGTTGGCCCATCATATTAATTAACGTAGGTTTTGAAAATCAAGAACGAGACAACATTAGAATTTAATGAGGGAATCTTTGTCTGATGGAAAAAATTAAATGCCTCTGTTGCCTTGGCATGCAATTTCTTGCAGTTTAGCTATCACGCTTCATATTTACTATTGCAACGACAAACAACAAAAAGCAATATTTATTAACTCCCCTCAACCAACTCCCTTCGATTCTTACATTTTGAATTATTATTCTAAAAGTTTAATCAATTGTGTGGATGGTGTTAAAAAAAAGAAGAAAATAACATACACAGTGCAAAAAGCATGCAACTTCATCTTCTTTATCCCAAGGAAGTCCCCCATATACTTTTGGCTTTTTCGAACGATAGATAAGTTAACTTGTTTTGTAATAATTCGACGTACCAATATATGTTATGCAAAATATCATATATTGCATCTATAATCTAAGGAAGATGGATCCATTATTACATGCAGGTGCAAATGAAAGAAACCAATAATCATATGCCATCTGAAAAAGAAACAAGACTAACCTCTCTCTATATTATTACAACAAGCACTCTCCCATGATTGTCCAAACCAGCATAAAACTCATCCGATCATATGCATGGAATTATCACTTAGATATTGGCGCGGCTCAATCAGATCGATCGGTGTACATGAAACTAACCACACCTCATTCAAAGCCGCCTGAGTGAGCCAAGCCAACATCACAGTGCCTATTCCAAAATTTCTTTACATTCCTTAAATGAAATTGGAAGAAATAGAAGAAGATAAAAACCTTCAGAAAGAAAGCAAAAAACAATAGTGAGGAGAGAGGTGTGTGAAGAATATTAGGGTTTAATGCTAACCGTGGGCCGGTTTATAAAGAAGAAGCGAGGCTATACCTTACTATGTGGTGTAATAACAGAAGCTATGCAAGCATTTAATGTAATATCGAGCACTGTCAATACAGAAAAAAAAAAAAAAAAAAAAAAAGAGAAGGATGAAGAGGACCAGACAGACCAATGCTTTGCTATAGAGGTACATTAAATGATAATAAAGAGAGTGGCCCATAAACAATAACTTCTTATTGCATTGCACTGAATTGAATATAAAAGGAATCTCACCCATTACTCTACGTTCTGATGGCCTTTCCCCTCTCTGAAAACGTAACTGTACAGTTGAATTAAATTTCATTGCATGCATCCATGGAAAAGTTAATGAGGTAGTTTCTTTCTTGCTACCAAGCCACAGCTTTTAACGGTGGTACGCTTGAGCATGGACAAACTGTTAATGTTGACTATGTCGACATTGACAATGTTGGGACGACGTCTGACTCAACACGAGTTGACTCAGACTTAGTTAACCCTCGGTTTTGTCTTTCAAACCCAAAAACCGTTATTCCTATAATCGTGGCACTATTTTAGTGTGTGCAGGACTTAGTTTCGAGCTTGGAATTAATCCAGGGAAGTGGAGCTAAAAATAGAAAGGCATTTACTAAAAATAGCCTTTGCTATTCTCGGCTTTACTAAGAATATATTCGGACTTCCCATAACCAACTTGCAACGTCCCTTAAGCTTGAAGTGGAGATCATAGTGTGGAGATCATGGAGAAGACCATGGCCGCTGAGTTCGAGCATATAAAAAGAAGATTCATTTTCCGATCAAAAACAACGAAACAACCAAGAAAGAAGACAAAGAGAGAGCTCTCACCATCACGTTTATTGTGTTTCGTTGGTTTGCCTAGAGTTTACCCCTGCGTAGTTCGTAGGGATATAGTTTGGTCCGTAGGATCTTTTCTAGGTTAGTTTTCTATCTTCGATAGATTTTATTTTTGTAATCCATTTCGAGTGAGTAGAATTTTACCCTGAAGGCGCGTATCAAGTTTTTCACTTGCTGCGTATTTTTAAAAACTGTGTCTCAATCGTTTTTACTTTTAACTTTACTTTAATCCGCTGTGCGAAAACTTTGAGGTTTCGAATGTTGTTTCAACATTAGAACCAACATTTCCGTTCTAACAATTTTTCAGCAAAATCCTCTTACGTCCATATCACCCACGGGGACCTACCCCTACACAAACGTTTGTATTAATTTGTTTTTTCTTGACGGACGGATAAACTGAGCCTATTACATTACATGCCCATCTTCTAAACAGAAAGCAAATAAAAGATAAACCCAACCATATATATATATCTAAAGCTGATCATATCTTTACATACTAATTAAGATATATCTCATCAGCTGTTTCCAATAAAGGCCTTCAATAAAACATGGCCTCCTCTTTTGCTCATGATCATAGCTAGCAACTAATGGTGTAATAAATTAGAATGCAGTGCTTTTGAGTAATTCAACGACTCCACCATCAAACCAAAGGGTCTTGAGGATTACAGTCGTCATCGTTGCTGCAATCTTGTGGAGGAGGTTTTATCATGATGCTTTGTCCGAACGCTACCACCTGCAATATATATATGACATGGCGAAAATTTCATTATTACATATAAGGGAATCAATTGTATGAGGAACTCTTTAAGTATATATACTTACAGCAAATAAAGCAGAGCACATGATGCTAAATCCAGGGAAGTGAAATGGTGCCTTGTCCGATAGGAATAAAGCTGTTTAGCATTTAAAGGAAATGAATCGTTATTGCAATTATCAGAATTCAGTTATAAAGTGAATTCAATACCTGTCAAAGGGCTGAAAGCAAGAGGTGAGACGATGTTAGAGAATGAACATATGCCCGTAATGCACCCTTGAACCTTCCCCTGCTCGCTTGGTCCACTTTGCTTAGAGGCGATACTCCGTAACTGTGAAAACGACGATAAACTCATCTCAGAAAGAAGGGTTAAGCATCTGACCTGAAAAAGATGAACTGAGAGTTTAACTTACACATGGTAAAGCAAAAGTAGCCACGGCCGTGATCATCGCAGCTGCGTAAGGAACCTACAAGTTATCCTATGATCAGCTGTGTGTTAGAACAGAGTTTTTATAGACAAAAAGGTTTTTATGTTTACCCAAGGAGCCCAAGCAACGCTGTAAAGTACCATCTGTAGTTTTCAAAAGCAACTCTCAAGTTAGTTGCGAGCCAAAGTATATGTATTGTTCTCTATCATATGTTGTTCTTACATGAATAGTGGTGAAAAGGAGGCCAATGGAGAGCATCTTTTCCTCTCCGATCAGAGGGGTTAGTACGGGCATGAGGATGAGCTGTTGTAAGATTATATTAAAGCCATCTCTCTACTGATAATGGATTGATTCAATGGTAAAGAAAGGCAAGGCAGTGTTTTTACAGAAGTTACGGACCTGCGATATCGATCCTCCGATTCCAGCTATTATCATCAGGTCGGCAAATTGGTTCTTGTTGTAGTGAAACTGAGCCTTCAAGTAATACTGCAGCAGATTTTAATGTTCAAGACATTTTATTACTACAAGTGTGCATCTAAGTACAAACATTGCTGAAGATGTATCTACCATTAAAGAAGCATAAAGCCCGACATCTCCAACGTTAAGGAAGAAGGCAACCACAGCTGCCTTTGCAAATGTCGGGCTGCAAAGACATACATATGCTTAAGCCATATCGCAATGCAGTTCGATAGAATTATTACGGATTTTCATTGAATTAAGGCGAACCTATTCCTCAACAAGCTTATGGTGTCCTCGACCGAAGGCAGATTGTTGAGAAGCTTATTCCATTTCTTCGAGGGAGCGTTTTTAAGAAGACAGTGAGTTTCTGAACTCTTCGGACAAGCATTGCTGACATTCCTAGCCACTGACTCGGGCAGGAAAATCCTCATGTATAACAGTGCAACGATAGACATTGCAGCAGCTACCTACGTAGTAGAGGCAAAGATCAACATAATAGTTCGTCCATTCTTGTCCAAGGCTACGTATACGTAATGAAGAGTACTTGAAAAGTGGCGGAAGTCGAAAGGAAACGAGTCGAAAGGTTCCCAAACACGAAAGAAGACGAGGAGAAACCAGACATGATCCCAAACACCGATGCCCTTCTGCTCTCTGGGACGCTATCCGCCTGTGAATCGCCAATGTAATAAATTTACTTTTGTTGGCTAACTTAATTAGTAGTGTGAAGTAATCATCGTACAGTAATTAAGTACCACGTATGCAAGAGCAAGAAACTGAACACTCCCCTCTGTAGCCATGGCAATGACAGTTTTTAGCACGTAGTAAGCGTAGAAGTGGTACTTTGTCCTGCTATATGCCAATATGACTGCGCCAATCATAATAGTTCAAGTCAACTAGAATTTACCGTTGGTAAAGGAAATAACAAGGTTCTTTCTTGTTAGAGAGAGAAAAACCAAAAAAATGATATTTGTGTTATTACCTATGATAAATGTCAAAGATCAATTAGGAAGTAATTATTACATAGAGCTATGAGTACATTACCTAGAGGAAAGATGGAAAGCGTCATTGGGACAGTAAGCAGCACTTTCCGTCCGTAAGTGTCGGACAAGTTCCCGACAAGTGGCATCACCACCAGCGATCCCAGCCCAACAATCTGCGCCCATTATCATTGTTATATGTTTGAGGCTATGTACATTAACATATAAGAAATATCTATTTTATGCAAATGGCAAGTCCATTTCAGTGAAGCAGAAATAGAGTCATCATATACAGTTGCCGGTGGCTGAAGCAACGTGTGGAAATGGCAAGAAATAAGTGCGTTATTTTTCCTTTTTCTTTTTCCTTTTCCTCGAAAAAAAAAATAAAGTGTCTTGTATAGTTGACACGAAAATGATCATCTACCTTGTCATGGATCAAAGAACATAAATGATCATCAAAAAAATTCATACACATTCATATTGATCATATCTTGTAATAAAAAGAAACAATATATTACCGCTTGTTGGGCGCCGCTTAGATAAATGGCGAGCGAGCACTCGTCTTTCCCCGGGCAAAGAGCAAACATGGTGACATCCGTGATGGCTGGAACGACCATGAAATTGGCGAAGCAATAGAGAAAAACCGTCATGAACAAGTGGCCCAGTCCGTACATCATCTTTGCCATCTCCTCCTCTTTCAACCTTTTTTTTTTTCCGTTCAATGAGGTGTGTGTGTGTGTGTGTGTTTCTTATGGAGCTTATATAATATCACGGCTTAATCGGCGCTGCTCCAAAGGTAACATGCATGAGGCATGAGAGCAAATGACGAAGAAACAGTGAAAAAAGTTAAAAACAGAATCTGAAAAAGTAAAGAAGTGTTGGTAGAAAATAGATGATTAAACTAATATATATCATGAGAAAGGCTTAGTGTTCTTTGCTTGGAGTGATAGCTTAGCCTTATAATATAAGTGGGCGATGAAGGATAATTAATGGCACACACTAATAAGTCAAAGAGTAAGGAAAGTGCGACGTTGAAATGATGCGTAGCTTGGCTTGTAAGTTCGTTCATGCCAAGGCGGCAAGGCTCACATCTAAGAGTAACTATCAACAAGGGCTTGTTTGTTGGTTTTCATTTCATTAATTATAGCCCAAAGCGTGTCATAATATTATTACGCTTTAAAGCGTACGAATAAGGTGGGGTCGGTCACAAGGCTTTTTCATGAATTATGAGTTTATTATTATCTATATATCTTTATGGGCTTTTGTAATAATAAATATCTAACTTTTTCTTTTTTTTTTCTTGAAATTTTAATTTTGTTTGTGCGAGATAAATGCGTTTTAATGGGGGCAGGAATCTAATGATTGCCGGTCTGTTCTTGAAATTGTGGTCTTTGTTCGAGGGATTGATTGAAGAAATACATATTGTCTTGGAATGTATATTATGCGAGACAATTATGACGCGTACCTAAATTTCTTAGAATCATTAATTCCGTATTTTGCATTTTTTTTATATTATTATAACACTAAAATGTTAATCATAAACTCATGAAAATAGCGAGGCATTTTACCTGATTATAATCGGTTATTACAAGAATTCATTTTTTGACGTTTATGGTAATACGAAAAAAATTTCAGAAATAACCGGCTAACATATACTCCGAGATAAAAAATTATTCCCTTCCATTTTAAATATACACATATTAAAATAAAATCTTAACATCAATGATGGTATAATCTCTTTTCTTGGAAATGGGCCTATTGTCTCTGGCCCATTAACTTGTTAATTGGGCTCAAAATCCAAAGTCGTGGAAGTAACTAGTAAGTTTTTGACTCTCTGGTATGATTGCACTCAAAGTTTGAAAATTACAAAATTGCCCTTAACGAAACTACACTCAAATGGTATATATTACAGGCGGTACACTTTACATTTTCGTCTTTTAGCCTTTCTCAGATTTAGCTCTGAACTTTCTTCCTCGTTGAGGCAAATACCATACTAGTCTTCGCCAAAACCTTCAAAAATCAATTAGATTATTCAGCAAACCTCTCGAAGATTCCCATAATTGCTGAGGAATTTCAATTTTTCTTCTTTTGAATTTCGATATGAAAATGCCGAAGGGGAGGGGCAACCGATATCAAGTCAAGAGATCCTCTACGGTGGTTTTGGTGCTGTCCATGCTATTAATGCTGACGGTGGTTTTGTTGATGCTTCTCGGATTGGGGATTCTATCCTTGCCTATTAGCTCAGAGGAAGACTCGTTGCCGATCCGCGATCGTATCAAATTGAAGCGCTTGACATTAGACATGTATTCACGTTACCTTTCGCAGCTAATTTATTCGAATCTGTTAATTTTTAGCTCAATAATTTTTATTTTTTTTTTGTTTTTGTTTTGGCTGGTCGTGACAGCAAAAGAGAAGGTGAAGGTTTGGGAGAAAGGGGTGAGCAATGGACGGAGATACTGTCGTGGGAGCCTCGGGCTTTTCTCTATCATAACTTTTTGGTCAGTTTTTACTCTTATTTATTTTTATTTATTTGTTTATTTTTCTCTGTTTGTGTGGATTTTTTGCTTTGCTTCGTGTTTTTTCAGATGAATTGTTTTCCATTGTTAATTGCAGTAGAAATTAGTTATTTGCATCCATTGCTAAATGAAGTTATGTTCAGCTTTTCATATCTGTGATAAGTATTCTGTATTTTACCGTATCTTTTGATCGTCTGCTGGCAGTCTAAGGAAGAATGTGAGTATTTGATCGATCTGGCAAAACCTCACATGAAAAAGTCAACCGTTGTTGATAGTGAAACGGGCAAGAGTAAAGACAGCAGGTGTTTTTTCTTAAATGTTGGTTAACCTTTTCTTATATTGTCTTACATTTTATCTACAAATAAGTAAGCATGAGTAAATTTCAGGGTTCGCACGAGCTCTGGGATGTTCTTGAGGAGAGGGCGCGATAAAGTCATAAGAGATATTGAAAAAAGAATAGCTGACTTTACGTTCATACCTGCAGGTTTGTGGTGCTTAATGGTGTACAATTGGTTCTGATAAGTTATTTTATTCTTTTGCAGGCTTAAATTTATGAATTTTTTATTGAAACCTTGAAACTTCTCACTTAACGATTTCAAATGGCCTTTATCTTTTTACATTCTGGTTGCTGGTGTTACACCCTTCAATTTAGTTGCTTATTTTGTGCTTTGATATGATCTCTACAGATCATGGAGAAGGTCTGCAAATTCTGCACTACGAAGAGGGGCAACAATATGAGCCTCACTATGACTACTTTCTTGATGCTTACAACACTAAAAATGGGGGTCAGCGCATAGCCACCGTGCTTATGTATTTGTATGTGCTTAACATTATTCTTTGGGTCATGATATGATTATTTCTTTAACTAAGGCCAAGCTTTTAAATCTTTCACTTCTTAAAAATTGTATTTCCCTTTGTCCCCGTTACAGATCAGATGTTGAAGAAGGTGGTGAGACGGTATTTCCTGCTGCCAAAGGAAATTTTAGCTCTTTACCAGGTTGGAATGAGAAGTCGGAATGTGCTAAGAGAGGCCTCTCCGTGAAACCAAAGATGGGCGATGCATTGCTTTTCTGGAGTATGCACGCGGATGCCACTTTAGATCCATCAAGCTTGCATGGTCAGTATCATTTCTGTCCACAGTTTCTTTTCTATTTTCTTCATCCATTCTTGAAAGCCAAGATCATTGGTAAATATCAATAAAAAAAACAGTTGATTCTAAATCTCTTCGTACGAAACACTTTCTGATTGTTATGCATGCCCAGGTGGTTGCCCTGTTATCAAAGGGAACAAGTGGTCTTCCACGAAGTGGATCCATGTTGGCGAATACAAAGTCTAGGCTTTTTGACAATGGTAAATGCCCAAACAAGAGTCCTTTATTATCATGAGTCTCTCTCTCTCTCTCTCAAACAGATAAAGATCATTACATCAAATGATTGCTTCGTTGCAGGAGATAAAGGCTACGGGGGAGGGGATGATGTCTTCACCTGAATCAGAGTTTAACATTATACTTATGTTTATAATTTAACTGCTAAGATAGGCAAAGAACTCCTTTCTTTGATCTGAGGATGGTTTCATTTGTCCTTCGAGTACGGCTTTTCATGTGCTTGTAAATCATTTTGAGTTGTTTTACTGAGACGCATTATTCTTTTAATTTGTGGAACAACAGAAGTTTTTTAATTTCCAGTTAAACTTCCTTCTATTAGTAATGTCGATTGCATTGCGAAATGTAGGCTTTTTTTTTTCTTTTTAAATCTTAACAAGTCAACAATATATTATTCTGACACGTAGGATTGAGCCAGTTTGAAGGCTTAGAGTTACAATGACCAACAATAATTTAGCCTAAAGATACGAGGAGTCCAATGCACTTTTAACTATAGAAGGAGGGATGAAATAAAGTCGAAGGACAACGTTCCTCCAGTTTGATTGATTTCTTCTTACATCCTAAAATCTAAGACACAAACCACGTTGTCTGCGAAACAAGCTGCGACTTTATCGCCTTCCTTGTTCCAGCAAACTTCGAAGATCCCACCATTTCCATTGAAGGTTCTTATGATCTTGCCTTCCTTAAGAGACCAAATGTGCAGGCTTTTATCAAGCGACCCGCTCGCTAGGTACTTACCATTTGGGCTAAACGAAACTGAATAGACGGGTTCCCTGAAAATTATTACAAAAGAGTCTCTGTTTCTTTCCGACTTCTTCGATGTCTTGTAAGATGAAACAAGAACGTTATGCACACATACCTGTGACCATTTAAGCTCTGAAGAAGATGTCCGCTTTCTATGTCCCACAGCTTTATGGTTGAATCAAACGAGGCACTGCAGTGGAGAAGTGGAATGACAACTTACGAATCAGAGAAAAATGAAATGACTTAAACATTCTTTTAAATCAAAACATATCGCCAAGCAAAACAACTTAACGTTCTCTTACCTTGCCAGTAATAGTTGTTGGTTAGGGTTGTTGGTCCCTGGCCCCGTTGGACTCCATCTGACCGTGTAGATTTCCTAGGAGACAGTAAATAAATATATGTCAGCAGCAGCGTAAGCTCGTTGCACGATAGACATGAAATAGCTTATTTTTTCTTACTTTCGAATGCTCCCTAAAATCCATTAAGCATGCATCCTGTTTCATATTCCATATCTGCAACAACAGTAATATCCCAATGTATTTTGTAGTTATATCGATGGCATGCAGTTAACAGTTATGACTCAATATCAGAGCACAAATTTGTAGCAAAAAATTGCCACTAACCTTAGCCGTAGAATCATCAGAGCATGAAGCTAGAAGAGAACCTGTCGGGTCCCACTTTATCGCATTAACTTCACCCTGACAAAGCATATCCAAAGTACATACATTGAAAGGATTCAATTATCGAGGGACAGTTAGCATAAGCCAACAAGCAAATTGTGTGACTTGCATGGGGAAAATTAGGAACAAAATCACTGAGGCTTACCTGATGGCCAGAGAAACTTCTAAGTGGCCGGTTCTCACCAACTTTACAAACATAGATCATGCCATCAGTAGAGCAAGTAGCAAATGTTACATTATTTTTCCAATCAACATCAAGGGCAGGAGCTGTGACAGGAAATTACGCGGGCAAGCATAGTATATTAGAAAAGGGATTGCTTTAATTTTCTTACAACAGCAAAAGAGTTGCAGGCAGGGAGATGGATAAATGCAAAAGACCTGTGTGAAATTCAAACTGCTGCTTCAATTCGCCAGCCTTAACATCCCACACAATTGCGGTTTTGTCGACACTTCCACTTAAAAGGTAATCTCCTTTCTTGTTCCACTTCAAAGAAAAAAGTGGCCCTTTGTGTTTGTTTAGGCTATTAATTAACTCCCCTAGATTAAAAAGAAACCATTAGGCATACCATAAGCAGGAAAAAACACTAAATTTTGCTTATCAGATCTAAGGGTCTGTTTCCACAAAATCTTCAAAGAATCTTAACAGTTGCGAAACCAAAAGCCAGATTGGTTTGCCCAGGTCGATCATTCTGGAAATAATGATACTTTCATAACATAACCATAAAATATCTTACAAATTGTATGAACTTGTCCAACCCCTCTAGACGACATAGTTGTGAAATCTTAGCATCACAACAGACAGACATTAGTTGGGACTGCTATAAGCTGGAAGGCTTCATTACAAAATCTCTAGACCTTGAATTTGCTATTATTCCTTTATGCACATCAAACAAACATGGGGCCAGAACAGGAAATGGAGTTTGTAGGAAGGGAATCAACTCCAAGCCCAACTAACAACACTAATAATCAAGTTTCAATGGTTTGAAAGATCTTCAGACATCATACCAAATTCTCTAAATAACACCCATAAAATAGCGTAATACTTGACAGGAAATATATACCATTCCTACTCCATATTCTTGCTTGTCCGTCATAAGAACCAGTAGCAAGTAATGTGCCATCGACCTAAATAAAAAGTAATGTCACGTTGAGAGGAATGGAAATAGCCAGTTAATAACTCAGCAGTTACACAATAGCAACTTACAGCATGGCATTTGTAAGATAAAATAAATTCAAAGCTTAAAAAAATAATAATGATAAAAGCTTACATTCCACTCAAGTGTCGTCACATCCTTGCTTTTCTCATTTGTCTTACCCTTGAAATGCCTCAGGACAACACTGGAAGGTCCGTTTTGCATATTGGATGTAGATGGTCCGCCAACAGTCCATATTCTAGCAGTTGAATCTCCAGAACTGGACATTCATTGACTTTTTAAGTATGGCCACTTGAATAGAACATGAGCAAATTTAACTGGCTAAGAGGTTTTAAGCAATATAAACCACGAAAACTATGCAGCTAAATACAATCAAACATTTAAGCTCCAAAGTACATAAAAACGACGAATTTTAAAGAATCGAAAGCTTGTTAGAGGTTGTCCAAACCCGGAAGCAAGAAGCAAACCAGAGGGGTTCCACGCACATGCAAAAACCTGAAACAAAAAAGAATTTAGTCATGGTTCACAAGCAATAAACATATAATGACCGGGAATTTTTTTTGTCAAAGATCGAGACCTCAGAAGAGTGGCCATGAAGAACAGTAACGTCACTGCTTGGTATTTCACAAGCAAGGGAAGCTGAACTTGTGCAAATATCCATTGGTTCTGCACCTATCGTAGCATCCACAAACACAGTTTGGATTATACATTTAAAGATAAAACCAGTTCATAACAGTGCACAAAAAGCACATAAAACCATGAAAGCAAATCCTTCCTCATACCTCCATCAGTTCCATTATCCTCAAGTCTTCCATCAATGACATCTCCATGGTTATCTGCATCACGCACATTCTCAACCATGTGCTTGCCTCTTGTTTTCTCTTTTTCTTTATCTACTCTCTCTCGTTCACGCTCTCTTTCTTTCTCTACTCTCTCCCGATCACGTTCTCTGTCTTTCTCCCTCTGCTGCTTTTCCTTCTCCTTCTCTTTAGCAAGTTCTCTATCTTTTTCCATGGAAAGTCCACGATCTGGTTCTTGGCCATTTTCAATAGCTTCTTTCTCTTTTCCTTTAGATTTATCTTTGTGAACACTCGCCTTCTTCTCTGCTATGATCCTTTGAAGTTCTGCAACGTCTTTTGTGATGAGATCCAGAGGATTTAAGAACTGGAAATCTTCATCTATGTCCAAATCATCCTGGAAAACTCGAAGATCCAAACATATTTCGAATCATAAGCGCAACAAATGAAATTTTAATTAGAAAAAAAAAAAAGAAGTAGAAGAAACAATCGAAGTATTCTTACATTAGTCAAGTTCGCCTCCAATTCTAGATATTGTATCCCTTTCTGAATAAAAGTGACAAGTGCACCAGGTGGAACAAGATTACCATCAATGCTACTTTTGTTTATCCCAGCCTCATATCCAAGAGCAAATGCAGTATGTGTGAAGCCTGAAAAGAAGGAAAATGCAAGTATAACATAATAGAAAATAAGTTCTCAAAGGAACTTATTGCACCAAGATGAATAGAATACAACTAAGACATCAAATTTGTTCTTTCAATGAAAAAATGGACAACGCTCAAGCTTATCATTCCCAATTTTCTGTCCTTCGTCGTATAACTAAAGACTTCATACCCAATTACATCTCAATTTCAGTACAAACCAAGACCCACGTGGCCCAAATTCAATTCAATTAAACTAAATGGCACTAAATCAATAAAGATAACAATGTAAAACAACACTAGCTAACTGAAATTTAGGAACCCTCTAGCCATTCTCGACAATTCAATTCCATCATCTTTCTATTGCTTAATTCGCTCATGCCCGCGAGGGAATTAAGCATAGCACTTCAAAATCATCTATGGGACAAAAAAAAACCTTTTTTTGTATGAAAGTAATTGATGATTACCTCAATCGTGAAAAAAATTGCTCACATGGAACCAAATCTAACTACCACTCCCCACCTCAACAGAGAATTGGAAAAGCCAAAACCATAGCGAGAAAGAGGTACCTGATTCGTTAAGATATCGAAATATTAGGTAGTTCAATTCCGCCGAAGTAATCGAAATCATAGCTGCGCACTTCCTAATGCATGAAGAAATTCTCTTTTCCGTCCCCTAATTTTCTATCGTGTGGTGCGTGTGTGTGAGAGAGAGAGAGAGAGCGGCGGAAGCCAATGATTTCCCACTTCTCTTTTATTTTCCCCGTTTCCTTTCCAATGTAAAGTCTTACAGATTTCTAACATTTGTTTGGGAAGGTAATAATCAATATTGACTAAAATGCCCTTTCTTCCAAGATATCATGTAAAAAAATTTCTTTAATCCATTATAATATTTAATATTATTTTATTAAATATAAATAATTAAATAATTCATTTTTGGGCTAACGACCCAGACCCAATAATTAGAACTTGGGCCTGAAAGCATTTCAGCTCAAAATCTTTAACATTCTTCGAAATCAATGCCAAGATCTGATTTTTCTTGTCGGTAATAGACGTTAAGGTAAAGTACAATATAGAGAGTGAAAGCTTGTTTTAGAATTACATCGTTTGATGCAGCACATGCAAGTGCAATAGTTGTCTGTGATCTCTGCTACAGAATAGGCAAATAAAGCTGACGTACACAAACAAACATATCCCAGAAAAAAATAAAGCACTACAAACCAATATTGACCCTCCCACTCCATCACTAAAAGCGTGATTAATAAAGCTTACGACCATCGTATATAGATTAGAAGGAATATTAAACATACACACTACGTAGTACTCGTGAAGAATAAACAATATGTAACACAAAAAACAGCAAATAGGTAAAGCTATAGCCTTTTTTTTCCATCGAATGGCGTGTCCCTTGTTAGCAGGGCGTGTAATAATCAAATACTTCTTTTTTTCTTTCCTGTTTGTTCAAATATATATCAATGGGAAGAGCCCTTAGATATGCATTTCCATAGACATGTTTTTACTAGCTAGGGATAACCATGCTAGTTAAGCTTCTTCTATTGTTTTCGTTAGCCTTGCTGATTTCATCGGGAGTGAGTAATAGAACAATGCTGTTGTGCTATGGCGTCCGTTTGCTTCAAGAGAATGAGCTCTCAAGAGCTGAAAATGTGCAGAACCTTGATGGGCAGATGATGTTAGGACACGGACATCTTTTTGATTCAGACAAGAGAAGAGTGCCCAATGAAGCCGACCCAATTCACAACAAATGAAGTCTTTATTCAAAGATAATAAAGATTATCGACTGTAAAGAGAGGTAAAGTGCTGTTGAAGAAACTGAAATCTCCGTAAAACTTGCAGGGCTTACATCACATCTTTCTCTTCCTTCGTACACCGTATTACGAAGTCCCTAGATTTCTAAATTCTCAACAGCTAGTTTCATCGTACGGTCCATATTCACCGCCCTAACTGCGCATACCAGACAGATATGATACTCCATATTCACCATTGTGGGCCGTGTAAAGATCTTATCTTTTATCTGTCTGTACTTGTTTTTCACTGATTACCTTTCAACGTGCCCTTTGCTGTGATATACGGACAAGATACTGTGTAAGATTCTAACAACTTATACAAGTTAATGGCTAACAAACAAAGGCTGAATCGTTAGAGATTATTATATACAGATAAATGTGTCCGAATTCATTCACAAGTCTCTTCACATCGACGTGGGCACGTTGAAAACCATGTGGTTCTTCTATCTGTGTTTTCTTTTTTTATACCAAATATAAATGGAAAGTTGATTCAGTCAGTTCTTGTAAGAAAAACAATGGAGTTTACAGTTCTGCTCATTGTACTTGCAACACTTACCCTTCTCATCTCACGACATTTTCTGAAGAAGAAACAAAGATTTCGCAATGAACCTCCTAGCCCACCTTCGCTTCCAATAATAGGCCACCTCCACATAGTTAAAGAACCGCTCAATCGAACACTACAATCCCTCTCTGCAAAATACGGCGATGTCATAATGCTTAAGCTCGGTGTCCGCAAAGTCCTTGTCTTAACTTCCCCTGAAGCAGTTGAAGAATGCTTCACGAAAAACGATATCATCTTCGCAAACAGACCTTCGACTCTGTCGACTAAGCATTTCAGCTACAACAGAACGACCGTTAGCATAGCTTCTTACGGAGAACATTGGCGTAACTTACGCCGTCTGGCGGCAATAGAGATCTTTTCACCTTCGCGAGTTTCCGTGTTTACGAAGACTAGAAGAAGGGAACTGATGCTTATCTTGAATGGGCTGCGGCGGGAATCCAAGCTCAGTGCTGGAGGATTCGTTAGAGTAGATCTCAAGTCCAAGTTCATTGAGCTTTCTTTTAATGTGCTCTCGATGACCATTGCAGGGAAGAGATACTACGGAGAGAACGTCGTAGACGCCGAGGAGGCAAGAAGAGTGAGGTTTATAATGAGGGAGATGCTAGAAAACAGCGGCAACACGAATCTAGGCGACCTTTTGCCCTTCCTACAGTGGTTTGACTTCCAGGGCTTGGAGAAGAGATTTGCAGCTTTGATGGTGAAGCTCGACAAGTTCATGCAAGATTTGGTCGACGAAAGGCGCGAGCTTGTTTCAAAGAAGGAGAAATCGCGCGGCGTCGGCGAAGAAAGAGACAGATCGGAGGAGACGATGATTGATCACTTGCTGTCACTGCAAGAAACTGAACCTCATTACTACACGGATGAACTCATCAAAGGAATCATTATGGTAATACCTTTTCTTCCATCAAATCATTCATCTCCTTTTCTTGATCGTCGCTTGATCTGTTGCAGGTTTTGCTTGTGGCTGGAACAGACACAATGTCGATAAGCATGGAGTGGGCGATGTCACTCCTACTGAACAACCCAAAATCAATCGACAAAATCAAATCAGAAATAGACGAAAACGTTCCCAAGAATCGCCTGCTAGAAGAACAAGACCTGACGAAGCTAACCTACCTACAGAACGTCATCACAGAAACCCTCCGACTATACCCACCCGTCCCTTTCTTAATCCCTCACGAATCATCCCAAGACTGCCAAGTCGGCGGATACAACATACCAAAGGGAACTATGCTGCTAGTCAACTTATGGGCTATGCATAGAGATCCAAGAAACTGGGACGAACCCACTGAATTTAAACCCGAAAGGCATGAAAAAACCCAGCAAGGTGGTAGCTTTATGCTGCCTTTTGGAGCAGGGAGGAGAAAATGTCCAGGCGGTGGTATTGCGACTAGGGTTCTTGGATTGGCTCTGGGGAATATGATTAGGTCTTTTCAATGGCGGCGAGTTGGCGATGAGCTCGTGGACATGACTGAAGGGACAGGGTTCAGTATTCCTAAGGTTAAGCCATTGGAGGCCATTTGCAAGCTTAGAGAAGAAGCTGAAGAGGGATAATTTTGATAAGAGTGATCGGTATCTAAAAGAATTAAACAAAAGGGATTGAGTATTAAATTGACGAAAATACCCTCTTAAAAAAAAGAAGGACCGTCGTTGATTATTAATTAAGAAGAAGATTAAAAAAACAATGCCGAAAAGTTAAAAAAAGAAGGACCCTCGAGTTAGACTTGCGTTAAAGGAGGTAAAAAACAATTCGATAACGCTAAACTAGAAAAAGAAAGTAAAAAAAGAAGATTAACTCGATTTGTAACTCGATTTCATATTTAACTCGATTTCATACTTAGTCGAGTTCATATTTAACTCGAATTAGTTCGAAATCGAACTCGATTAACTCAAACTTTTTTTTTTTTTTTGCATTTCAGGTATATTTTCCGACCAAGCTTCCGCCGGAAAATAGATTTCTAACATTTTGACATAGGAAATGATTTCCGATCGATACCAAATTTTACGACGAGATTCTACACTTCCTGACGTACAAAACGAGGGGTCATTTGAATCCATCTGACATCGTTTGGTATTTTTTATAACCCATGGCCTTGAGACATTCTGCCCTCAGCCATGGACTGTGACAGTCATTAGTTTTCTGACATTTTGGCATATGAAATGATTTCCGATCGATACCAAATTTTACGACGTGATTCTTCACTTCCTGACGTACAAAACGAGGGGTCATTCGAATCCATCGGACATCGTTTGGTATTTTTCATAACCCATGGCCGTGTGACATTCTGCCCTCAGCCATGGACTGTGACAGTCATTCGTTTTCTGATATTTTGACATACGAAATGATTTCCGATCGATACCAAATTTTACGACGTGATTCTACACTTCCCAACGTACGAAACGAGGGGTCATTCGAATCCATCTGACATCGTTTGGTACTTTTCATAACCCATGGCCATGAGACGTTGTGCCCTCAGCCATGGACCGTGATCCCCTGTGCGGGTCCCCTGCATTTAAGTGCGGGTCCCCTGTTTAGTAGCGCAGGTCCCCTGCTCTTGCACGCAGGGTCCCCTGCCTACAATGCGCGCGATGGGGCGTTCAGCCCTTGGCCGTGGACTGTGATAGTTTTTCGTATTTTGATATTTTAACATAGTAAATGATTTCGGATCGCTACCAAATTTTACGACGAGATTCTACACTTCCTGACGTACAAAACGAGGGGTTATTTGAATCCATCTGACATCGTTTGGTATTTTTTATAACCCATGGCCGTGAGACATTCTGCCCTCAGCCATGGACTGTGACAGTCATTTGTTTTCTGACATTTTGGCATATGAAATGATTTCCGATCGATACCAAATTTTACGACGTGATTCTACACTTCCTGACGTACAAAACGAGGGGTCATTCGAATCCATCGGACATCGTTTGGTATTTTTCATAACCCATGGCCGTGTGACATTCTGCCCTCAGCCATGGACTGTGACAGTCATTCGTTTTCTGATATTTTGACATACGAAATGATTTCCGATCGATACCAAATTTTACGACGTGATTCTACACTTCCCAACGTACGAAACGAGGGGTCATTCGAATCCATCTGACATCGTTTGGTACTTTTCATAACCCATGGCCATGAGACGTTGTGCCCTCAGCCATGGACCGTGATCCCCTGTGCGGGTCCCCTGCATTTAAGTGCGGGTCCCCTGTTTAGTAGCGCAGGTCCCCTGCTCTTGCACGCAGGGTCCCCTGCCTACAATGCGCGCGATGGGGCGTTCAGCCCTTCGCCGTGGACTGTGACAGTTTTTCGTATTTTGATATTTTAACATAGTAAATGATTTCGGATCGCTACCAAATTTTACGACGAGATTCTACACTTCCTGACGTACAAAACGAGGGGTTATTTGAATCCATCTGACATCGTTTGGTATTTTTTATAACCCATGGCCGTGAGACATTCTGCCCTCAGCCATGGACTGTGACAGTCATTTGTTTTCTGACATTTTGGCATATGAAATGATTTCCGATCGATACCAAATTTTACGACGTGATTCTACACTTCCTGACGTACAAAACGAGGGGTCATTCGAATCCATCGGACATCGTTTGGTATTTTTCATAACCCATGGCCGTGTGACATTCTGCCCTCAGCCATGGACTGTGACAGTCATTCGTTTTCTGATATTTTGACATACGAAATGATTTCCGATCGATACCAAATTTTACGACGTGATTCTACACTTCCCAACGTACGAAACGAGGGGTCATTCAAATCCATCTGACATCGTTTGGTACTTTTCATAACCCATGGCCATGAGACGTTGTGCCCTCAGCCATGGACCGTGATCCCCTGTGCGGGTCCCCTGAATTTAAGTGCGGGTCCCCTGAATTTAAGTGCGGGTCCCCTGCTTATAACGCGCGGGTCCCCTGCTTATAACGGCCGGGTCCTCTGAATTTGTGCGGGTCCCCTGTTTTTACGTTTGGGAACCCTGCCCATAACGTGCGGGTCCCCTGTGTTCATGTACGATTTTTACAATTTTAATTCATCGAATTAAGCTATTAATTGTGAGTTTGTATACAATGTTTATCCTCTATAACAATATAAAACATCATAAAATAGCACAAAACCAAAAAATTGGATCAAATCACAAGAATTACAATCGATGTATAAGATTGTTACATCCTACAAAATTCACCAACACAATATATGTTTTTTATAGTGCTCTTTTTCTATCTACACTTATGAGATTGGTCAACAAGAAATACATGTTTAATTATTTTTTTTTCGAAGCCTTAGGTACTGTTAAGGTTGAGGTTATTTTTTTTTTTATCGGTCGAGTAATTAATTTTTTATTAATTATTAACTTATTAAGACCGATCGATTATGCGCGGGACCCCTGCACTAATGCACGGGTCCCCTGCGTATATGCGCGCGGGACGCCTGATATAACGTGCGGGAACCCTGCTTTATGTGCGGGTCCCATGATCTAATGCGCGGAGCGCCTGCTTTGAGAAATATTTAATATTTGAGAAAGCTAATCGAATTAATATTTGAGACCAAATTCACCCCGTAAAGCTAATCGAATTAATATTTGAGAAATATTTGAATTAATATTTAATGAGAAAACCATATCGAATTAAGTATCGAATAATAGTTGTATTAAGTATCGAATTCGTATTCGAATAAACTTTGAATTAAATAATAATTCGAAATTAACGACTGGACGAACACATCTTCTTCAATCGAGCTGCACAGTACGTGACGAGGTAAAACAACTTCAGATTGGACTTACCCACGATGAATAATGAACAATGTATGCATAATAAGTGAAATTTGGACGAAATAACTGGAATGTAAATATATACGAAAAACCAACCTTTAATGGCTTCGACCTGTGCGAATTTGATGTGTTCGACCTGTGCGAATGTGTTTGCTTCGATCTTATACCTTCGACGAGCTTGTTGGGTGATGTTTGAATGCCTTGGATCTTGACGTGCGAGAGTATATCTTGTTACTTCGTTCGCTCTTTTTTTTTTTTAAGTTGGTTGTTGGATATTAATGTTCGTTGGTTGTTTGTTGGATTTTTTTATTAAAAAAAATAAAAAAATTAAATGATTTATTTAAGTTAATTATACCTTAATTAAACTCAATCCCTTTTATTTAATTGACAAAGTCAAAGTCCCTTTTTTTTTAAAAAAAAAAATAATAATCCCTTTTCTTAAATTGGCCCGCTGAAGAGGTTGTCAAGTTTGAGGGATTGATCATGGTTTTTCTTTTTACCTTGGTTGTATTTTAATTTCATGCTACATAAATAATATATAAAAATCCAAAAAATAAATAGCAATGTGGGCCCATAAGCCCATAACTGGCCCATACAAGCCCAGATTGTTTACTGACCAACACACAACTGTCTTAACTCAACTACGCATTGAAGTCCCATTGAATTAAAATAAATATAAAAATTATTTCCCAATTCATTATTAAAATCCACCGAAATCAGAGAGAGGAAAATGACAGACGACATCGAAACCCAAGAAAAGGCACCACCACCGCCCCAAATTGAAAGCGAAGCCGCAACCATGGCCGAGACGGAACAACCACCGCAACCTCAATCGTCGACGGCGAAGACCTCGCACGTGTCATTCAGCATTTGGCCGCCATCCGAGCGCACGCGCGAGGCCGTGAGGAACCGTCTCATCGAGACCCTATCCACTCCCTCGATACTCTCCAAGCGGTACGGAACCATCTCCCGCGAGGAAGCGGAGGAGCTGGCGAAGAAGATCGAGGAAGAGGCGTTCGAGTTTGCCGGGAAGAACGCAGCCTCGGGCGGCGATGGAGGCGATAGCGACGGGATCGAGATCCTGCAGGTGTACTCGAAGGAGATTAGCCGTAAAATGCTGGACACCGTTAAGTCCAGATCTGGAACCGGAGCTTCCGCAGGGGATGTGAAGGCTGTGGAGGAGGAGGATGTGGGCTCCACCGCTCCGCCGCAGAGCGAGAAGACCGAGTCTGTCACGGCCGACGACGAGTGAAACGGTGCTATGCTTTTTCCCCCTTAGTAATGTTAGCTTTTAGGCTGAGATGCTGCTCTTATGTTACTATTGTGGCGATTTATGTGTTTCTGTGTACTTTGTGTTGGCTATGGCTTGATGCTGGTGTAGTATATCTGTGTGATTGCTAGAGACCTTATGACCTCTTTTATTAACATTGTTTCCGTCTTTTGATGATAATCTTCATCTTCTCTGCATTGTCTTATGGTCATTCAATTAGATTCAGGGCTACACATGAAAACATTCTTGAATTCTTGCATCATTAGCTGCTAGATCGATGCTGTCTTGTTTCTTGAAATCCCATCAGTTCTCAGTTAACCTCATTGCAACCTGCAATATCATCGATCGTTGGTGGTGTTCGATCAAGAATAGCAAGAAATTATAGCACAAAGATCTTATGAGGTTTGGTTAATGGCTGCAAGAGGCCAAAGAAGATGCTTTTATAGCTAAAAGATGGTAATTTCAGAGACTTGATCTATAGAATTGATGTCTATAATCCAACGGCTAGTTTTTTCTTTTTCCTCGGCAGTCAGTTATATTGGTTTGCATCGGATGTTGTACTCTTGGCTTCGTCGGTTATACACTGCCTTAATCGCTCGAAGGAAATTGCGCCTTCGAATGCATATGCAAATCCCGATTTTAACTTATCCGTCAAAACCCTCTTCAGCAGCTAGCTCAGATTGTCATTCTCTGAAAGTTCGAAGCGTGGAATTGTTAGGAGCATAACTGTGTTCTTCGTTTTCCTCTACTTCATTCCTAGGATGTGTGAACTGCGAATACAGCTCTCTTACAGCTCTCTTACGGTTAGTTTGAGAACTTCGTTTTTGCCAACTTGTTATAAAATCCCATATTAGTCAAATTCACAATTTTCCTTATAAATCATAATTTTCCTACTCCTTGCAGAAGAATCAAACATACATAAATCAAGAAAGAACTTCCTACCACATCAACGGCGGGGCAAAACAACTACAGTTTCTTGCATTAAAAAAACACGAGCTATTGACCTAGGACGGTTTAAATGTGTTTATTATTTATTACGTGTGAAGTGAGATAAGCCTTCTTCATGAATAATCACACTTCTTGACCCACAGCTATATATTATATAGTATGTTCAATTCAAACTACTTGAATCTTGTTGTTAGACTTAACCAAACAAATTTAAAAACAATAGTTCAACAATTTCAAATTAATGTTTTGACTTTGATTTTAATAACCCTTTTTCGAGCCCCTTGATTCAAACAAAAATTATTTTTCTTTCCCATTTTCCAAAATAGCGAAATATTTGAGCCACGACTGAATCAAAAAATCAAACGCACTCCACTACTGAATATTTCTCAGTCAAAGTATACATACATACATCTCACGCTGTGGCGCATGCAGCAATCTGCTATATATATACAGAGGAGCAACCAAACCAAACCAACCTATCTTCATTCTTCATTATCAGAATAATTAACCAAATCACTCTTTATAATTGTTTCTTACAAACTTGCCAACGTTTGACAAACCAAAATGGCCATCCTTACCAAGTATCTCGCTTTGTTCTACACGGTTCTTGTGATTCTAAGTTTGATTTATCCTTATAATGAAGCCCGCCAGCTGAGAAACGACGATAGCTTAAGCGCTCTCGATAGAGGGATTTTGAAGATAATAAGCGATTTATCGTTGGAAGCGCGGAAAAATGCCGGGGGATATGGAGAAATCGTCGACTCCTTAACTTTAGGAGGAATCAAGAAGTCTGGTCCAAGCCCTGGAGCTGGGAACTAGCTAACTAGCAAGAGTGGAGCTTTCATTTCCAGACATTCTTTATTATTTCTATTGTAGATATACAGATAGATACAGACAATAATGTGCGATGGAGATATATATATATATATATATATACCCGACTATTTAATTTGTCTCCTTCACTATCATACTTGCAAATCTGTTATATATGATAAATCAGCCTTTGAAGTTGAATCATGCAACACGGCGGGGTTAGTTAAAGAATAGGGTTCACTTGTTTATGCAATTATAACGAAAGCCTTCTTCAGTAAGGCGTAATGCGTAACGCCGCCACAGTTTGCATGGTGGTGTAATAAATTTAAGAGTTTCAAGGGAACCTAATTTCTATCGTTGATTTCATCGAAGATGGAAAAGAAAACAAAAAAAAAATAAAAAAAAAATACTATGAAGTCTTCCAATGTGGACTGGACCAGATCAACTGCTGACATGATCTATTCTTTTGCCGCGTGCAAAAAAACACAAACAGTCAAAACACACACTAAAGTTGAGCCATGGCATTCGTTATGGGCCTATAGTTTCAATCCGATGATTCTTGGCCCAATAATATTTTCAATTCCATCACCACGTAAAGAAAGATACATTGCTAAATAACCAACAGTCTCTGAATACAATTAAAAGGGACGAAATCTCAATTGAAAAAGAAACATAAATTGTTTGAATACAAGTTTTGGTTCCTTCTTTGATAGATGTAATTCTTTTTGTTAAAAAGGCTATTGATGAAAACCTCCAACAAGAAAAAATAAACCTATTACAAGATGAACCCAAATATGTAATGGCTGCTATTCAACTTTTTTTTTTTTTTTTCGTCTTTAATTTCAAAATCTTATCTTTTTCGTGAAAAACAATTCCATTAGGGACAATGCTTCTACGTAGGAGGAAAAACTCCTAGAAGGAGAGATAAAAACCCTCAAATCGGAGGACTCAAGACATAAAAAAAGCCTAAAAAGAAAAAAAAAACGCAGAAAAAGTTGAAGAAAATAAAGAACAATGATCTCCAACTTCTAACCTCCATTAGCGATGAAAGGGTTATAAAATGGGTGCGGGATATTATTTTGTTCTCTTGTGCAAAGAGAGAGAAAATAGTGAGTGTTAAGACTTGAAGAATCATTTCAAATTCAAGAAATCGTTCCAAAATCATCAAGTTTGGGTGACTCAACCAAGATATTAAATGAAAAATGTCAGCTTTAATTAAGTTTTGAGAAAAACATCATTTTTCTTGAGGAGCATTTCTGTTATTCTTCTTTGTGTGCATTCATTTCATTAACTTAACATTGAAATCAATTGCTTGAAACAGAGTTTTGGATGTCTTCCTCTCGAGTCTTCGGGACGGCCACTGTACAGTACAACGCATCCCAGAATTATTTTCCCAGCCTAACCTAACTGCCATAGATATAATAAAGAAACTACAAAAGATTAATCCCCTCCTTTCCTCTCCCTCGCCATTGTTGTCATGGTTCTTGTGTTAATCTTTCGTTTCGTTCAGCTCACATGAAAATTGGTGTAATAAGATAGCACAAAGTAGTCTCATCTCCAAATTGACTTCAATCGATTCTGGCAATTCCCATTCTCTTCACAGCCTCAGTCTGCATACTGCATATTCCAAGACATATAATTCCTTACCTCTTTCCTCACCATCTCCTGCATCACCGACATAAACTCCGCGCTGAAGAACTGCTTCTCTTGTTGAACCACTGGTTGTGGTGGTGGAGCCGCCGTAGGATGGGTGGGAAACAGCAGAATAGGCTGGACATAAGCTGTTTTCATCGCAGGTTTCGGTATAGGGCTTGGCTTCGGGTCTTCGGATCCGGGTCCTAACCCGATGCTCAGCGAAAGGCTGAGTGACGTGGCAGGCGGCTCAGTTTGGCCGTCCGGCGGAGAGACTGCACCTGACCTCGCACTATGCGGGAACAGATAATTAAAGCGACCCGAGTGGCCCGCATCGCTTATATCCGACCCGGACGGACTTCCCGGGTTGAAACAAAACCCGGATGCAGAGGCATCGCTGCTGCAGGGGCCCAGACTAGCCGATCTCTTCAGCGGTGGCTGAGCCTGAAGCTCGGAGGGATCAAAGCCGTTGAACTCCTCCGACATGGAGAGGCACTTGCGCTTGAGGGTTGAGTTCCAGTGGTTCTTGATGGCGTTGTCCGTGCGGCCCGACAGCAGTCGGGCTATGGTGGCCCACTTATTCCCAAACTTGGCGTGGGCCCGAACGATCGTCTCGTCTTCTTCCGGCGTAAAAGCACGGTGTTCGACCTGCGGCGAGAGCTGATTGCACCACCTCAGCCTGCAAGATTTGCCCGATCTCCCAGGGATAGATTTGCTTATCAGAGACCAGTTTCTCGGCCCGTGCTTCTCGACGAGCTTTTGTAACAGCTCGTCTTCTTCGGGGCTCCATGGGCCTTTGATCCGATCCATTTCTAGTCCACTATCTTTTTTTTTTTCTCTCTTGTTTGTTAATGGAGAGGAGGGCTATGGCCTCGTCCTCAGAGTTAGCAAATTAACGAAGATGAAAATCGTAGGGTTGTTATTTATAGTGCTGAGAGAAAGGTTAGAAGATAGGGATGACCGGTTGAAGCGGTAACTTTTACCGGCTAGATTGGGCATAGCTGGCAAGCACACGCGTTAAATTGTGAAGAGCGAAAATGCAAGGGAAACGACACTTCAACGTATTTTCATTATTATATCTTACTTTTGTCTCCAAAAATAATTAGAAAAAAATTAATTTTTATATGTGGGTCGTTTTTGAAGTTGAAAATATGAAAATAATAACGTTAAAAGTGGAAGCATCATATTAGGCCTTGAAATTAAAAGAAAAAAAAAACGTGTTGCCTTTGAGTCAGTGCCTGATATATGATTGCGTTTCTAATCATGACGACAAATAAATTATTCTATTTATTTGGAATTTTTTAATATTTTGATCCGAATGAAATATCTTTATTTTTTTTAAAAAAAATTCTAAAAATTAGTTTGAGTGACGTGGCGTGAATATTAACGTCAGCCGAGCGATGATGTCCAAACTTCCGACAAGGACGGAGCTCAATTACCGCCACGTCATCAAATCGTGACGTTGGCTCCCATTCCCATCTAAAGGCGGTTTGTCTTTTAACTGCTTTAAACCGCACTTTCGAAAATTGGGCAATGCAAGCTGTAACCAACGCTTTTCTTTCACCACTCCCAATAACCTATTAAATATTTATTTATATGACTCTTTAATTGCAAAAACTTTTTATTTTAATATAAATAAAATATAAAAAAGATAATGAATGCAAGTGAGTGAAAGTGATATCTATCTACTTAGTTTCTTCTGGGATCGTTAAATCATTGAAAAAAAAAAGAGATTTCTAACCACTCATGGAAGACTACATACACATCATTGAAGACTTTTATAATTGCTGTGAAAGCTACAACTACAACCTCTCCTATGAAGAAGAAGATATTTGGCAAATGGCAAGAATCCCACCAGAAAGCTTGTGGAACAGAATTTTAATTCAATTTTATTTTTTAAATAAAAAGAAGACCAATGATGTCAACATCTTCAATCAATAGTACTAAAACGATAAGAACAAAGCCTACGTAGCAATCTTAACCAACAAGCTCTTACCCACTTTTGACCATGTTTGCTTTCTTAAAGAAGCAGTAAATCATTACCAATAGCTCGTTGTAATAATATATAAGAAAGTATTGAAAATACCTAACGGTTGAACAAGCCATAGTTCATGAGATACGTATAGAAATCCCAACGTACGTGGATTTTTAGCTTCATATAGAAGTGTCTATTAATGCGAAAGAACGTTAATAATTGTACTAAATGAAGAAAACCCCATAAGAATTAGCTTTTTTTGAATTGATCGATGGAGTTGAGGGCTAACACGTTTTTGGTCTACGTGTCTATATAGTTGAGTTTTCTTACATAGTTGTCGATTTTAACTAATTAGTTTTAGAACGTACGAGAAGTCTCATGTTTGTATAGGGAAAATAATCTCAATGATGCAAGAAGACATAAAAATCCCACAGAAGATTGACCTTTTGGGAAAGATAGGTGTGGTAGTTAGAAATAATTTGTCTTTATTACATAATGCAATTTGTCATTATATTTTTGGTCGGTTGACTGTGGTCTTCAATAATTATAATATATATTCTTTCATGAACGTTATAATTGAACGCATATTTATTTAGAGGTCAAGTAAAATTGGACGCTTAGGTCCTCTTATCTTATCGTGTAGTAAGACTAGTAGATATCTTTTTTTATATATATTCATCACGTATTGGTATATGTTCATTCAGCCCAAAAGATCAACGTGGCCAGCTGCGGCGGAGGAGCGCCCACGGCGGTGGCGGTGGCGGTGGAGGGTGGGAGTGCGTGTGAAAGAGGTAGAGAGAGTAATCAAGGTTTTAAGTCCACTGTCTATTCCAATCCAGGCCACATTGTGTTGTGTCTTGCTTGGCCATAAAATCTAGCTAGGTTGCCTAATATCAAGTCGTTTGGTACTTGATTGGAACTTTCTTTGTCATAATATTTGTAATATAATATCATCAATGTCCCCAAGGCGATGACTTAGGGGTGGTTAGTTCCCAGACACATCCAAGTTAGAAGGCTTCAGTTGGACCGACCAGCCCATAGCTTACTGAGTAGGAGGGATAGAAAAAAAATAAAAATAATCAATCATCAATCACATATTCTAATTCTCGGTTCAATTCCACACTGGGTGTTACCTTCCTTGATAAATTCTTCAGATTTTATTAAATTATTTAGTCGATTATAATAATATCGCCACGTTTATCAGCATATGTACCAATTATATATATATAAATATATAATGATAAAGTAGCTTTAGTTTACCAATATAAAGTACCAATTATATATATATATATATTCCTTGAAATCGTTCGTTGTACCTGATGCGCTCTGAAAAAACTCGAGGGTATTTTGCCCGAAATGATGCGCCCGAGGTCTCGAGCAGCCCGCGCCTGGATCGATCTCCGGCGTCGCTTCGCCCTGAGTTCCCCGGGTCTTCTTCTTCGAGTTCGTCTTCCTCGCGGGGTTCCTGAAACATCACAAAGAAGCACACGTTAGGAAGGCGCCGCTTTCGGCGACGCCCCTCCGACGCTCAAATCACAGTCGGCGTACGGAATAAAATTCTAGAAGATATTCCCGAGCGCTCGAGTATATAGTCGGGCTTAAATATGTATATAAACATAATAGTAGAGAGCGTGTCCTCGGGACAATAGCACAAAGAATAGCACAAAAGCGTGTATGTCGCAGTGATCCGACCTCTTTTCGAATGACGTCCTTACCTAACCTTTATAGGGAGTATGTCATAATGACCATTAGTGGCTTTAAATTACCTCTAAATGCTCCCATGATGCTCCATAATGAGACCTCTCTTAATCAGGCCCTTAAGAAATCCATAACCGCTCCATTATGCTCCATGATGAGATGTAACTCATGGCGTCCCTTGGTATTCCATACTCGAGGAGGGTATCTTTTGTCTTCCTCGGGTAATATCTCGAGTAGAGTTTTCACTTTTCCTCGGTTGAATGACCGAGTGGCTCGTTTCGACTCATTTGGTCCGATCGAATATTTTACCGAGCATGAGATAAATCCCGATGGCAACACAAGTCCCCCCGCCAAATAGTCTAAAAGGAGTATAGCGAGTTTTGGACGTAGTAGGTAAAATATTTGAGTACGCACCTGGGATGCCAATGCCTATCTCGAGCGGCCCGAGCATATCGGGGCTTACGCGAGAGTACATCGGGGCTGCCAGCGCCTACATCTACAGCAGCGCCTAAGTCTCGAGCGGCGTCTAAGTCTCGAGCGGCCCGAGCACGTCGGGACTTATGCGAGTGCGCGCTAGGGCTTGTCTCGAGCGGCCCAAGCATGTCGGGGCTTACGCGAGTGCGCGCCTGGGATGCCAGCGCCTATCTCGAGCGGCCCGAGCACATCGGGGCTTACGCGAGTGCGCGCCTGGGATCCCGAGGGCTGTCCGCGTGTAGAAGGCTCTCCGGTGAGTCTCGCGGTGGGCTCGGCTTCGCCGATGGTGGTGGTTAGGCCGATATACGCGGCTACGAACTCTCGCATGCACCATGGCCGACTAGACGGGCCACTGTTTCGTGGCAGCTCGGTGTCGATCTCGACGGTGGCAACAGCTGGGATGCCAACGCCTATCTCGAGCGGCCCGAGCATATCGGGGCTTACGCGAGAGTACATCGGGGCTGCCAGCGCCTACATCTTCAGCAGCGCCTAAGTCTCGAGCGGCGTCTAAGTCTCGAGCGGCCCGAGCACGTCGGGACTTATGCGAGTGCGCGCTAGGCTTGTCGCGAGCGGCCCAAGCATGTCGGGGCTTACGCGAGTGCGCGCCTGGGATGTTAGCGCCTATCTCGAGCGGCCCGAGCACATCGGGACTTACGCGAGTGCACGCCTGGGATGCCAGCGCCTATCTCGAGCGGCCCGCGCCTGGATCGATCTCCGGCGTCGCTTCGCCCTGAGTTCACCGGGTCTTCTTCTTCGAGTTCGTCTTCCTCGCGGGGTTCCTGAAACATCACAAAGAAGCACACGTTAGGAAGGCGCCGCTTTCGGCGACGCCCCTCCGACGCTCAAATCACAGTCGGCGTACGGAATAAAATTCTAGAAGATATTCCCGAGCGCTCGAGTATATAGCCGGACTTAAATATGTATATAAACATAATAGTAGAGTGTGTGTGTCCTCGGGACAATAGCACAGAGAATAGCACAAAAGCGTGTATGTCGCAGTGATCCGACCTTTTTTCGAATGACGTCCTTACCTAGCCTTTATAGGGAGTATGTTATAATGACCATTAGTGGCTTTAAATTACCTCTAAATGCTCCCGTGATGCTCCATAATGAGACCTCTCTTAATGAGGCCCTTAAGGAATCCATAACCGCTCCATTATGCTCCATGATGAGATGTAACTCATTGCGTCCCTTGGTATTCCATACTCGAGGAGGGTATCTTTTGTCTTCCTCGGGTAATATCGCGAGTAGAGTTCTCGCTTTTCCTCGGTTGAATGACCGAGTGACTCGTTTCGACTCATTTGGTCCGATCGAATATTTTACCGAGCATGAGATAAATCCCGATGGCAACCGTACCCAACCATTCTTCTAAAGCCACCGTGATTGAGTCACTAATTCATTTCTGCAAATAACCCAATAAAAATAATAATAATAAAAAGGCCATGCATGCCCATGATAGACATATAGTCAGTCAGACAATGGCTACGTCCGAGATAGAATTTAACAAAGAGCTCAAAAGTAGTCGTTGTTGACCCTTTCTCCTTATTACAATAATTCCAATAATTTATTTCCCAGATCAAATAATTGTATGAACGTCATTTCACCAAATAGTCTTATTATTATCATACTAAATGATGCAAAAAAAGCCCCATAGCGAATAGCTTCTCAATGGGGACGACGACAAAGGCGGCAATGTACTCTCTTCTCTGGCTGATGCTCTTGTCTTATTATTCACCCCTCGTGACAACTCAAGAAAATGCTTCACCTCAATCTCAATCTCAGCCCAAGAGCATATTCATACTCGCTGGACAAAGCAACATGTCCGGCCGAGGCGGCGTGGTCAACGGCACGTGGGATCGGTTCGTCCCGCCCGAGTGCGGACCTAACCCTAGAATACTCCGTCTGAACTCGGGCTTCACCTGGGAAGGCGCCCGCGAGCCGCTCCACTGGGACATCGACGTGAACAAGACATGCGGGGTGGGTCCCGCCATGTCCTTTTCAAACGTAGTCTTGGCGAGGGACGCCGGGATCGGCTTAATCGGCCTGGTCCCTTGCGCCGTCGGCGGAACGAGCCTACATGAGTGGAGGCGTGGCGGCAGTTTGTACAATAGGATGATCGCACGGGCCCGAGCCGCATTGTACGGCGGTGGAGGGATTGTTCGGGCCATGTTATGGTATCAAGGGGAGAGCGACACGGAGAGAGCCGAGGATGCTAGGGCTTATAAGAGAAGGCTGGTGACTTTCTTTAACGATGCTCGCGCCGATCTCAATATGCCCTTGCTACCAATTATCCAGGTATATATAAATGATGACATAGTACAATGTAGTCTTGCTAACTATGTTTAAGTGTAAGGGTTTTTGTTTTTCTTATTTTTTTTTTGGGTTTTAAAGGTGGCATTGGCGTCTGGGCAAGGGCCGTACACAGAGAGGGTAAGAGAAGCTCAGCTAGAGATTGACCTTCCGAATGTGAGGTGTGTGGAAGCGAAGGGACTTGGGCCCGAGCCGGATGAACTGCACCTGAGCACGCCGTCTCAGGCTGAGCTCGGACGGAAGATGGCGGAGGCTTTTCTTCAGGTCATCGCCCCTTTGCCCGTAGGAAGCGGCGCCGGAAAGGGTTCGCATGGCTTTTTCTTGGACTTGTTTCTCCGAAGGTTTTCTTGGTAGTGTGCATGACATGTCGGAACGGAAGGATGATATGGTAATACTACATCGTCGCGTGTAAGCACGGAATCTCCCAGAAGGATTTCCTTTCCGAATTCTTTCTAATTTCTATTTGAAATTCGATTGATTGGTCTGAGGTTATCGACAAAAAAGATTTGTCTAAGCCACTTCGTTTTTTTTTGGGTTTGATAATCTTATATTAGGAATGGACAAGTACTGAGACTTAATAAAGCAGGCCTATACTAATTTAGCCCTTGATATATCGGCTAAACCCCATTAATAGTTGCCCATAAAAATCAGATTTTTAATCATCCCCTCGACATAAAATTCAACCTCTCTCCATAATATTGGCATTGAAATTCGAATCTTTAAACCGATCGTCCGAAATTATCCGCGTAGAGCGTGCAAATTTAGGGCTTGTGTCGATTTACATCAAGGTGTAGGTTGGTTAGGAAGCTTCATATTAATGGGTGGAAGCAAATGGAATTGGCGGGCTGGGATTATAAGGAATCGCAAGTTTCTGCGTTGACCTGCCCAAGAGATGCCTTTGATTGGCGTAAATCAAACTAAAGTTGAGCTTGTAGAAGTTATCGTTGAGATTGTTAACTCGGAGAGGAAGTAATGAAGCAGATTTTAAGGTATCATACATCCGTGAGCAAGCGGCCGAGCACGGCTTGAAAATGGAAAGCCGATTAAAGGTTTATAAAAGAGCAAAGTTTGAATAAAATGAAAGCGTCCAGCAAAATGTCATATATCGAAAACATACGTTTTTGAACTTCAAATAGATCAAGAATGCAGACTAGTATGGGGGTGGATAGACTCCAGCAGTGGATGGTGCCGGTGGGTAGACACCAGTGGTATGTGGTGGTGGTGTTGGGTAGGCTCCGGCTGCCATCGGAGGCGGCGGATAGGCAGCTCCTGCGGGATATTGAGGCGGAGCTTGGCTGGTCGGAAGAGGGTATAAGGAGGTAGCTGGAGGAGGGTACATCCCACTAGGTTGACCTGCAGAAACATCATTTCACATTCAACCCCTTCCTATCCTATCCTTGCTCAACTACGAGCCACACATCATTTCAATTCGATATTGCGCTTCTCAAAATATATTGAGATAATTGAAGATCTGTTCTAGTTTTACCTGTCAGATATCCCCCGGGAGCCTGAGTAGTCTGCGGTGGGTAGCCAGACGGAGGAGGATATGCCTGTGATGGATTTGGAGGGTAAGGATTGGCCGTCGAGAACGGCGGAAAAGGAGGCGGTGGTGCCGCTGTGGACGTTTGCTGTGGGTTCGGAGTGTAACTCATGCTCGTATGAGGGTATGGATAGTTTGCATTGAAAGGGGCTGATGTTGGCGGTGCGGTAGTGTTAGGGTTTGGGGCTGTGTAGGGGACTCCGGCGGTGGGTGGTGGTTGTCCACTGTACGGCAAAAGGGCAGAGATTGGTGCGTTTGGCGTAGCGTACGTTTGATGAGGCGGCGGTGCAGCGTAATTTGTAGCTGAAGAGACAAAGTCAGTCATTTATTACTGCTAAAACGATCACTACGAAGCACTTATTGCACGCCATTAATCTTGTAGTAATAATTATGCATAAAAAGGAGAAGCCACCGTCGTACCTGCCGGTGCTGTAGTAGCATGAGGCTGAGCCTGGGGCTGAGGCTGGTTGCCGGCGTTTGAAACTGGTGCTCCGACCATGATGAACAACCCTACGATGATTTTCTTTAGTTATATGTTTCTCAAATAATTAGTTTTGTGGGATATAAAACATTGAAGGAAGCATCTCAATAGCCCTTTTTTTCAAAGTTGACTTGAGATTTTCATGTTACTCTGCGCTGGTAAATGCGAAACAAAGTCAATAATAATATTTCAAAATTATTTAGGAGAAGGCTTTAAAAGTCAACTAGATCAAATGATCGCAGTTGAAATAGTCAACGATCAAGTTGTATTTGTATATATTCCAACTTCTGTATTAGCATTTGCCAATCAAGAATCAAAGAGTTGACTTTTAGACTCGGTGTATTCTATTGGTTTGGGCCTTTTCGGAATTCATAATGGGCCGATAGCATGAGGCCCAAATATAAAATACTGAACATATAAATAGAATTTAATGATAAAAAGAAAATGGAATGAGAAGCAAATCATTTCCATAGTGATGAAATGAGATAAAACGCAGATAATGCTCTCTATTCCCCCGCTCTTCAGCTTCTTCCCCGCCAAGCCCAATCATCGATCGCCGAACCAAGTGAGGCTAAGGATAAGATCATGCTCGAACGTTCCAAACCAGCAAGACATCGACATGGTCCGAACCAAGTCGGGAGCTTACGCCCCCAAACCCAAGAAGGTCGCCGTGTTGTGGGACCTCGACAATAAACCTCCGCGCGGTCCGCCGTACGAGGCTGCCACGTCGCTCAAGTCGCTCGCCTCGCGCTTCGGCCACGTCGCCGACATCTCGGCTTACGCCAACCGCCACGCCTTCATCCATTTGCCGCAATGGGTCGTCGAAGAACGAGTGCAGCGCCGTAACCTCGACCGACTGGAGAGGAAAGGGCTGGTTCAACCTTCGCAGCCCTATGCGTGTTCCGTGTGTGGCCGCAAATTTCCGACCAATTTGGATTTGAAGAAACATTTCAAGCAGTTGCATGAGAGGGAGAGGCAGAAGAAGCTGAATCGGATGAGGAGCTTGAAGGGAAAGAAGAGGCAGAGGTTTAAGGAGAGGTTTATTGACGGAAATGAGAAGTACAACGAGGCCGCGAGGAGTTTGCTGACACAGAAGGTGGTAATTTTGTTGAAATATCAACACTTAAATAGGGGTAGTCAGTACTAGTTTGCATTGATTTCCATATTTTCTGGGCCAAAAAAAAAATCAATTTTTTCTTCTCCAATAGCTAAAAGTGAGCATCTTACCTCAAAAGTTTCAATCTTTATGCCCAGTAATTGGAAAAACAATGGCACCTTAAGTATTGGATTACTATGATCATGAATTGTTACTCATATAGGTGAATGAATGTTAACAACTAAGTTGATATCCTATTTCTAGATTTGTCCAAAGATGGGAAAATCAGAGGAAGGAGAGAATTGTGGTTCGTGTGTTAGGCTAAGTTCATGACCTCTTATCCCATTAAAATTGGTGCATTCTTGCAACATTTAGACCGATCGCTGAGTCTTGTTTCTGTGATAAGGTGTGCATGCGTTTTAATCTCGCCACACTTTTTTTAATAGGTGGGGTATGGATTGGCCCAAGAACTGAGGCGGGCAGGGGTGTACGTAAAAACAGTGACCGACAAGCCACAGGCTGCTGACTGGGCATTGAAGAGGCGAATGGCGCATTCCATAAACAGCGGGATAGATTGGATAGTTTTGGTTTCAGATGATTCGGACTTCACAGAGACGTTAAGGAAGGCAAGAGAAGAAAGCGGGCTGGGCACGGTGGTGGTGGGAGATAGGGACGGTGCATTGGGTAGATACGCAGATGTTTGGGTGGATTGGGGGAGGGTAGAGAGCGGACAAATTGAGGAGCGAGACTTGGTATTCAGAAGAAGGGCTAATAGCAGTGGATTTTCGGTTAGTGAATTCGACGGGGAGTTGATGACTAGTGTTGAAATGGAGATTGGTGGTTTAAGATCGCCGGCGGTTTTCGATGGCAAAGAGGACGATTGGATTAGGTTGAGATTAGACGATGGCATCGATGATGACGAGGATGAAGATTATTTCTTGGACAGCGATGATGACGATGACGACGACGAGGGATTTGAGGATGAGGTAGATGTGTTCTTTTGATTCGATAAATATGGCGCGGATACATTTTTTGAGTTTAGGAATGGTTCGATTTTGAAGAAGGTGAAGGATTGAATTTACAGGGATACTTTGTCATTGTTTCCACACATTAATGGCTGGTATTCAGACTTCTGTGATCTTTAGTGTGCTTAGATTTTAGGAAATTCCATGTCTTAGCAACCCACAAGTTAAAGTTCTCAGACAGCTTACTTTCATATGTAATGAACACAAGTAGTCTCACTTCAGCCATTTTTCATTATTCTCTAAGTTCGTTTTCTTTTCATTAACAGCTACTCTGATCTGCTCTATGTACATTGCATTTGAATGAGTGGTAATTAATTAATGTATAGCACTTGAACTGTTGTTGGCCATGTGCTGCTATCCATGAACTTAACGACAAAAAACATGAAGATAATATGACGCCAATGATATAGAACTTAGAAGACAAGCTTACGATAAATGACGGCCTAAATAGTCTGTACTTTCCTTTTCTTTGTGTTTGACTTCTGCCCATCATCAACCTCGAAACACTTATAATCTCGCAATTATTACAGAGAAAGCCCCTCATTTCCCATTTGATAGAACACTTATCGCCATCTTATTGGCCGACGCATAGGCACCTTTAATTTTATGTGAAGATTAATAAAAATATATTATTTTATATTATCCAACAAGAAAGCCCTACTACGTACGTTTCTTACCACTTGTTGAGGAGCTTCGGCCACTTCCGACAACCATAGCACATCACTTTCTTACAGTATATTCATCCTTAAATTTATTTCCCTTGGCAATCCATCGTTTCCCAAGTAGGCAATGTTAGGATCGGTTACCATGTTTAGAGGGGGTGAATAAACACTTAGACAATTTTTCGCTCTTTTGGAGCATGACTGGTTTCTTGTTCGGTTTGAACTAGAAACCGATTTCCAATCAGTCCGTGATACTAAGGTGCAGAAGTCATCTAAGTCATCACGGTGAACTGACTTGCATCGATATGCGTGTGTGTCGGTTTGTATGAATAACACATGAGTTTGTTTATGGAAGTTCGGAACTTAATCTCCTACGTCTCCCTTTCTTCCCCGCAAGGAAGGTTCCACTAGAAGATTCGTTCACATGTACACTAGGTACATCCCTCTATAGCTAGACTCCCGCTAACTAAACTCCTAGCACTCAACCATAGTGTCCCGCAAGGTCACTATATTCGATAGCTTTTTAAAGTCCATCGGTTCCCAATGATTGTAGGCCGCAACCTCACAATCCGCTCACATCTTTAGAGTCTCTATGCTAAGACTATAAGCACTTGTTTTACGTCTTTGTGCGAAGACTACAAACACATAGTTTAACGTCTTTGTGTTAAGACTCTCACTCAACTAATCTATTTCGCTCATATCTCTATTGTGTGAGTGAGGTGTGTGGGTTTGAACTTTGTAGCTCTCTCTATCTTTTGTACCCCACACATGAAAGAAGAACTCTCTTGATTAGTTTCTTTGATCTTGTTCTTCTTTCTAGGATCTCTCTTTGGATGTGTAGTTGTTTGCTCAAGAATCTATCTTCTTGTTTGCTGCCCTACTTTCTTATTTATAGACTCTCCTCTTGATATGACCGTTAGACGCATAAAGGTAGCTGTTGGAGACTTTAAATGTCGTTTCCCTGAAATAGGCTGATTTCAGATCATGATTCAGGTTCTCTGCAGACTGCGCCTTTCACCAAAATGGGCATGCATCAGGCCAACGTCTCTTTGTTCTGCAGCCTTAACTTAAATTCACTGTTCTCCTTAATCGATGCATTTTTGAATCTGACTTCAGGCTCCTGGTTTGATGTTGAGTTCCTCCCTCTTGAGCATAAGTCACCAGTCGCCTTTGCCTTGATCTTCTGATCACCGGTCGCTGATCTGGTTTTGCTGCAGTGAAGGCTTGTACATGAGTCCAGTCCAGGAGCCGACCAGTTCCTCCAAAAATTGACCAGTTCCTTTCCTTCAGAAACTGATCAGTCCTTCCAGCTCTTCCAGGGACCGTCCAGTCCAGCCAGTTCTTCCAGGAGCCATCCGTTCTTCCAGATCCTCCAGAAGTAGTCAGTTCTTCCATGAACTGACCAGTCCAGCTACTTCCTCCAGAAGCCGACAGTTCTTCCAGGAACCGACCAGTTCTTCCAGGAACTGACCAATTCAGTTTTTCGCACTGAGCTTATATATGATATCTGTTTTTCAGACCGAGCTCAACTGCACACTTAGTAAATATGTTAGTAACACAAATAATAAGTTTTGTGTTCATCAAACTGGATTGAGTAGATATTTAAATCCAACAGACAATGTAAGTTTAAGAACTTCGGAGTGTGGAGTTAATTCGATGTATAGTTATATAAATCCATGCATGCTTGATAAATGAGCTATTTAAGTTTATTTTCAATCACAATAATAATAATAATTCATTTGGGTCGATTTTGTCGTATGTTTGAAATGAGATTCTATTAATGAGACGATGTGGGAGTTTGCGAACTAGAATAGAAGCAAAGCCGCTTAAGACAAAACTTGACGTTGCAATGCAATAAATAAAATAATAACCTTCTTAATTCTTAGTGGACCATGAAAAAATGTAACACATACGTATTATTATTTAAATTGAGTTGAGAAAAAGGAAGGAAATAACGTAGTATAATATTTTATGAACGGACCACGCGTGCCTAATGTTTTTATTTTTTATTTTTAATATTTGATTAATCAATGCTAAATAAATACATTGTGGAGTTACATGTCGGCTGGAAATTTGAACTTATCTAATTGATTTGCAATTAAGAGAAAGATTACAAAAAAAAAAAAGAAGTAGAAGAGGCGTGACTGAGTTGGTTAGTACAGCGACGCTAAATGTCGGCTAAGTAATTTATTAAAGAAATATATGGCGGCTAATTAACAATAACGGTCAATATGCAAATTAAATTTCCTCATAAACAAAATTAAAAATCAAATCACCGTCACATATAAACTTTGCAAAAGATGGATATATTCTTATTTACTTATAGTCGAACATCCAAAATATTGAAATAATATATTTCCTTCGTAAAGTATATCTTAGCGTTGGCATGCAAGCATGACATATATATTTTTATTATTTCACCACTTTTTATAAGAATTAGATCCCTATCATCATCAAGTCGGCTCGGCTGCCTCCCATATATATAAAGTCCGATGCATCTGTATCTCGCCAGCGCCACTACTCGCGATGACTCTCTCTTACACTTCATACGATCTTCCAAACTAAAACTACTTTTATTATCCGACCTTAAAGCTGTTTAGTCTTACGGCATACAAAGTTTCTTGGCAACATGGAAGGTGCTTGTTGCACGACAACGACGACCTCACCATCGGCCGGAAGAGAAAACCCTAAACGAAGGCAGGCGCAGCTCAGCCAGGACAAGCCCTACAGGGGCATAAGGATGAGGAAGTGGGGAAAGTGGGTGGCCGAGGTCAGAGAGCCCAACAAGAGGTCCAGGATCTGGCTGGGCTCCTACTCCTCCCCAGTTGCGGCGGCGCGTGCCTACGATACGGCCATGTTCTACCTCCGTGGCCCGACGGCGAGGCTCAACTTTCCGGAGTCCGTACTCGAGGACGTGGCGGCTGACGATGGAGAGCTGTCCTCGGCTGCGATTAGGAAGAAGGCCACGGAGGTTGGTGCGAGGGTCGACGCGCTGCAGAGGCAGGGTTCTGCACGCGCCGGCTCGGAGGGCGGTGGGGTTAGCCGTGGCTTGGAGAAACCCGACTTGAATGAGTACCCACCCAGTTCAGAGTCCGAAGAAGAAAGTTGAGGGCAAACTATACAATGCATATTCTTACCTTATCAATGGTCTTTTTGTTTGTGTGTGTGTTTTTGCTATGCTACTAAGATGTATAAAGATGTACATCTGAATTAGGATTTGATGAGGTTAAAAATCGTATCTTTTTTTTCTATTACTGCTTAATACAGTTAGGAAAACCTGAAAACTGGGCATGTGGATGATCCCACCCAAGGGATTATCGTTCTTACATCATAGGAATTGAGATTAGTATTAGTATAAATTCCTCCATCTTTTGTCTGCAGATTGCGATTCCACTCTTATTTTTTAGTACTATATGCGTAAACTAGAGTAACTGTTACATCGAATGAGCACCGTTTCATGTTTGTTTAAGCTGCAAGTTGTATGAATGACGATGTAAAGAGACAGAAACATGGCCTACCCTGTCTGAACTGCAAGAGAGATGACGATGATGATGATAAGAAGATAAGGTGGAATGCCTGAAAGTCACTTTTGTGTGTGTTTGTGTGTGTGTGTGTGCGTGTGTGTGTGTATATACATCACACAAAGGAGCAATGAAATCACAAAGAACAGAACAATTCCAAGATTAGTGGTCCTCAGTCTTGATTCGCACAATATGGTCGTTTTTATCTGTTACTATTACTACTACTTTTGTTTGCTCGTAATAAAAAAGACAGCTTTTTCAACGTTGTCCCCCATTCAAGCTTTGACAGGAAATAGCTTGAGCGGCGCTGCTTTCTCCAAAGTCAGTCCATAACTCTCGCTCATGTCCAAATCCTCAGGTTCAACCCCTGGCTCGAGTTTCCAGTCAAAGCCATGGATCAAGCTAGCCAAGGTAAGCTGAAGCATCCTCTGAGCCAAAGGCATGCCTGGGCATATCCTCCTCCCCGTACCGAACGGAATGAACCTGAAATCTTGGCCAGCGATCTCAACGTCTCCTTCGACGAACCGCTCGGGCTCGAACGAATAAGGGTTCGACCATATGCTCGGGTCCCTACTTATGGCCCACGCATTGACGATTATAGTAGCGTTCTTTGGGATCTTATAGCCTTTCACTTCGAAGTCGCCCTCGTGGTTGTAGCGGGGAAGGAGAGGCCCTGGATTGTGGAGCCTGATGGTTTCCTTGATGACTGCCTGCAAGTAGGTTAGGTCGGAGATTTCCGACTCTTTTATCGCCTCGTCGTCCTCCGTCGTGATCGATGCCTTGAGTTCTTCCTTGGCTTTGGTCAGCTTCTCGGGGTTTCTTACGAGCTCCGTCATTGCCCAGGTGACTATGCTCGACGTCGTATCTGTTATTCCTAGTATTACGTCCTGAAACGATTTTCGGCTTTTTTTTTTTTTTCTGGTCGGAAAATTCCATGAATATGAACATCGTATGAAGAGAGGAGAGACTATATAATACATACCATTAGCAAGTAGTTTATCCTATCCCTGCTCAAGTCCTCCGTCTGGTTTCTTTCCAACAAATTTTCAAGAACATCAGAATAACGCTGTCCTAATCCTAACCTCAATCTCCGATCAATGATGCCATCGAAGATCTTAAACAGTTTCCCGATATGCCCCTCGGTCTCCCGCCTGATCCCTTGCAGGTCGAACCCCTTGAGAATCGGGAAGAAGTCCCCGACGTTAGGCGTCCCCCAGCACTTCAGCACGCCGTGGACGATCTCCCTCAGATCTTGGGACGAACCGTCGCCATAATCGGCACAGTCGAGGGAGAATAAGGCATGCCACATCTGGTTGACCATGACGACGAAAGCAGCGTCGCGGATATCCACTGCTTCGCCTCTAAAGCTGCGTTCTTGCACGTATTTCCTCAGCCTCCCGGCATTTTCCTGCCTGATGATACTTCCAGCTTCGAGCTGGGCGTTAGAGACCAGCTGCTCCTTCACTATCTTACGGTGCTCCCGCCACGTTTCCTCCGGGGGCATCCATGCGAAGGCCAGGGTCTTGAGGTCGAGCGCCTGGGTCACGGCCACCGGCGGCCTCATGGAGACGGCGTGGTCGTGTCCGTGTAGTATCTCTTTGGACATGTCGACAGAGCTTACGAGGATCATGTCTATGCTTCCTAGCTTGAGGTAGGCGAGAGGGCCGTACTTTTCTGAGATCTTGGCGAAGGCGAGGTGTGGGAGATGGCCGTACTTCCGTATTTGGAGGATGTTTCCGATTAGGGGTATGGGTTTGGGACCCGGCGGTAACTTTGATGGGTTGCGGCGTGATTTGAGTAAGTGGATGAATGTGAAGAGGAGACAGGCGAGAAGGGAAATCAACAGCATGAGCTCCATTGAAGCAAAGCAGAGCTGATAATGAACTCCCCTTACAGCTGAGTTTATTGCCTTTTAAAACACCTGCGAAGAGTCTCTGAAACCCTCGGCCAACCAGATTGCAAGAAAAGTCAGCTATGGGGTGAATAGAAAACTGATATTTCATTCAAGATAGAGATCAGAAAGATATGGGCAGTGAGTACATATATAATATAGCCTATATGTCAGGAAAGGAGACAGCAAGTTGACTTTTTACCAGGAAAATGGGAAGATTGTCTGTGGGAAGGCGTAATATAAGGTTGTCCACATCCGTTTTTTTCTTTGCATGCATAGCAGTCAAGTCAACACTTCTAAACTAATCGAAATTTTAAATTATCACTACACAGCAGAATGTTAGAGGTTGACCATAGGCATAGACATACAATACAATACAATAGCTTGTGACAAAACTAGAAAAAATCGATGGATGATCAAGCTACGACAGGAAATAGCTTGAGGGGAACTGCTTTGGCCAAAGTCATACCGTACCTCTCGCTCATGTCTATGTCTCCAGGCTCAGCTCCTAGTCCGAGTTTCCAGTCAAAGCCATGGATGAGATTCGCCAGCATAAGATGAAGCATTCTTTGGGCTAACGCAATGCCTGGGCATATCCTCCGACCCGCACCAAAAGGAATGAACCTAAAGTCCTGACCCATGACCTCTATGTTGTGTTCTGTTGAACTTTTTGGTCCTATGCTTATGAGAGTTTTGATTATTCCAAGTAATTATGTAAACTGTGGGGTACAAGTTAGAAAACTCGATATGTATGATTTATGATGTTTAAGTATGTATGAATATTCGACTAAGTGCTTAAGTGTGAATTAATTATTAGATAGTCGAATATATGTGATCTTGTGCATTACTGGAATATTATAGTGATCACCTGGATATGAACGTTTCGTATGAATGGAATATCATCATGTGCTAAATATGGAAAGCTGTTATGCTCTACATGGAATATATGAGATTCTGTTTATTTTAAGAATAAAGTATTCCTTGATATCTCGCATGTCACACTGTACTTATATGGAAATTCCGTGTGCTATATATGGAATCATTCTGTGACATGAATGGAATCACACTGTGTGCTATATATGGAAAATATATTCTGTCAAATGTGATATATGAGCTGTATACGAGATCAATCTATTTTAGGAAAGAATTTCATGAGATATCCGTTTGAATGCATCTTGATTGACTTAAGAATCAAAAGATCAATTACATATCTTTCCTTGTGCGTATTGGTTTTCATATTATGGAAAGTAGTTAATTGATTGGGCTTATTATGGTAAGATGCTGACTGGAACTATATATGGAATGTGTTATGAATCGGATGAGATCACCATGCGTGGTAAGTAGTTCCTGTAAATATGGTAAGATATCATGCATGACCGTTGTGCTTTATTGGTTTATTCTTGGCATGATCTTATGAAGTTAATGCACGTTATTCTTGAGCATATCTTTGCATATTCTATGTGCTTAACTTTCTATGTGGAGTGACGAAGCTATGATCGGCTATAAGAAGAGGATCACTTCACGTCAAGGGTAGAGACAAGACGATTGAGCTGAAGAACGAATTCCTTTGAGTGTTGAGCGTTAACTTGCGAATTATTCGTTGTTCTGCTAGAGCTTAAATTTGCAAAATCCATACCCTTGAGCGATTACCTTAGAAACCTTCTGAAAATCTGTCTTCGGACTTGTTGATCGCACAAGGAGGCACGAGTGGAGTCTTCTACACGCGAAGGAAAGAATCGGCGGATTCGGGGGTCCTTCGGTAGCGAGCTGTGTCCAGTCGGGGAGTGGTGATTCCCAGGGAAACGACGTGGAACGAAACTCGGCGTGTAGCAGCCTCGGTGGTCTAGTGTTCATCGTGCTTCGGTTGTGTAAGGGTGTCAATCTCTTTGTAACCATAAACGGTAATATCTTAGTGATTGACTTGAAATCTTGAGGGACAAACCTCAAGGACTGGAGTAAACCCCGGTTGGGGATATAACCAGTATAAAAATCCTGTCTCACTTTACTTTCTGTCATTTACTTTCTGTGAGACAAACCCGAAACGTTTTTCAAAAACCCACGTGATATCTTTGGAACTTTTTTAAAGAAAAAGGAGATAACATTGATACTGCTCTGTTTTTCAAGTGATAACCATTTTTACAGTCTTATTGATATCTTCTTTAAGAAAGGTATTTTCAAAGGAGAAAAAGCCATAAGTTTTATAAGCCTAATTCACCCCCCCCCCCCTCTTAGGCATATTTTGTACTTCAATTGGTATCAGAGCCAGGTTACTCAAACGACAGGCCTAACACGCCTGAGTAAAAGATCTAATGGCTTCTTCGAGTTTTGATATATTTGCAGAAGGTCAATCCCACTCTAGGCCACCGCTCTTCGATGGAACGAACTACGCTGTGTGGAAGAATCGTATGACGGAGTTTCTTATTGCTGTCGACTATGAACTTTGGGAAACAATTATCAATGGACCGTATGCGGCTGTGAAACCAGATGGAACTCCAAAGGCTGGCCGGGAATTAACTGCTGATGATAAGAAGGGAATCACGCGAAACGCAAAGGCAAAAAACATGCTCGCATGTGCACTAACAAGAGAAGAATACAACCGTGTAAGCTCTTGCTCATCAGCTAAGGATATGTGGGACATGCTTCAAGTTACTCATGAAGGAACCCAACGAGTTGTGCAAGAAAGACTAGCTTTGCTCACGCATCAGTACGAACTGTTTGCAATGGAATCTGACGAGACCATAAGCCAGATGTATGCCAGATTCATGGGAATCATCAACCAAATGTTTTCTCTTGGAAAGAGAGTTCCCGACAGTGAGCAAGTCAGAAAAATACTGAGATCACTTCCACGAGAATGGAATGCCAAGGTTACTGCTATTTATGAAGCAAAGGATCTGGAAGTACTAAGCATCTCTGAGTTGATTGGATCTCTTACTTCATATGAAATGATTCAAGCGTCGATGAACGAGAAATCGCAGAACAAAAATCAGAAGTCCATTGCCTTCAAATCCAACCAAGAAGAATCTGACTCAGACGACGATGAAGAGACATGATGAATCAACTAGCCATGCTAACAAAGAGATTTGAGAAGTTTCAACAGAAAAGGAGATTCAAAGGGAACTTCAACAAATTCCAGAATAAAAATAAGGGAATATCCACGTCAGGAAAGAATGGTCAAAAATGTTTCCGATGCAACAAACCAGGCCACTTTGCGCAGAACTGCCCATTCAACAATGATGAGAAGCCAAGGAAACAGAAGGCCATGGTGATGGAGACAAACGACTCTGAAGTTGAACAAAGTGAGGACGAGGATCATGCTTACATGGCTGACGAGGATCAGGTATCATTTTCTTCCTCCATTGAGAAAATACATATTCTAAACAACTTGCATAATGATTGCGAAAGTGCCTCATCTGTTTTTGATATAGAAGAAAGTAAGGAAGAATTATGTGAGTTACTACAAAATGCAGAGAGGAAGATCAAGTCGCTTAATTCCTTAACTAAAAAATTGATGAAGCAGCGAGATGATTTAGCCAGGGAAAAACATGAAGCTGATCTAGAGATTTCACATTTGAAAGGAGAGTTAGATACTGCTAAGAAAGAGGAAGTTCCATGTAACTGCAAGGAATTAGAAAAGAAAAACAGGGACTTATCTAGAGATATCGTCGAACTTAGGAATTCTCTAGATGTAGAAAAATATAAGTTTGATAGATTCTTTGAGGGAAAGCAGAACCTAGATATGTTGTTAAACACCCTAGGAACATTGGTAGATCAGGAATAGGTTATTGCACTGAAGAAAAGCATGCTGAAAAATCTGTACCGAAGTTTAAGTGTTTTTCATGTGGTAGAAATGGTCATTATTCGTATAATTGTCCTTTAAAGAAAGCAGATAGAGCTAAATATGTTTGGAGACCAAAGAAATCCCCTGGGAATGCCACTGTCATATCTGATCATAACAGGAGATCACTTTCCATGCAGAATGATATCTCATGTAAATAGAAGTTATTTCTCCACTAACATGTTAGGACCCAACAGAAATTGGGTACCTCAGAAAAGTACTCTTACCTACAGGTACAAAGGAAGAATTCCAGCAAGAAAAACAGGTGGTATCTCGACAGCGGGTGTTCTCGCCATATGACAGGTGATATCTCTAAGTTCGTATCGTTGAAAGCGTGCGACGGAGGATATGTATCATACGCTGACAACACTAAAGCCAAGATCATTGGTGTCGGCACTGTTGGTAACTCATTAAATACCACTATTGATGATGTTTGGTTGGTAAGAAATCTTGAGCATAATTTGATAAGCATTAGTCAGTTATGTGATAAAGGTTACTCAGTTACTTTTGAAAATAATAAATGCTTAGTTAAGGAAGATAACAAGGTCATCTTAAGTGCATCTCGATATGGTAACATTTATTGCATTACTCTTGATGATATCACTAACCAGAATGTCAAGTGCCTAGCAGTCACACAGGATATCACATGGTTATGGCACAGACGCTTGGGACATGCAAACATGGAATTAATATCTCACATATCATCTAATGAGTTGGTGAGAGGTGTCCCCGATATGAAATTTACCAAGGACAGAACTTGCAAAGCATGCCAAATGGGGAAACAAACCAAGACGTCCTTCAAACCAAAGAATGTAATATCCACCACCAGACCACTGGAACTGCTGCACCTTGACCTTTTTGGTCCTGTTCAGGTTATGTCACTGCGAGGTAAACGATATGCCTTTGTTATTGTTGATGATTATACAAGGTACACATGGGTATTATTTCTTGCGCACAAGAATGAGGCATTAGTTAACTTTGCACCATTAATTAAGAGATTAGAAAATGAGAAAGAGATGAGCGTATGCAAGATAAGAAGTGATAATGGTCTTGAGTTTGATAGTAAATCCTTTGCATCTTTTTGTAATGAAAATGGATATAGCCATAATTTTTCAGCCCCCATAACGCCTCAGCAAAACGGAGTAGTTGAGAGGAAAAACAGAGTGCTACAGGAAATGGCTAGATCTATGCTAAGTGAATATAATCTTCCAAAACACTTTTGGGCAGAAGCTGTTAGCACGGCATGTTATGTTTCAAATCGTATTTTTCTTAGACCTATCATTAAGAAAACTCCTTATGAGCTGTGGAATGATAAAACTCCAAATATAGGATATTTTCATGTGTTCGGTTGCAAATGTTTTATCTTGAAAGATAGGGACAAAAGAGGGAAATTTGATTCCAAGGTAGATGAAGGGATATTCCTCGGTTATAGTCTTCATTCCAAAGCCTTTCGAGTGTTTAATAATAGAAAGAAGACTGTTCAGGAATCAGTGCATGTGACTTTTGATGAATTCCCTGCCACAGATGCTACTGAGGAAGGTATAGTTGTGTCTCCTGCAGGTATACAGGTTACTGACAAGGAACTAAAGCAATTCCAATGGAAGATGATACTAAGTCAGAGGAACCTGAGACTTCAGAAGAACAACAGCAGAAAATTCAAACATGCTTCCAGCCATCCCACGGATCAAGTCATAGGGAATATCACCTCTGGAATCAAGACGAGAGCAGCTGCACGCAACCAAGTTACAGAGGAATCACCTAATGCACTGCTATCCATGGTGGAACCACGGACTATCAATGAAGCTCTCAATGACAAATCATGGGTGATTGCCATGGAAGAAGAGTTGTCACAATTCAAAAGGAGCCAAGTATGGACACTCGTGGAAAGACCAAATGGAAAGTCCATCATCGGCACAAAATGGGTGTTCCGCAACAAGCTTGATGAAAATGGTAAGGTGACCAGAAACAAGGCCAGGTTAGTTGCAAAGGTTATTCCAGAGAAGGTATGATTACGAGAAACTTTTGCTCCGTTGCTAGACTTGAATCTACGCATTTACTTGCATATGCATGTTTAAAAGTTCAAACTTTTTCAAATGGACGTAAAAGTGCATTTTTAAATGGTTTTATAAACGAGAAGTTTACGTCGACAACCCCTGGTTTTAAAAGAAGAGTTTTCAAATCATGTTTTTAAATTGAATAAAGCTTTATATGGTTTGAAACAGGCTCCTAGGGCATGGTATGATAGACTTAGTAAGTTTTTGATAGACATGGGATTTACGACTGGAACTATTGATAACACGCTGTTTATCAGATATCAAGGAGATCACATGCTGTTAGTACAAATTTATGTTGATGATATAATCTTTGGAAGTACTAACAATCTTCTTTGTGAGGATTTTTCTAAGTCTATGCAGCAAGAATTCGAAATGAGCCTAATGGGAGAGCTTAACTACTTTTTGGGATTGCAAATTAAGCAGCTGGATACGGGAACCTTCATATCCCAGACAAAGTACACCAAGGAATTGCTGGTGAAATTCGGAATGGCTGATTCCAAGGTACTTTCCACTCCGATGCATCAGACCACAAAAATCGATAGCGATGAATCAGGTAATGCGTTGATCAAACAAAATATCGAGGTATGATTGGAAGCCTACTTTACTTAACCGCAAGTAGACCTGATATTATGTTTGTTGTTGGTCTGTGCTCTCGTTACCAATCGAATCCTAAGGAATCTCATTTGACTGCTGTCAAAAGGATACTTAGATATTTGAAAGGTACCGTTAATCTAGGACTTTGGTATCCAAATACTAAGGAATTCCCATTAATGGGTTATTCAGATGCTGATTTTGCCGGATCTAGGGAAGATAGGAAAAGTACAAGTGGAACTTGCCAATTACTTGGGAATTCCCTTGTGACTTGGTCTAGTAGAAAAAAATGCTGTCGCCCTGTCCACAACCGAAGCTGAATACATGGCCTTAGGAAGTTGTTGTCAACAGTTACTATGGATGAAACAAACCCTAAGTGATTACGGGTTAGGTTATGACAAAATTCCTACCTTCTGTGATAGTACTAGTGCCATTAGTATTACTAAGAATCCTGTCCATCATTCTCGAACTAAGCATATAGAGGTCAAACACCATTTTATTCGAGATCATGTTCAGAAAGGGGATATCACCGTGGAATTCGTAGGAACTAATGATCAGCTGGCTGATATCTTCACGAAACCTCTCATTGAAAGTAGATTCTGTGCTATTCGTGATCGATTAGGAATTGTCGAGCTTAAATAGGAAAGATGACTTATTAGTTATCACATTCATATCTTCGATCATGATTTTCTTGGAAATCCTTTCCGAAAATTCATTTTGATTCTCCCTTCCTTATTTGGTGATTTCCTTCTCATTCATAAGGAAAATATTTTCGAACCTTTATTTGAATTTTTCCAAAAATTGTGCCCTCTTTCAGCGAAAAATCATTCCTATTTGAATCCCTGATTTTACTCGATATTCCATTTTATCTCCGCGAGATATCTCAAAATATCCATTTGATTCCCTAACGGGCAGATTCTTTCTTCCAAGGATTTTGAATTTCAAATCTTTTCAAAATCTGTCAAAAGTCACATCGATATCTTTATGAGATAACCGTATTTCTCATCCTTATCCAGCAAGTTTTGCTCTTTATAACCTCATTGATCTTCATCTTCTAAAATCATTCAAGCTCTTCTTTCGAAAATTATCTCTTAAACTTCCATCTGCAAAAATGGTGAAAACAAAAGGTGCTGGTTCCAAACGCAAAGCCCCAGTCACAGAGGAATCTCTATTTCTCCTGCTGTGAAAGCCACTCGCTCAAAGACGAGCAGTTCTTCCAAAACTATCTCTAAGAAAACTACGCCGAAGTCAAAGAAGAAAGCGAAGGTTGCCCCACCATCTCCTATTCTGCTTCAACTTCCCGAAAAATCAGCTTCTCCACCACCTAAAACTCCTACACCTGTCCCTTCTCCATCGCATGACAAAGCTGAACACGAAGACGTACATCAAGAGGTCAGCGACGAGACTGAGAAACTTCTGAAAGAGACGTATGGCAGAGAAGTAAGTTTCTACATGAAGGATGGGAAGAAAGTGTTGTTCAATACTGATAATCTCGAGGAGATCACTGACGAGGTGAAGTTTCTGAGCGAAGAAACTAAAGAACGATATGAGAAGCTCAAAAAGAGAGAAGTCGCTCGAGGTAGATGCGTCAACTTTGAAGAACTGGCTGAAAGCAAGGTCGTAACGTGGCTGAATGAGTATGGGTGGGAGAACTTCTTGAGAATCGACAAATCGCTGTACGTAGAAGCAGTGAAGCTGTTCTACGCCAATCTCGATTTCGTAGAAGACGAATCGGAGATCACCGTGACATCATATGTGCTAGGTAAGAGGATCCAGTGGAATCGCCGCAAGATGAATGAAATGCTGGGTGTCGAAGATGAAGGACTATGCTACTTCAATTTCACTGATTGGTGCAGTTCCCATGTGAAACTGCGAGATTGTGTTAAAGCTCTGTGGAATTCCCCTTACAAACCAAAATTTTCAGAAGGCGAAGCCTTGAACAAGCTGCCTGTCGACATGTTCTTTCTTTACAAAGTGCTGCATATGACTTTGTGGAGCGCGCGAGTTGGAAGTGGAGGCCACTCCACGACGATGAACAACATGAGCATGCTCACGCTTTACCTGGTGTCTCAAAATCAGCCTCTCAACTTAGGATACTTCATCCTGAAGTACATGGTCACAGCCTTTCAAAGCTCTGATAGGGTCCTTCCCTACGGAATGCTGCTTACGCACCTTTTTGAATCCGAAGGGATCTCACTGCCCAAAGCATGGGAAGATAGCACTAAGCACGCCGTAGATTTGAGCACGTTGAAGCGAGTTGGTATTCGCTATGATGACCGCAAGGGCTGGTTTAAGACCAGAGACCTTAAGACACCTGTTAAGAGTCCGAGGAAAAGGTCGGGTCGAGAAAGGTTTGAGGGAAGCGATGACGAGCAAGGAACGATAGCTGATCTACAACGGAACATCAAGGGAATTAAGGAGGACAATAGAAGAAGTTTAGGCAGATCTCCCAGCACTTCAAAAGATTAAGAAATTCATGAAGGAGATCTCCGCGGCTATGAATCTCTCTGAATCATCATCTTCGGTTTCATCTGATAGTGATTCCAGCCATTAGCACTTCCGTCTAGAAATCCCTTAAGCCTATCTATCTAGTTCCTTATGCTTTTCTGCCTTTGTTTGACTACTTTTGGGTTGTTAGCTTGTGATGGTCGCAGTTGGTCCCTCCTTTTTTATGCTGAAGGGGGAGAAGAATCTAGGGATTAATGCCCTGTTTTTTATGTTTCTGGGTTGTTTGCTGTTTTGGTCGCTTGCTGTTATCTTTTGGGGTCTTTGTGCCCATATGCTATGAATTTGTTATCAGCTTGCTATGATTTGCTTATGTCCTAATTCTTCTGTGCTTGAGTTTGTGATTTGCTAAGGATTAAGGAAATTCCGCACATAGGCAGGGGGAGCATACTGATATGATCTGGTAACTTGCGACATTTTAATGATATGCCCTGGTAACTTGCGATATTCCATTTGATATGCCCTGGTAATTGCTAAACTTTGCTGATACGTGATATATAGGGATATTAGCACTTAGACAGGGGGAGCATGCATACTTCAATATGAGAATTTTTTTCATGCTCTGATCATATCCACGATATACTTAAACATGTTATGTGCATCAAAATGGTTTCATATCGAGTGTACTCATATGCTTAAGCTAGGCATTAATTACTTGTCATCATCAAAAAGGGGGAGATTGTTGACCTTTTTGGTCCTATGCTTATGAGAGTTTTGATTATTCCAAGTAATTATGTAAACTGTGGGGTACAAGTTAGAAAACTCGATATGTATGATTTATGATGTTTAAGTATGTATGAATATTCGACTAAGTGCTTAAGTGTGAATTAATTATTAGATAGTCGAATATATGTGATCTTGTGCATTACTGGAATATTATAGTGATCACCTGGATATGAACGTTTCGTATGAATGGAATATCATCATGTGCTAAATATGGAAAGCTGTTATGCTCTACATGGAATATATGAGATTCTGTTTATTTTAAGAATAAAGTATTCCTTGATATCTCGCATGTCACACTGTGCTTATATGGAAATTCCGTGTGCTATATATGGAATCATTCTGTGACATGAATGGAATCACACTGTGTGCTATATATGGAAAATATATTCTGTCAAATGTGATATATGAGCTGTATACGAGATCAATCTATTTTAGGAAAGAATTTCATGAGATATCCGTTTGAATGCATCTTGATTGACTTAAGAATCAAAAGATAAATTACATATCTTTCCTTGTGCGTATTGGTTTTCATATTATGGAAAGTAGTTAATTGATTGGGCTTATTATGGTAAGATGCTGACTGGAACTATATATGGAATGTGTTATGAATCGGATGAGATCACCATGCGTGGTAAGTAGTTCCTGTAAATATGGTAAGATATCATGCATGACCGTTGTGCTTTATTGGTTTATTCTTGGCATGATCTTATGAAGTTAATGCACGTTATTCTTGAGCATATTTTTGCATATTCTATGTGCTTAACTTTCTATGTGGAGTGACGAAGCTATAATCGGCTATAAGAAGAGGATCACTTCACGTCAAGGGTAGAGACAAGACGATTGAGCTGAAGAACGAATTCCTTTGAGTGTTGAGCGTTAACTTGCGAATTATTCGTTGTTCTGGTAGAGCCTAAATTTGCGAAATCCATACCCTTGAGCGATTACCTTAGAAACCTTCTGAAAATCTGTCTTCGGACTTGTTGATCGCACAAGGAGGCACGAGTGGAGTCTTCTACACGCGAAGGAAAGAATCGGCGGATTCGGGGGTCCTTCGGTAGCGAGCTGTGTCCAGTCGGGGAGTGGTGATTCCCAGGGAAACGACGTGGAACGAAACTCGGCGTGTAGCAGCCTAGGTGGTCTAGTGTTCATCGTGCTTCGGTTGTGTAAGGGTGTCAATCTCTTTGTAACCATAAACGGTAATATCTTAGTGATTGACTTGAAATCTTGAGGGACAAACCTCAAGGACTGGAGTAAACCCCGGTTGGGGATATAACCAGTATAAAAATCCTGTCTCACTTTACTTTCTGTCATTTACTTTCTGTGAGACAAACCCGAAACGTTTTTCAAAAACCCACGTGATATCTTTGGAACGTTTTTAAAGAAAAAGGAGATAACATTGATACTGCTCTGTTTTTCAAGTGATAACCATTTTTACAGTCTTATTGATATCTTCTTTAAGAAAGGTATTTTCAAAGGAGAAAAAGCCATAAGTTTTATAAGCCTAATTCACCCCCCTCTTAGGCATATTTTGTACTTCATGTTCGATGAACCGTTCGGGCTCGAAGGAGCATGGGTTTGACCATATACTCGGGTCTCTGCTTATGACCCATGCATTGACAAGTATAGTAGCATTCTTGGGTATATTGTAACCTTTCACTTGGAAATCACTCCCGCGGTTGTACCGAGGAAAGAGTGGGCCTGGATTGTGAAGCCTAATGGTTTCATTGATTATTGCTTGCAAGTAGGTTAGTCCATAGATGTTTGATTCTTTGATTGGTTCATTCTAAGCTACGCTTAACGCCTTGAGCTCTTCTGTTGAAGATCACAGAATAACCGATGCTTATCTTATCCAAAGGGAGCTAAAAAAGGTCAAGATCAAGCATTAGTATCATTAAGAAATCAAATCATGTATCTTAGGAAATAGCCTCAATTACTCCATTATAAGCTCCAACGGCCACTTGCCTTTTTTTGTTAGCTCTCACTTGTATAAGATAGGCCGCATTGTACCTAGAAACTAAGAATGTTGATCAATAAAAAGAAGCCTTTTAGCATATCATACCTATGAATTTCTACATGGTATCAGAGCATGGTTAAACCCTTCCTACAAAAAACCAAACTCGGACAACACAAACTCAGAGAAAATCTCTCTGAAACAAAAACAACCACAACTAAGAAGATCCATCTAGCCAAAATGGCAGGCAGAAACCTGCTACTCATCAGACCCAAGCTTCCAGCCATAGAAACCGTCGTGGCCACCACGATCGAATCGGAGGAGTCCAGGAGGAACGCGAACGGTCGAAACCCTAGATCCAGGCCAGAGACGAGAGGAGCCCCAAGCCGCGCTCGATGCGACAATTGCAAAAAAGAGGGGCACGAGAGGGACGACTGTTGGTTCCTCCACCCTCATCTCCAGCCTAAGAAGGACGGAAAGGGCAGATTTTGGGACAATCGCGACAAGCTCGGCCTGAGCACTCGAAGCGACGAATGGTTCCACAAAAGCGGTAGAGGTGATAGAGACGAAGGTATTCTGAAAGAGGAGTTGGCTGCGAAATTCTTCCGAGAGAAATGGGTTGATGAACGTTTGAGAGAAATGTTGGCTAGTTCTTCCACCAGGTGCAACAGCTACAAAAATGGGCCAGATCAGTCTAAAGTCCAGTGGACAGAAATGTGTCTGGGTCATCATTTCAGCCCACTAACCAGTTTTCTGCTTATTTCGATAAAACAGGTAAACACTGCAAAGGTATGAAATCCAATAATTCTTTAAAATATTTTACTGGCATGATCAATACAAATAAAAATTTCTCGCATGATTTTTGGGTTGTGGATTCGGGTGCCACGGATCATATGACATGTGATTTAAATTACATTAAAAATCCTGTTGACCCGAAAAATACGCAATTCGTAACAGTTGCAAATGGCACTAAAGTTCCGATTACAAAAATCGGAACTTCAAAAATATTTGGAAAAAACCTTCCAAACACTCTGTTCCTTCCGAACCTAACATTAAACCTACTATCTGTAGGACAAATCACCAAAGATCTAAACTGTGATGTGATTTTCTCACCAAACAAAGTAATCTTTCAGGACCGTAATACGGGAAACCTGATTGGTGAGGGATCACTTAAGAACGGACTCTATGTAGTCGAAAATAACCCTAATTCAGCACGACTCAATAACGTCGTGCATGAAAGAATGGGTCACCCTTCCGATAAAATTCTCAAGAAAATTTTTCCTTCAGTTTCTAGTAATTCTGAAAATTGTGATGTCTGTAAATTCTCTAAACAGACAAGACTACCTTTTCATCCATCTTTGAATAAAACCAATCATCTATTTGAACTAGTGCATTCTGATGTATGGGGACCTGCCCCTGTCGATTCTTATAATGATTTTAGATACTTTGTGACCTTTATTGATGACTATTCTCGAATAACATGACTCTATCTTTTAAAAAATAAATCTGAAGTTTTTTTGAAATTTCAAGAATTTTCCAATCTCATAGAAAACCAATATGACTCCAAAATTAAAGTTCTTAGAACAGATAATGGAACCGAATATATTAACAAATTTTTTTTCGAACTACTGAAAGCTAAAGGTATTTTACATCAAACTACTTGTATCAATACACCATAACAGAATGGGGTATCTGAACGAAAAAATCGACACCTACTTGAAATGACAAGATGCCTCCTATTTCAAACCAACGTTCCTAAACAATATTGGTCAGAAGCAGTTTTGACTGCCACATACCTAATCAATAGACTTCCCAGTGCTCAATTAAATTACAAGAGTCCGATGGAAATCTTATTAAACCGAAAACCTAATATTGAACATCTCAGGGTATTCGGGTGCACCTGTTTCGTTCACATAAAACGATAAGACAAACTCGACACCCATTCAATCAAAACTGTTTTCTTGGGATACTCTTCTCAAAAGAAGGGATATAAATGTTATGATCCCAAAGAACAAAAAATGTATATATCTAGAAATGTAATATTTGTCGAGATGGAACCATACTTTCCATATCGAGAAATCAATAACGAAAATCCTAAGGAACAACAAATTACTCCAATTCCCCAATCATACTTCCCACATCGAGAACCTGATAAAGAAAATTTTGATGGACAAAACATTTCACCTCTCCCTGAACATTTTGAACCACAAGACATAAACCAAAATGAAAAAAATAATATTTTTACAGTACCAAATTCAGGGGGAGATACAACAGAACCTCAAAATTTAAGAAGATCTACAAGAAATACTAGACTGCCAGAAAGACTAAAAGATTTTGTAACAAATCAAGTCACATTTCCAATCCAAAATCATATAACTTATAATAAAATTTCACCTTCCTATCACGCATTTCTAAGCAACATTGACCAAATTGTTGAACCTAATAAATTCGAAGAAGCAAATAAAAAACCAGAATGGCGTAAGGCTATGAAGGAAGAACTTGAAGCCCTTGGACGAAATCAAACATGGGACATCATTCCTCTACCTGACAATAAAAAACTTGTCGGATGTAAATGGGTGTACCGAATTAAATACAACAGCGATGGTACAATCGAGCGATTTAAAGCACGATTGGTAGCTAAAGGGTTCACGCAAACTCAAGGAATAGACTACGAGGAGACCTTTGCACCTGTCGCAAAAATGAACACTATAAGAATTCTTCTATCTGTGGCAGTCAACTCCGGATGGAGTCTCTCACAGATGGATGTAAAAAATGCATTCCTACAAGGTGATCTGGATGAGGAGATATACATGACACTCCCACCAGGCTATCAACTTAAGAATTTCCATAAAAAACTCGTATGTAAGTTAAAAAAACCAATATACAGCCTAAAGCAATCTCCAAGAGCATGGTACTCAAAGTTGAGTCATGCACTTCTTAATTATGATTTTTCTAAAAGTTCAGCTGATTCGTCCATGTTTATTAAAACAACTAGCCAGACTATAGTAGTTGTACTTGTATATGTGGATGATATCATAATAACTGGAAACAACATCTATGAAATTAACAAAGATAAGGAATATCTCAAAAGTAAATTTGATATTAAAGATCTTGGACAACTCAGATATTTTTTGGGAATAGAAATTGATCATTCACCTAAAGGACTCTTTCTAACCCAAAGAAAATACGTCCTAGATCTCCTAAAGGAAACTGGGAAAACGGGAGTTAAACCCTCAAAGACTCCTATGGAAAGCAATAAAAAATTAAATTCCGAAGAAGGAAAACCCTTAAAAAATATCCAACAATTTCAAAGACTAGTAGGAAAACTTATTTATCTGACAGTTACACGACCTGACATATCTTTTGCTGTTAGTTGTGTTAGTCAGTTTATGCAGGCACCTAGGACCATCCATCTTGAAGCTGTTGAGCGTATACTAAAGTACCTCAAGGGCAACCCAGACCGAGGAATCTGGATGAAAAACAATGGAGCTCACGACGTGATAGGCTACTCAGACGCAGATTGGGCAGGGAGCTTCGATAGAAGATCCACTACTGGATACTGCACATTCGTGGGAGGAAACCTAGTCACATGGAAGAGCAAGAAACAAAATGTCGTAGCAAGGTCAAGCGCTGAAGCAGAATACAGAGCTATGGCCTCCACAACAACTGAGCTCGTATGGATAAAACGTCTCTTGGAAGACCTGAAGATCAAGAGCGATCGACCGATGATGATGTTTTGCGACAATCAAGCCGCACGACATATAGCGACTAATCCCGTCTTTCACGAGCGAACAAAACATATTGAAGTAGACTGCCACTATGTTCGAGAAAAAGTACAAAGCAAAGAGATAGAAACACCATTCGTAACAAGTAAAGAGCAATTGGCAGATATCTTTACTAAAGCCTTGGATACTCGGTCTTTCGAAGAGATACTTAGCAAGTTGGGCTCTATTGACTTATTCAAGCCCGACTTGAAGGGGAGTGTTGGAGATCACAGAATAACCGATGCTTATCTTATCCAAAGGGAGCTAAAAAAGGTCAAGATCAAGTATTAGTATCATTAAGAAATCAAATCATGTATCTTAGGAAATAGCCTCAATTACTCCATTATAAGCTCCAACGGCCACTTGCCTTTTTTTGTTAGCTCTCACTTGTATAAGATAGGCCGCATTGTACCTAGAAACTAAGAATGTTGATCAATAAAAAGAAGCCTTTTAGCATATCATACCTATGAATTTCTACATCTTCCTTGGCCTTGGCTAGTTTTCTGGGTTTACGCAGTAGTTCTGCCATTGCCCAAGTGATTATAGTCGACGATGTTTCTGTTATTCCTAGTATTTGATCCTGAAAGAGTTTAGTCTTTTAGAAGATTCCTTCCATAGATGTAAACTGATGAAGAAAACAATGTAAAGGCTGGCTTGGCTAACACTTACCAGAAGCAAGTAATTTATCTGCTCGCGGCTCAGACGCTCTGTCCGATATCTTTCCAGCAGTTTTTCAAGAACGTCGGAGCAACGATGTCCTGACTTCAGCCTCTGGTCGATGATCCCATCAAAGATCTCAAACATTTTCATCATATACCTCTCAGTTTCCCGCTTGATACCTTGCGGGTCGAACGCCTTCAGAATCGGGAAATAGTCTGCAACGTTAGGCGTCCCCCACAATCTAAACATCCCCTTCACAATCTCTAGATGAATCGTTTCCATAGGCAGCACAGTCGACTGAGAAGAGAGTTTCCCACATCAAGTTAAGCATGGTAACAAACGCAGCTTCGTTGATGTCCACTGCTTCTCCGCTAAAGCTGCGTTCTTGAACGTGCAATCTGAGCCTCTCGGCCTTCTCCTGGCGGTTCGTTTCGCCGGCGTCGATCCGGGAATTCGATAGGATCAGCTCCCTCTCTATCTTACGATGCGCCCGCCACTGTTCGCCAGGAGCCATCCATGCGAGGGTCAGCGTCTTGAGTTTGAGGGCCCGCGCTACCGCGATGGGTGGCCTCATAGAGACGGCGTGGTCGTGCCCGTGTATTATTTCCTTCGAGATCTCGGCAGAGCTCACAACTATTAAGTCTACCCCGCCGAGCTTGAGGTGCATGAGAGGACCGTATTCCTCCGACAGTTTGGCGAAGGCGAGGTGCGGGAGGTGTCCGTGTTTGCGTATTTGGAAATGTTTCCTATTATGGGCAAAGGTTTAGGACCGGGCGGTAATTCCGGCGACTTTCGGGGTGATTTGAGCATTTGAATGCATGCCAAGATGAAGCAGGCAAGTAGGGAAGTTAACCATAAGAGTTGTTCCATTATTGAAGCAAAAGGTTGCTCAAAAAGCTAAGCCGCTCACTGACCTTTAAAGCATCTAATCTGTTAGGAATCTTAGAAACCTCAGACCGACCTTATTCGCATGCAAGAAAAAGACAAGTACACCATGTAATGGTTTATATCAAGATTTTTATTGTCCATAAAGAAGGAATCTTATTAGTTGGACTTCTTCATGTTGTAATAAAGAAAATATATTAATAATGATCATAGGTGGCAGTGAACTATCGATCCCATGTTCTAACCGCGGCGTCCTTTTCTGACCGGAATAGCCTTCAACTGCTCGGCTTTCTCCACCACGAGACCGAATTTTTCCTTCATATCGATATCTTCAGGTTTCAATCCCGCCCCGAGTTTCCAGTCGAAATCTCTTACAAGAGATGCCACCATGAGATGAATCATCCGATCGGCCAACGGCATCCCGGGGCACATTCTCCTTCCCGTGCCAAACGGAAGAAACCTAAAATCTTGGCCCTTCATGTCGACCTCTTGCTCGACGAAGCGTTCGGGCTGAAACGAATCTGGGTCAGACCATACGCTCGAATCCTGCCCCATAGCGCAGAGATTGATGAGTATTCTTGAGTTCTTCGGTATTTCGTAGCCGTTGATTTTCAGGTCGTTCTGCTCGTTGGAACGTGGTAAGAAAACTGCAGGGGCGTGGAGCCTAAGCGTCTCCTTTACTACAGCCTGCAGATATGGCAGCTTGGAAATGTCCGATTCTTGGATGGGTCTTTCCTCGGCGATGATCGTGTTGAGTTCTTTCTGAAGTCTCATTAGTTTATCGGGGTGGCGCAGAAGTTCCGCCATTGCCCATGTCACCGCGAGTGCCGACGTGTCTGATCCTCCGAGGACTAAATCCTGAAAAGAAAAACAACAAGAATCTTGAACTTTCCGAACGGCGAAGCTATATTCATTTCAAAGGCAGATCATCGACGTGAAGATTACCAGAAGTAAATGTTTGAGTCTGTCGAGGCCAAATGCCGACGGGTTTTTCAGGTGAACGTCGAGAAGCGTTTCCAGCATGTCTTCGCGCCTGACTTCAACAATGGAGCTTTTTCTCGACTGCAATCTACGATCGATTATACCATCGAATATCTCAAACATCCTCCTCGTGAGCTTCTCTCCTTCCTTACGAATCCCCTGTGGATCGAACCGTTTGAGGATAGGGAAGAAATCCCCCACATTAGGCAAACCCCATGCAGTCATAAGGCCCCTCACAGTCTTCAGCATTTCGTGGGACGAATCGCTGTTATACTCTGCGAAGTCGAGCGAAAAAAGAGTGTCCCAAATCAGGTTGAGGGTTGTTACGAACATGGCTTCGCTTATATTCACAACTACGCCGCCGCCGCTGCAATTTTCCAAGAACAGCCTCAGCTTGCGCAGCTTCTCCTGGCGTAGGCTTTGCGTGGCGTCGAGCCTGGAGGTAGAAAACATCTGCTCTCTGCATATCTTGCGAACCTTTCGCCAGTGACCGTCGGGGGTCGTCCAAGCCATGGACAGCCGTGTGTGGTCGAAAGCTTCTGTGACGGCGAGCTGCGGTCGGCCGGAAACTAAGTGTTCCTGCTTGCGCAGCAATTCTTCGCAGACCTGAGAAGAGGAAACGATGACTGCGTCTAAGCTCCCAAGCTTGAGGTGCATGAGCGGTCCATAGGTGGTGGCGAGCCGAGCGAGCGATCTGTGTGGCGTCTGGCCGAGAAGGTGAATGTTTCCTAGAATGGGCAAAGGGCATGGCCCAGGAGGATATCTTCGATTCCGTCGTGTGATGATGACGTAATAGAAATAGAATGCGAGGATGGATACTATTATTAGTACAACAATTGATATGAGATCCATTTGGCTCTTTAGTTAGTTTCAAGGGAACACTCAAATATATAGGCAAGTGATAACTATATATATAATAATTTTATTAATCATTATTTATTATTTTTTTCTCGGTAATCAATGTCAACTGCATGCATTTAAAGTCTAGGGATATAATCGAGAAAGGAAGATGATGTTCACGGAACGAGATGGATACTTGAGAAGCATGAGTCATGAGAATGAATATATATATATATATATATATATTATATACAGTGTTGTGGCATTATTGTATATCGAGCATGGCGATGAATAGTGCGTGGCTAAGCGTCATTACAGTGTCCTTAATTATGAATTCTAGCATATATTTGGACTCGGTCGATGACGTTTGGTGAGTACTGTTAAGGGGCGGTGGAGTGATCATAAACACATGATTATTGTATTATATTTTTGGTGGGTGACGACTATATACTTGGACGAATTTGTACTATTATTTTGAATTATTAGATAAGAAAAGATCTTATAGACGACGTAATTGAAAGATTTGATCGATGTTTATTAGTATCATCATTTCTTTGTTGTAAAGACATGCATCATCGACAGTAGTAATTGTGTCTATTACTGCTCACATTATTAATTATTCAATGTAATGTAATATTTGCATTATTCTTTCATAATATCTACTATATATGATTATGTTTATTTTCTAGGAACATCAAGATAGACTGCTAAACCCTTGATCAATGCTTCTTCAGCTTTAATGAATGGTTATTCCTCTCTTAAGTATATATATATATATATATATATATATATATATTTGGAACATTCTTTTCACGGCTCAATCGACGTTCGACAAAGGGTCGTGCGCGAAACCCTAATAAATATTTACTTAAAAACCCTAATAAGTAATTCACCCTACTTAACCCTAATTTTAGATACTATTCGTCAAGTCTTTCTCTTTAGGATAATTAAAAGAAAGTTCTAATCTTTCCGACCGACTTCATTCAAAGATGTATACATTCTGCTAGAATAGAACCCAATTGATTATTATGGGCGGTTTTGTGGTCGTGGCGTTTGCATTAAATCATCCTCGCATGCATGGATCATAATCTCTCGTTGATCTCATGGTAAACATAAAAGAGCTTTAATTTATTCATATGTATTATTATAGGACCATTCAGACATTGCGATGCCATGTTTCTATTGTGTGTACTAGCTAGCTCTTATTACCGCATGTTACAATACTGATAATCTTGTCTGTCACAACAGACGGTAGGTGGCAGAAATGTATCTACGATCTCATGTTCTGGCCGGAATTGCCTTCAAGTGCACCGCTTTCTCCAGCACAAGGCCGAAACTTTCGCTCATGTCGATATCTTCGGGCTTCAGCCCTGGCTCAAGCTTCCAGTCGAAATCTCTTACAAGAGATGCCAGCATAAGATGGATCATCCGATCGGCCAATGGCATTCCGGGGCAGATTCTCCTTCCCGACCCGAACGGGACAAGCCTGAAATCACGGCCCTTCATGTCTACCTCGTGTTCGATGAAACGCTCGGGCGAAAACGAATCCGGGTTTGACCATACGCTCGAATCCCGCCCCATGGCCCATAGATTGATGAGTATTCTTGAGTTCTTAGGTATGTCATGACCGTCGATCGTCACATCATTGTGAGCGTTGGAACGAGGTAATAGAGGCGCCGGTGGGTAGAGCCTGAATGTCTCTTTTATGACGGCTTGTAAGTAGGGTAAGTTGGAGATGTCCGACTCTTCGATCGATCTGCCCTCGCCGGAGATTACCGTGTTGAGCTCCTTCTTGACCTTGGTTAGCTTATCTGGGCTGCGTAGTAACTCCGTCATTGCCCACGTGACCACTCCTGATGATGTCTCTGATCCTGCGAGCACTAAATCCTGCAAAAAAAAAAAAAAAACAGCAAGCGACATTATGTTTCTGAGGAAAATCCATATTCTACAGTAAAGATGATCCGTAATTTCTTACCAGCAACAAATGTTTGCTGGTGTCGAGGCTGAAATCCGACGGGTTTTGCTGGTGAATATCTAGAAGTGATTCCAGCATGTCCCCGCGTTTGATCTCGTCGGTCGATCTCAACCTCTGATCGATTATACCATCGAAGATTTCGAACATCCTCTCCGTGTGAATCTCTGCTCCCTTGTTAATCCCCTGTGGATTGAACCTATTGAGGACTGGGAAAAAATCCGCCGCATTAGGCAATCCCCACGAATTCAACAGATTTCCCACCGTCTTAAACATTTCTTGGGACGAAGCTGTGCCGTGCTCTGCAAAATCGAGGGAGAACAGAGTATCCCACATAAGGTTAAGCGTTGTCAGAAAGAGAGCTTCAGTGATATCCACCGCCAAGCCGCCAAAGCTGCACTCCTCCAAGTACAGCCTCAGCTTATGCAGCTTCTCCTTGCGTAGTCCCTGAGTAGCATCTAGCCTCGAAGCAGAAAAGAGTCGCTCTTTGCATATCTTGCGAAGTTTTCGCCAGTTATCATTTGGGGGCAACCAGGCGACCGACAGCCTCGCGTGGTCCAACGCTCGTGTGACCATGAGCTGCGGCCTGGCTGAAGATAAATGGTCATTCTTGTGTAGTAACTCCTTGCAGACTCGAGAGTTGGACACGATTATCGTGTCCACACTCCCGAGCTTGAGATGCATCAGCGGTCCGTAGGTTTTGGCTAGTCGGGCCAGCGATCTGTGTGGCGTTGAGCCGAGCTGGTGGATGTTTCCGAGGATCGGCAAAGGGTACGGGCCTGGTGGGTAGTTGGTTGGTCGTCGTGTGATGATGTAATACAATCCGAAGATGAAAGAAGCTATCAGTATAGCAGTTGGTGTGAAGTCCATTGTTTCTTTTAGTTCTGGGATATGAGAAATGAACTTACATGGGGGCTCATATATTTATAGTACAGCCGAGGTTTTATCATGCATGATGTCTCAGCTAGCATTGCATAGCATGCATTGTGGTACATTTTATGTTCTTCGTCGTTAGTGTGTGTATACGTAAGTTCTTACAAAAGGAAGTGATATGATCATATTATTATTATTATTACTATTATTAGTATTACTACGTCGATGAACATGCAGTTGTAGGGTTTGACTGTGTGTTTGATTTGAATGTTTTTTTGTATCGACAGAAAGATTCGCATGTCATCGGCTATAATTAGGGTAGTAATGAAAGATGGCAAGTCCAATTTGGAGGGTTAGTTTTACTTATTGTGGTTGGTTGGATATGTGGCTTAGTAGTCAACAAACTAGCATTCAAGAAATAACGTCACTTCCCCAATTAGGGATGTAAACGAGCTTAGCTCTTTTTTTTTAAATTGAGTTTGAGATGAGCTTTTTTTTTTATTTTTCATGAGTCCAACTATAAATAATTGAACTCAGAGATTTTTTAATTTAGGGTAAGTTATGTTATACCCCATGTAGTTATACTGAAATGCGCATTACTACCTTATGTTTTTTTTTATTGCGTGAAACTCCCATGTGGTGTTTAAAACTTAGCACAATACCCTCTATGGTGTCTAAAATATAGCATTGTACCCCCCAATTAGGGGGTAAAAATGACAAGGAGCGCATGAGTGTTTTATGCTATTTACAAATCATAGGGGTTTTGATGTTTATTTTTTAAACCACGGGTTATATGCAATTTAGTCTTAAATTTATGGTAAAAAGTTAAAAATATTAAAATAAAAAAGCCCACGGACCGGCTCGTTAGCTATCGATCAGTCACGCATTGAATGTTGATCTTTAGTAAGTCGACTGATTCTATCTTTCACCATTAGTCCCCAATAAAATATTTACAGAGAAAATTTGAAAGGATTTTGTTAATGTTGAGCCTTCAACATTGGCAATGTTAGGGTAACATTCTAGTCAACATTTGTTGTCTGAGAATGTTCCCTATCTCAGTTTTATCTTTCATGCCCAAAACGTGTTTTATTGATGACGTGTCATTTTTCTAGTGATATGCAGGATTTGGATAAGAGTTGGAATGGATCAAACCGTGTAGAAAGAGTGTGGAGCAGCTGGAGTGAAAATTGGAAAAGAGCTTACTAAATATAGGAAGCTTGGAGCAAAAGATGAAGACCAAGTTATGTTGAGCTAATCCAACTAACTTCCAACGATCACATCCACTTAGTGGACGTTGAGGAAGACTGTGGACAAGTACCAAATTGTTGGAGAAGTCCTTAAGGAGTCGAAGACATATAAATAGCGAAAGGACTTCACCATTTAGAGTATGGGAAAAGAGACGGAAGAAAAACGAGTTTGGAAGAGCGAGTTTGAGCGATCACTACTTTTCACGAGAGTTTCTTTTTAGCCTAGCTTTCCAAAGGTCGAGAGACTTTGTAGTTTGTAGAATCATATGATTCGTAGGTTTTGCTAGGCTTGATTTAACTATCCTTTTTGATAGTTTGTAATCCATCTTTATAGTGGATTTTGCGCCTTGAGGCACGCAGCAAGTTTTGATACTTGCTGCTTAATTTACTTCTCGTGTTCGTTTCATTTCGTCTCTAATTAATCATTTATTCCGCTGTGCACTTTGAGTGTGAGAGTGAGTGTTAGCCTAACATTTCACCCAACATCAGTATACAACTCAGTAGCGTTACATCCATTTAGGGACCACGCCACTTCACAGTGGTATCAGAGCCAACGCTTGACGTTACTAAGCGCTGACAATCCTCTTCAATGGATGTTACAAGCTCGAATTACATTGGCAAGGTTCCGGTGTTAGACGGCACCAACTACGCGTATTGGAAGGTTCGTGTTCGGCAGTGCATCAAGTCCATCGATGTGCGAGCGTGGGAGTCAGTACTTCTTGGTTATACGACTCCAAAAACTGCTCCTGACGCTGATGGAGAAGTCTTTGATAAGCCGGTCGAAGATTGGACGGTTACGGAGCGAAATGCAGCTGAGTTCAACGATAAGGCACTCAACGCCATCTTCTCATCAGTGGACATTTTTATGTTCAAGATTATTCAGAATTGCTCGACGGCGAATAACGCATGGGATCTTCTTCAGAGGTACTGTGAAGGAGATGCAAGTGTGAAGGAAACCAAGTTACGGCTCCTGCTCAACCAGTTCGAGAACATAAGGATGAAGGAAGACGAAGATATCACCACATACTTCGGGAAGCTGTTGACGATTTCAAGCGAGTGTGCCAGCTTAGGAGATCCGATCGCAAATAGGGTACTAAATTCTAAAGCTATTCGGACACTAACCGAGAAGTTCAATGTTAAGGTAGCTGCGGTCGAAGAAGCTCACAACTTGGCAAATATGGAGTTCAACACATTGATGAATATTATGAAAAATTATGAGACCAACCTTGAAGTCCAAAAGAGGGCCTCTCGCGGCAAAAGCCTCGCTCTAGTCAGCCAACCATCCAAGGTTCAAATCGTGGAGGACTCTGACTGTGAGGATAATACGGCCATGCTTGTGAAGAATTTCGCAAAGTTTCTCAGGAAGAAGAAGAATGTTGAGAAAAATGTTGGCCCGACATTTAGGAAGGGTCAGAATTTCAGTTCTGAACCTTCTTCTGCTCCCCCCTTCATCAAACGCAGACCAGATGGAAAGAAGAAGAACATCAACTATGATTCAGTAAGATGTTACGAATGTCAAGGCTGGGGCCATTTTGCCAACGAGTGTGCAAACACCCTTCGCAAGCACGGAAAGGCCATGTGGATCGATCTACCTGATGATGAAGATGAGGATCCATGTCCAAAGGAGACCAAGCATTCATCTGTGACCATTCAGTCCTTCTCTGATGGCGAAGAAGAAGAAGATCATCAAATCGGCTTCACTGCGGTAACGGATGTTGAGCCAACATCTGACTCAACATCTGAGAATCAAATTATTTTTTATTATGATGACTCAAACTGTTTTGATGGGTATTCTAGTTGTGATGATGCAGATCAAGAAACTGACGTATGTGTTGAAGTCCAAATCAATGAAGCCGTCAAGATGTTGTCCGCACAATATGAGAAGGAAAAGGCGCTTAATGAGCATCTCAAAGCCGAGGTTAAGAAGCTATTAGGCGAGAATGAGAAGAATGAAAAGATGATCGAAAGCTTGGTCGATGGAATGAACAAAATGGAAGCAGTACTAACACGAAAAGACAATGAGATCGACAAGTTACAGAAGCGTGTCGACGAGGCCGATCAGACCTTTACAAAGTTGAACAAGGGTAAATCTACCCTTGATGAGGTATTGTCACTAGGTATTTTTGATAAGCTAGGTCTAGGATTTAATTCTCAGCCTACTTGTGATGTCTCAAAACCCGTGACTCATGTACAGCCTAAGATAGTTTTCGTTAAATCTCATGCTTCGAATGATGTTTGTGAATCTGTTAGTGCTAAAAATAGTTTCGAGCATGCTGCCATTAAGAATAAGGATACTTCATATATATGCCATCATTGTAAGCAAACTGGTCATTTAAAGCCATTTTGCTGGAAGTTAAAGAAGGAGATTTCGAAGAAATCTATGTTGACTGAAATGTCATCCAACATCCCGCCTAACGTTGAGAAATCAGTGTTGAAAGAATCTGTTGGAAATGTTTCAGTTCATGCTTCTTCAAGTTCTAGTAAAAAGAATGCTACTTTGTCATCCAAGAAAGTTTGGGTCGAGAAATCTGTTCATAAATGCCATGTTGTGTATACCTCCTTGCGAGCTAACGTGACAGGTTCTTGGTACTTCGATAGCGGGTGTTCCCGACACATGACGGGTACCAAGGAGTATCTAAGTGAGTATATGCCATTAAGGAGTGGATCTGTGACGTTTGGAGGTGGAGCTAAAGGGCGTATTCTCGGCAAAGGTAGATTAAATGTGCCCGACTTTCCCAAGCTAAGCAATGTCCTCCATGTTGACGGACTTGTTGCGAATTTGATCAGTATAAGCCAACTCTGTGATGACGACCTTGAGGTAAGGTTTAATAAAGAGTGTTGTGAAGTATTTAACCGCAATTCTGTTCAAGTAATGGCAGGAAAACGATCGAGCGATAACTGTTACTTAGTCGGCGACAAAACCTGTTCGAAGGATGTGTGCCAATTGTCGAAAGCCGAAGATGATGTGATTCTATGGCATTACAAACTGGGTCATGTCAACTATCGAACGCTGGAGCAGCTTATCAAACACGACGCGATCAGAGGCATTCCGAAGCTTAAGGAATATGGTAAGGTTGTGTGTGAGTCGTGCTTGAAGGGTAAGCAAGCACATGTTAGCCATAATGTTGATCAGCATCCTATCCAACATTTTAAGACTGCACATTGTTTTCAGCTTATTCATATGGATTTGATGGGTCCAATGGAAATAGATAGCCTTGGTGGTAGGAAATATGCTTATGTGCTCGTTGATGATTATTCTAGATATGCATGGATATTTTTTCTTAGGGAAAAATCTGAATCGTTCGATTTCTTTAAAAAATTATGTGCCATGATTAAGAATAATTTTATTGCTTCGATTTTTCGCATTAGGTCTGATCATGGTAGGGAATTTGAAAATCGATTGTTTGATGAATTCTGTGATAAGAAAGGTATTATGCATGAGTATTCTTCTCCTAAGACGCCCCAACAAAATGGGGTGGCCGAGAGAAAGAATAGGACCTTACAAGAAATGGCTCGTGTTATGTTGCACTCTAGGAGCATTTCTAAGCGTTTTTGGGCTGAAGCGTTGCATACCGCATGTCATATATCTAATCGTGTGTTCTTTCGTCATGGTACTAAGAAAACGTCGTATGAGTTGTTGAATGGGAAGAAGCCTACGGTCAAGTATTTTCATGTTTTTGGATGCTATTGTTACATGTGTCTCAAGTAATCATCATCGTCGCTCAAACGGTCAGTCTTGCTAACGTTTACTATGATTTTTGACTTGGTATTTTTGGTTGAAACATGATCTGATGTGCTCCTAAATTCGCTCATGATCAATTCCCTCATTTACTATAATTAGCTACATGGTCAGGCAAGGTTTTAACCGTTGAAACATGATCTGATGTGCTCCTAAATTCGCTCATGATCAATTCCCTCATTTACTATAATTAGCTCCATGGTCAGGCAAGGTTTTAACCGTTGAAACATGATCTGATGTGCTCCTAAATTCGCTCATGATCAATTCCCTCATTTACTATTATTAGCTCCATGTTTAGGCAAGGTTTTAACTGCTAAAACCCGTTTTATTAGGTCTGACTTGGTTAATCTATGGACATCATTCACAAACCCTAAGTGTTTAAATCGAGTCTCCCTTTCTCTCTCTCTCTGCGATTCCACTCTGCTATCTGTGTTCTTCAGTTCAAATTCTGTGATTCTCCTTCTTGATTTTAACAATGTCGAACTCACCAAATCGTGAAGAATCGCAGAATGTTGACCCAACATCGGGCGAAATCATGTATGATGTTCTCCCACTTCAAGCAATCCCGGCGCCGGTCGAGGATATCGATTACATTCCTCTCAGCATTCTCTTTCCGGCCACCGAATCACCAATGTTACCACCAGACGTGCCGGCAAAACAGCAGAGCACCGCCAAGAAGCCTCGATCCCGACCACCGACTGAGGTTAAGGGTCCAGTCTCAACGAAACGACGCAGCAACAGAATCCGTCAGTCTCAGGTCTCTAAGGGGTCGAAATCAACTGCAGACAAGCCTATCATCCTCTCAAGTTCTTCATCTGACACCACGGCAACCACCTCAAAGGACGATCCTGCTCCAGTCACCGCCGAAGTCTCTGTTCAGGGAGAGACGAGTGCTGCCACAGCACAAGCGCCATGTCCCAACCAAGAACCTGCCCCAGTTCAGCCGTCATCTCCGTTGAAGGCTTCCACAGAGGAGCTTATCGATAACACCACCTATGATCAGCTGGATGAGGAGATAGAGACTCCAGAGGCAGCCACACCATCTACGAAGTCCACTTCCCCTGCCACTGAGGACGAAAGCGATGATGAGTTTGGTCCAACTGAAACCCTGGCCACCTGGAAGAACAAATTGAAGAAGAAAGCTGGAAAGAGGCCAATGAGTTCTGAGGACAGACCTCCGAAGCGCCCACGCTCAGCGGAGTCATCACAGCCAGCAGCTAGCAGCCGAGTCGTCTTGCCAGCCTCCTCAAGCAGTGAAGATGTTGAGTCGGATGTTGACCCAATATCTGACTCCGACTGGGAAACTCCTTTGCCGAAGGGGAGATTTTATGCATCTCTGAATGAGGAGATGTGGCCATACTTTAGCCAGAGGGTGCTGCGTATTGAGAGGACGGTGGATGTGGTAAGTTTTCGGAGGTTTGGGGTGATGCAGTTCTTGGAATCTCGCCGCTTTGACAAAACTGTCACCATGTTTGGGACCTACTGTGATACAGTGGTCCGGGAGGTATTTTCTAATCTCTTCCCTTGTGTTAATGATCCTAGTTCTAGGAAGTATGGAAAGGTGTTTTGTAGGGGGATGTTATATAATTTTTCGGCTAGGGACATTAACGAGTATTTGGGGACCCCTAATGTGGAAATGAGGCAGACTTACGACAATGATGAGGTGGTGAGTTTCTTGACCGGGGGTAGAGTGAGAGAATGGGACGGGAATTTTTCGGTTAGTTTCTTGACTTCACTGTACTCAGTGTTGTTCAAAGTGGAGATATTTAACTGGTGGCCAATGGCAAATGAGACCCGCGTTGCTGAGAATATGGCTCATATTCTATATGCTCTTGGGCGGAACTTGCCCTTAAACTTGGGTGAATTAGTGCTGGAACAGCTTGCCAAGGAGGCCGAGAAAAAGGCACCTGGAATTCTCCCATTCCCCTCTTTGATTTATGGAATGTTGGTTCGCGGAGGATTCAGGCCAGCACGCAAGGACCAAGTGTTCACTGTCAAAATCCCATATGCTGTGTCTCACATGCACCTGGCCGGGTTGAACAAAGTAGTGGATCTTCCGTGGCAACCTCCAACACAGGATGCTGAGCCAAATGTTGCTTCAACATTTGCCCAGCCATCCAGCCTCGATCGCCAGATTCAGTGCCTAGAAGAAACTATTGCATTTATGACTTCCCAGCTAGCTGTCCTGAGGGATCTACATTCTTCCCAAAAAGGGGGAGAAGAGGCAGAAGTTGTGTAACGACCCGTCCCATACCGACTGTTACTGGTAACATTCGTCCTACTGGGGACCAGTGGGGTTGGGCCCACCACACTCCTACTGATAGTCTGGCCCCACTGTACCACCATTTATATTTAACCTTCCAGCGTGCTTTGTCCTCACTCGCACGCACCCTGAGCTGCTTCCCAGGGGGTCACCCATCCTAAGATTGCTCCAAGTCAAGCACGCTTAACTTTGAAGTTCTTATAGATGGACTCCCGAAAAGGTAGGTCGACCTTGGTGATATGAGTAGTACTATCAATTCTCTTATACGATTCTTAGACCGACACGCCCATACATTGCCAGTCTCAGGATCCCCTCTCATTCGGGTGTGGGATCGGTTCATTCATGTACCCCTTCGCCTAGAAGCCTGCCAGGAGCCGCACCTTGTCCGTGCCCTCTCTGGCACCGGCGATCACTCCCCGCCCTCATTGACCCCGGGCGTCACATGCCCACCAGCTTCCGCCTGGTTCGTCCCCGAACCACACCGTACTGCGAGAGGTTGTGCTCTGATACATCTGTAACGACCCGTCCCATACCCCTTCCAGCGTGCTTGACTTGGAGCAATCTTAGGATGGGTGACCCCCTGGGAAGCAGCTCAGGGTGCGTGCGAGTGAGGACAAAGCACGCTGGAAGGTTAAATATAAATGGTGGTACAGTGGGGCCAGACTATCAGTAGGAGTGTGGTGGGCCCAACCCCACTGGTCCCCAGTAGGACGAATGTTACCAGTAACAGCCGGTATGGGACGGGTCATTACAAGTTGCGGAGCAAGAAGATCAAGCTGGAACGAGTGGAAATGGCTTCGAACAGGCTGAACAAACCGAGCAGCAAGGGGGAGCTGGGGCAGTTCAAGATCATGGTGAAAAAGAAGCAGAGGATTCGATCGAGAGTCTAAACATTTAGACTTCGAACTTTTGTGCATGCGCTTTTTGCTTGTGTTTGCATGCCGCTTTGCTTCTGTTTTTGTTTTTTTTTTGTGTGCTTTGATTTGATGAACCATGTCATTTTCTTTTGCAGATATTTCTCAGGACCTCTTATGGCTTGTACTAATTAGTAGTACTTTGAATAGTTTTAGTGCTATTCTATTTTCGTCTGCTCTAACCATCTGTTTTAATGTTTTGTGGTTGAGTAGATCTGGCCTTCAGGGGGAGTTTCACCACGACTAACTTCTGCTTTGTTTTGGGAAGAAAGATAAAAAGGGGGAGATTGTTAATGTTGAGCCTTCAACATTGGCAATGTTAGGGTAACATTCTAGTCAACATTTGTTGTCTGAGAATGTTCCCTATCTCAGTTTTATCTTTCATGCCCAAAACGTGTTTTATTGATGACGTGTCATTTTTCTAGTGATATGCAGGATTTGGATAAGAGTTGGAATGGATCAAACCGTGTAGAAAGAGTGTGGAGCAGCTGGAGTGAAAATTGGAAAAGAGCTTACTAAATATAGGAAGCTTGGAGCAAAAGATGAAGACCAAGTTATGTTGAGCTAATCCAACTAACTTCCAACGATCACATCCACTTAGTGGACGTTGAGGAAGACTGTGGACAAGTACCAAATTGTTGGAGAAGTCCTTAAGGAGTCGAAGACATATAAATAGCGAAAGGACTTCACCATTTAGAGTATGGGAAAAGAGACGGAAGAAAAACGAGTTTGGAAGAGCGAGTTTGAGCGATCACTACTTTTCACGAGAGTTTCTTTTTAGCCTAGCTTTCCAAAGGTCGAGAGACTTTGTAGTTTGCAGAATCATATGATTCGTAGGTTTTGCTAGGCTTGATTTAACTATCCTTTTTGATAGTTTGTAATCCATCTTTATAGTGGATTTTGCGGCTTGAGGCACGCAGCAAGTTTTGATACTTGCTGCTTAATTTACTTCTCGTGTTCGTTTCATTTCGTCTCTAATTAATCATTTATTCCGCTGTGCACTTTGAGTGTGAGAGTGAGTATTAGCCTAACATTTCACCCAACATCAGTATACAACTCAGTAGCGTTACATCCATTTAGGGACCACGCCACTTCAGATTTGGATCAATATTATTGACGAAAGTTATAGCCTAATTATCATATACAGAACAGTTATCGCTGTTATTTTTCCTTAGAATCGTGGACTTGATTAGAGTCTTCAACGTATTGCTCATAACAAAGTTTGCTGTAATAGTTTTTATTTTATATATATATTTTACAAGAATTGTGAATATTTTGGGATAGCTATATAGATATATAGATATAAATAATTGGTAATAACTACATAATTACATAAATGAGGCAGTAATGAGCGAGTGTTGACTGCAGTCTGCAAATCTTCCAGCGGTACTGATAAATGATTATTCCCTGATGATATATGAACAAAACTTCCTTATCATAATGACATAATAATCTATCATAACATATATAATATTATATTATTTTTTCCTCTTTTTTTTTTTTACCTATTATCAGGTTCGATTTTCGAATAATCTGAATATAAATGGCATTAAATCAAAGTAAACAGTACAGTAGTAGAGTAAACAACACAACAGACGATAGGCGGCAGAAATCAATGTATCTTATGTTCTGATCGGAATTGCCTTCAAGTGCACGGCTTTCTCCAGCACAAGGCCGAACCTTTCGCTCATGTCTATGTCTTCAGGCTTCAGCCCTGGCTCGAGCTTCCAGTCGAAATCTCTTACGAACGACGCCAGCATGAGGTGGCTCATCCGGCTACTCAGCGGCATTCCTGGGCACATTCTCCTTCCCGTGCCAAACGGGATGAACCTAAAATCATTGCCCTTCACGTCTATCTCCTGTTCGATGAAACGCTCAGGCGAAAATGCATCTGGGTCTGACCATACGCTCGAATCCCGCCCCATAGCCCAGAGATTGATGAGTATTCTTGCGTTCTTTGGTATGTTGTGGCCGTTGATCTTCAGATCGTTGTGATCATTGGAACGTGGTAATAGAGGTGCCGGTGGGTAGAGCCTGAGTGTCTCTTTGATGACGGCTTGTAAGTAAGGTAAGTTGGAGATGTCCGATTCTTCTATGGATCTGCTATCGGCGGAGATGACCGTGTTGAGTTCTTTCTTAACCTTGGTTAGCTTATCTGGGCTGCGCAGTAACTCCGTCATTGACCATGTGACCACTCCTGCTGATGTCTCTGATCCTCCGAGCGCTAAATCCTGCAAGAAACATCAAGCAGTCTGTTAAAGTTGTGACGCAAATTGCTTTTGGGCCTATGTGGTTTTTTATTGGGCCAACTTAGTTTAGACATCTTGTTTTATATGTAATTAGACCAAAAGAAAATGTATGTTGGTGCTTTTCATTTGACAGTGAGTATCGAGACCCCTTGCTCAAGCTTTTCTCTATTTTGCTCTCTTCCATCTACCTCAAGCTGTAACAAACTGGTATCAGAGCATCCGATTTCGTCGATTGCGTCGTCTACAGTTGCCGGGTTTCGCACTCTCTGTAAGTTGCATGAAACTTGATGTATTGTGACTTTGTGGGTTTGATTTTGTTTTGGGGCTTTTTCTTGATATGGAAATGTCGGCGAAGTATGATATCGAGAAGTATGATGGGAAGACGAGTTTTGCACTTTGGCAAGTGCGGATGGCCGCCATATTGTCGAGTCTCGGACTCAAGGGCGCCATTCTTGGTAGAGAGAATATGTCGGATGGCGTTACGGATAAAAAGTGGAATGAAATAGATGACAAAGCACTCTCTACTATACAATTGTGTTTGAGTAATGCTACACTACAAGAGGTGTTGTCGGAGAAAACCGCTAAGGGTTTGTGGGAAAAGTTGGAGAATATTTATATGAAGAAGTCTCTAACTAACCGGTTGCGGTTGAAGTTACGTCTCTACACTCTTCGTATGGACGAAGGTACATCACTTTCGGTTCATATTGCGAATTTTACCTCAATTTTGAATGACTTGGATAAATTGGGGGTGAAGGTAGAGGATGAAGATCAAGCCCTCTTGTTATTGTGTTCATTGCCCGGATCATTTAAAGCCTTTAGAGATATGATGGCGTATAGTAGAGATAAGATTACCCTTGAGGATCTGAAGAGCAATTTGCAAGCCAAGTTGCATCTTGATAATGAGATGACCAATGTTGAGAAGGGTATCGAAGGTGTTGGCTTGGTTGTTGATCGGGGTAGACCTAGAGAGAGGACATCGAATGATTCAAAGTTCCGTTCAAAATCTAGGCATAAGGATCTCATTTGTTACCATTGCAACAAAAAAGGACACATTAAGCCTAATTGCTACAAGTACAAAAGGCAACAAAAGAAGGAGAAGGGTGCTTGTGCGGAGGAGGCTAATGTAGTAGATGGTGACATGGTTGACACTCTTTGTGTGGTTGATGGTAGTGTCAATGATGAGAGTTCTTGGATTATGGATACGGGCGCTTCTTAACACATGACTCCGAATAGAGATTTGTTTGAGAGTTATGAGTCATCAAACGGCAAGGTGCTCATTGGTAATAACAATTTGTGCAAAGTTGTCGGAAGTGGTGCGGTCAAGATAAAGTGTCATGATGGCAAGATCCGAAGGTTAACGGGTGTGAGACATATACCCGACTTGACAAAGAACTTGATTTCTTTGGGTTCTCTTGAAGAGAAAGGATGTAAGTTCCAAAGTGAAGGAGGAGTCCTTAGAGTGTCAAAGGGGGCTCTCACTATTATGAAGGCGAAGAGGGTTGGTACTCTTTACTTCTTACAAGGTTCCACGGTCACGGGCTCGGCCGCTATTGCGACTTCTACCTCGGATGATGATGTCACTAAATTATGGCATATGAGGTTGGGGCATATGAGTGAGCGGGGAATGACCATCTTGAGTAAGAGAGGCTTGTTCGGTGGCCAATGCACAAGTAATTTAGAGTTTTGTGAACATTGTGTGTTTGGTAAGCAAAAGAGGTTGAGCTTCTCTACGGCCATTCATCGAACAAAGGGAACATTGGACTATATCCACTAGGATCTTTGGGGACCTTCTCGTGAGCCATCAAAAGGTAATGGTTCCCGTTACATGCTTACCTTTATTGATGATTTTTCAAGAAAGGTTTGTGTTTATTTCTTGAAAGAGAAAATTCAAGTGTTTAAAATCTTTAAAGAGTGGAAAACTCTTTTGGAGAAGCAAACGGGAAAGAAGGTGAAACGGTTAAGAACCGACAACGGTTTGGAGTTTTGCAACCGTGAGTTTGATGCCTTTTGTAGGGATGAAGGCATTGTTCGTCACAAGACGGTTGTCTATACTCCTCAACAAAACGGAGTTGCGGAAAGGGCAAATAGGACATTGCTTGAAAGGGCTCGGTGTATGCTTTCCAATGCGGGTTTGGGTAAGGAGTTTTGGGCGGAGGCCGTGAGCACCGCTTGTTTTCTAATGAATCGTTCTCCTACCACTTCTATTGAGTGCAAGACACCCGAAGAGGTTTGGTCGGGTAAGCCGGCCAATTATTCTAACTTGAGGGTATTTGGTTGTCCCGCCTATGCTCATGTGAATGAAGGAAAGTTGGAGCCAAGAGCAAAGAAGTGTGTCTTTGTTGGGTATCCCATGAATGTGAAGGGGTACAAATTATGGTGTCCTACAACGTCCAAATTTCTCATCTCAAGAGATGTCACATTTGATGAATCGTCCATGTTAAAAGCAAACGGTGTTGCTTCCAAGCCGATGGCGAAGGAGAATGAAAATGTTGAGAAAAATGTGGAGTTTGATGTGACGGTCTCACACGATGAGGAAGTGGAAATCATGCCTCATGAAGACGCGATTGTTGATGATGATCATGATGATGGTGAAGAAGGAGACCAAAGAGAAGAGCAACCATATTGCTTGGCTAGGGACCGATCTAGAAGAAAAACTCGTGCACCGGAAAGGTATGATTTTTCGGACTTTGCTCATTTTTTGGCTATTGCGGAAGAGATGGAGTTTTGTGAGCCATCTTCCTACAAGGAGGCAATTTCTTCCAAAGATGCGGGGGAATGGGTTGCCGCCATGAATGAAGAAATTCAAGCCTTGGAGAAAAACCAAACTTGGACACTTGTAAAGCCACCAAAAGACAAGAAGGTCGTGGGTTGCAAGTGGGTATATAAGAGGAAGGTGAATGGCTCAAGTTCCGAAGATTTTCGGTTTAAGGCAAGGCTAGTGGCTAAGGGTTATAGCCAAATCCAAGGTGTAGACTTCAATGATGTGTTCTCTCCCTTGGTAAAACATACCTCTACTCGTGTTTTGTTTTCTTTGGTTGCAATGAAGGACTTGGAGCTAGAACAATTGGATGTGAAGACTGCCTTCTTGCATGGTGATTTAGAGGAGCAAATTTACATGAGGCAACCTGAAGGGTTTGAGGTTATGGGGAAGGAGGACAATGTGTGTTTGTTGAAGAAGTCTCTTTATGGCCTTAAGCAATCATCTCGGCAATGGTATAAGAAGTTTGACTCTTTCATGGTTAGTATCAATTTATCTCGTTCTAATTATGATAGTTGTGTTTATTTGAAGAAATTGGATAGTGGTGATTTCATCTACTTGTTGCTCTATGTGGATGATATGTTGATTGCGGCCACTAACATGGGAGATATTGAGAGGTTGAAAGAGCAACTTAGCTCGGCATTTGAGATGAAAGACTTGGGGGCCGCTAAAAGAATCTTAGGAATGGAGATTACAAGAGACCGGCCCAATCGGAAACTTTATCTCTCTCAAAAGAGTTTTGCCGAGAAGGTACTTCGCCGGTTTGGCATGGAGAAAGCTAAAATTGTGTCAACTCCTCTTGCGGCACATTTCAAGCTTTCGGCCGCTTTGAGTCCTAAATCCGATGATGAAAGGAAATTCATGGAAAATGTTCCATTTTCAAGTGCGGTTGGGAGTCTTATGTACTTGATGGTGTGTACTCGACCCGATATTGCACAAGCCGTTAGTGTGGTAAGTAGATACCTTTCTTGTCCCGGCAAAGGGCATTGGGAAGCGGTGAAATGAATTTTTCGCTATTTGAAAGGTACTATTGATGCTCGTTTAGAGTTTGGAAAGGGAAATGGGTCACTAACGGGCTATGTTGATTCGGATTTTGGAGGAGATCTTGATAAGAGGAGGTCTTTGACGGGGTACATCTTTACCCTCGGAGAATGTGCAATTAGTTGGAAGTCTCAACTTCAAGCGACCGTTGCACTATCAACTACCGAGGCCGAATACATGGCAATAACCGAAGCTATTAAGGAGGCGAGTTGGCTTAAAGCATTTGTGGGTGAGATGTCTTCTCTTGTTGGCTCTCTTGTGGTGTTTTGTGATAATCAAAGTGCGGTCCATTTGACAAAGGATCGGATGCATCATGAGAGGACGAAACATATCGATATTCGGTACCATTTTGTTCGAGATGTAGTCTCGGATGGCAAGGTTCTTGTGAAGAAGATTGGTACCGAATTAAATCCGGCCGACATGCTCACCAAGCCTCTTCCGATAGCAAAGTTTAAATTTTGTGCAAGCTCGGTATCGGTTTCGCTTCTAGCTTATGGGTGCTAGTATATTCGATATATGCTAGCTTCTACTTTTGTTTCTGTTTTTGGGTTTTTTTGTTCGTTGGGCGCAATTTGTCTCAAGGCGGAGATTGTTAAAGTTGTGACCCAAATTGCTTTTGGGCCTATGTGGTTTTTTATTGGGCCAACTTAGTTTAGATATCTTGTTTTATATATAATTAGACCAAAACAAAATGTATGTTAGTGAGTATCGAGACCCCTTGGTCAAGCTTTTCTCTATTTTGCTCTCTTTCATCTACCTCAAGCTGTAACACAGTCTTTATGTTCTGAGGAAACTCTGTTTGTTCTACTAAGGATGATCCATATTTTCTTACCAGCAACAGATGTTTGATGTCGTTGAGGCTGAAATCGGTCGGGTTTTGGCGGTGAATGTCTAGAAACGATTCCAACAGGTCCCCGCGTTTGATCTCATCGGTCGATCTCAACCTCCGATCGATTATACCATCGAAGATTTCGAACATCCTCCCCGTGTGCATCTTTGCTCCCTTGTTAATCCCCTGCGGATCAAACCTGTTGAGGACTGGGAAGAAATCCGCCGCATTAGGCAATCCCCAGGCGTGCAAAAGGTCCGAGACGACCTTAAACATTTCCTGAGAGGAATCCGTGCCGTAGTCTGCAAAATCGAGGGAGAACAGAGTGTCCCACATAAGGTTAAGCGTTGTTACAAACATGGCTTCGCTGATATCCACCGCCAAGCCCTTAAAGCTGCAATCTTCCAAGTACACCCTCAGCTTGCGCAGCTTCTCCCTGCGCAGGCCCTGAGTAGCGTCGAGCCTCGACGCAGAAAAGAGGTGCTCTTTGCATATCTTGCGAAGCTTTCGCCAGATATCATCCGCCGGCAGCCAAGCGATGGACAGCCTCGCGTGGTCAAATGCTTGCGTGACAATGAGCTGCGGCCTGCCTGAAGATAAATGTTCGCTCTTGTGTAGCAACTCCTTGCAGACTTGAGAATTGGATGCGATTATCGCGTCCACGCTTCCGAGCCTGAGGTGCATCAGCGGTCCATAGGTTTTGGCTAGTCGAGCCAGCGATCGGTGTGGCGTGGAGCCTAGCAGGTGGATGTTTCCGAGGATTGGCAAGGGGAATGGGCCTGGTGGGCACTTGGTCGATGATCTTCGATTCTGTCGTGTGATGATGTAATAGAATCCGAAGATGAAAGATGCTATCAGTATAGCAGCTGATGTGATCTCCATTGGCACTTTAGTTCAGGGCAGTGATTTGAACTTGGTGGTTTTATACAGTTAAGAAGGCCATGAAATGATTTTCAACCTGTCTGGATAAGCCGAGCTATCATTTCTTAAATAAATGGGATGTAAATCTTTTGTCATTTTATCGAAGTTGAAAGCATGAATCATGACAATGAGATGGTGTCTTGTCTGGCAAGTGGGATTAGTATATTCATATCATGTCTAATTATTATTATTATTATTATTTTTATTAGGCTAAATTGCATATAACCCACTCGTGGTTTAAAAAATAAACACCAAAACCCCTATGATTTGTAAACAGCATAAAATACCCCCGTGGTTTATTTAATTATGAGCTCCTTGTCATTTTTACCCCCTAATTGGGGAGTACAATGCTATGTTTTAGACATCATAAGGGGTACGGTGCTAAGTTTTAGACAGAACATGGGGGTTTCACGCAATAAAAAAAGTATAAAGTAGTAATGCACATTTCAATATATCGACGTGGGGTAAAACATAATTTACCCTTTTTATTATTAGAACTTGGTAAACATGCAGTTGTTGTTAGGGTAGAGACAAGTATATGTGCTTTTAATGTTAGATTTTTGTATCAGCAATAAATAGGGTAGTTAAAGAACGTTAATGTATCGCTTATGAGTTATGACAACGAAGTTACGTCACTGAAAAGTATTCGCACCAATCGATTAGCATAAGATTGTGAATAATGAGTTTGACATAGATATTTATATATTATAATTGGAAATATAAATCTACTTGCAAGTAAATCATAGGTCACAAGTTATGTAAATAAAAATCGTGTTTTCAAATCTCGTCCGACCTTATCAACAATGACGATTTTATTTTATTAGTTTATCAGAAGTTTAATTAAACTATTTGTGTCTGAGTCATTCATTTCATCATCGCCTCCAAAGTCTGACTTTCAAGATTTGCTGGCTATCGAAGGTGTTGGACCATTAATACTTACAAAGTTCCCAATGCCATTAATAGTAATAATAATAATAATAATAATTTTAATAAATCAATTAATTAATTAATTAATGTTTGTGTTTCCACTTTCCACCACCAAGGCACCAACTTGGTAATCACGTCCCTTTGGATCAGATCAAATCAACGTTTATAATAAAACGAACTTTTTTTTAGGGCAAGTCTACGCAAGAAAGCATTTCTAACACGGAAATATATATTAAATAAAACCTTTGATATATAAATCAACGAACATGTGAAGCCATCAAAATTGGCTATTGATTTGGAAAAAAAAAAAAAAAAAAAAAGAGTTTTTGCGTCGAATTCAAACCGGGTTTTTTAATTCGGCCATGTGATTAAATAACTTTTCAACACGGACATCTTCGTGGGATTTATCTATAGCTTAAAAATTGCTTTTTTATATATATGTATTTTTTTATGATGAATAATAATATTAACATGTACCCTATGTTCCTTTTTTATTTAGTTTTCCGATTTTCGGACTCAACCGAATCAAGAAAAAAATTGAATATTATTACCGACCCTTACTAACAAAGGTTATATTATAATTAACTTGTAACAATCTCCATTAGGTGGAGAAAACAATGCTATGTCCCCAAAAACGAACAACTCATTCAAAACAAAGTAAAAATCAATGCAAAAATCTTATCATATAACCCACCGCGTGACAGATGCTTGGCGTGACATTTCAATGACTCCCAAGAAATCTCAAAGAAGTATATAAAAAAATTTGTATTTTTTTATTTTTTTTCATTTATTCTCCATTCGGCGTGGCCTTTGGAGTTGTAACAAGAAAAGGAAAAGCACACTTACATTTGGCAATCCACCACACAACATGACCCTATAGTAATTAATCATATGATCTTTTTATTATTATTTCCCTCACTTTCCATGATATATCCAATGTCCATTTTCATGATTGAAGTGACAAAAGTTATTATATTTCATTCCATATTCTAATAATAGTGATGATAAAATAATTTTCATGCCAAAATTCATTATTATTTTATTTTTTTAAAAGATTTCCATCTTAACAAATACTTTTTCGCATATTGATCGGATCTTTATTAATACATTATTTAATAATGTGTGAAACTAATAATTAAATAATTTCCATCCAAATATTATTGTTAAAGATTTCTTTAGCCTATTTTAACATAATTTGACGGGAAATTAGTGAGTCTTCTATCGATTTGTCTTTGCGGAGGCGGTGAGCAGGCGGCCTTTAGTGGCGGTATTTGGTGAGGTGTGTTCTTTGTGTAAATTAAAGATTGTCATTAATCCCCCACAACCATCTTTCAATTTCACCCCACCCCACCACACCCCACCAATTTGTTCCTTTTTTTCGTTCTTTTTCCCATCTTTTATCATCGTCCAAGCTATTTATTTTATATCTTCATTTGTTGTCTCAGAGATCTTTGCTCTTCTTTTGGATTCATTTTTCTGTTTTCGTTGAGCTAAGGGAGCTAAAGGGGAGGTGGGCTTGTGGAGTTTTTGACATCTGTTTCAAAGGTTTGATTTTTATCTACAACCTGGAACAAGAGGGGTTTTGATTTTGACTGAAGCTGTTTCGTTTTCTTTTTTGGGTATTTTCAGGTCTCGGCTATAGATCTATAACTTTATCTGCGGCTCTTTTGCTGGTAAGCTTCTCAGATTATTTTTATACATGAATATTGGCGGTGGACAAAAAGTATCATGGTAGCTGTTTCCCTTTGTATTTGGTTTCAAGATTTGAGATTTTTCTAGTCGGTTTGGTGCATGTGTTTGGTTGGTCCTTGGGTTCCTCGGTTGTTGTTATCTTTGAGCTTAGCTTGTGTCAATTTCCCAGCTTGAAACATGGGTTTAATCTCGTGTTAATATTTCTCTATTGGTGTTTTCTTGAAGAGGTGCGTATGAAATCTTCGAACCTCGACTATGGTTTATTGAAATTCGCCGTGCCTCAGTCATCTTGTGATTTCTCCTGCCATTGAGTGAATGATTCTATCTACCATCATGCTGTTCTTGATTTGCTTTTGAGAAATTGCAGAGTTCTTTTCGTCCATACACAGTTGTTCGGTGAATTTCTGAGTAGTTTCTTAACACAGATTCTGTCTTTGGTTCACTATGCTTTGGTTCTCTTCTTGTATTATCATTACAATGCTGCACTTTGGTTTGTTCTTTTTGCACACTTGACTGTTTGTATGAAGCTTATTAGGCGTCATTAATACAAAATAGAGTTCTGAATTTCTACATACATGCATTTTGTTTTGGATGCGATCACTTTTCGTGATTGCTCTTGCCCTTGCCCTTGGTCTGTGTTTCTTGATCAGACTTTCAGATGGACTGAAAAGTAAAAAAAAAGGCAACGTGCCATTGACTTTTGAAGTCTTCTCCGTGCAGATTTGCTAAGACCAGAACATATTCTTAATCAGCGGTGTCATAGGCGAAAAAAAGGCCATATGCAAGGACAGAGGAGTTCTATGGGTGGCTTGCCTGAAAATGTTTTCTTGGATAATGGATCTTTATCAGTTGAACCTATCGTAACTACGCCGATGCCATGGAACAGCTCTGGAACATCTGAACAAAGCTGGCTAGGACATACATTGCCTTTGAACCCAAACAACTTCCAATATATGCAACAACCAAGACACGGTGAGCAAAATCTTGGGTTCACTTTAAGAAGTGAACCTAGTTTCAGTTCTGCACAACACCAAGTGGATCATAGTGTTAGAACACCAGCAGATTCATGGGATTTTAGGTCTCAGTCAGTTCTCTCCTTTCTGAACCAGCAGCAGTTTCACTCATCTAATACTCTTTCATTGGATAATAATGGTAGTAATAATAATGCTGAGTTGCATTCGAACAGCAACCAAACTACAGCAACTAGGAGATTGATTTCGCCAAATCCTGTCTCTAATTCCCTTCCTCTGGATCTTAATGAAAGTGTGAGGTCTGAAGAAAATGGCTATTACCAAGAGCGTCAACAGGCATATACTAGAGCATCAAACGATCAAATGCTACTCACTGGTACTTCTAATCCTTCAGAATGTCTGCACACATCACGCAAGAGAAAAGCACTTGAGCTAAGCGTAGGCCAATCTTCTGGAGAGGGTAGTTCGAACCACTTTGAGAGTGGTGGAAGAAGTCAGTGGCATAGCGATAGAAACATCACATTGCCACAGCAACATGGTGTTGTCATTGGAAATGGATCTGAGAGGGAAAATTCAAGACTCAGGGTTGGCATTAGGGAAGGTATATCTTCTAGTCCTCTCTCTCTAACTACCTCGGTGAATGCTGACAGCGCTCACATGAATCCTCTCTTATCTGTTAGCGGGTTGCCTCCCCAACAAAGTCTTCAGCCTGGAAATCTGTCGTCATACCCATATGTTGGAAATGTACAAGCTTCATCTTCTGGATCATTTGGACCAATTCGTGATAACCGTGGTCTTGAAGTTAATCCCGCCCCTGCAGTAGAAAACCTCCGCCTTCTAGGGCAGACTTTTTCGTTTCCTCCTCCACCTGTACATAGAAATCTGTCTCATTCTACGTGGAATTCAGCATCTGCCGTAGGATATGGCAGTTTGTCAGTGTCTCAAGGGAGCAGTTCGGCAATGTTAGAAGAATCTGCTGCAAGAAATATCCCGAGAAATCCAATGATTCCTCCTGTTCCAGAGGTTCGAAATCTTAATCAAAATCCTGCAAATTTGAGCTGGGTAGGTAGAAATGGTACAACATCAACTCGGAATGTTCGAGCACGGTCTATCCAAGGTGTGAATGCCTCTGAAACTATTCAGCCTCAACGTACACCTCCACAGTTCGCACAAAGGCTGTCTGAAATTGCTCGAAGGTCTCTTCTTCCCTCTTCTGGGACTGTATCCGGTGCTCAAGGCAACACAAACTCTGCACGTGCGAGCCCTTCTGGAGTCTCTAATCTTGCTCATCATGCCAGGGCAGCTTTGTTGGCGAGACGCCTTAGCTCTGCCAATATCACACCTGAGGTAAATCTATATATTTTCTCCGTATTCAAGATGATTTTTCATTGTTTCAACATGTAATATGAAATGAAAAGATATTTCTTTTAACCTCGTGCCTATATTTTGAATTTTATACGTATATTTTACATACTGTGAACTGAAACTTAACCGTTCTTTTTCCGTCCCGACTAGCGCTTTCGCCGTATACTTGAAATCATGCGAAGGGGTGAAGCACTAAGATATGAGGTCAGATTTCCCTCTTCCATTCCTTCACTTCATGTGAAAGTCAAGACAGAAAAACGTACATTTTTAAAGCTATGATAAAATTCAAACTGATATGTGCCTTTCTTGCTACCTTAATCTTCCTATATACTAGGATGCCATGTTTCTGGAGCAGTCTTTCCTTGCAATGGCAGACATGCACGATAGGCACAGGGATATGCGAATGGATGTTGACAACATGTCCTATGAGGTAATAAAAATCTGAAGCCATTTGATCACATATCTACTATACATATCCACGAAATAATGCAATAAACTTACATTTCTCCAGGAACTGCTGGCATTAGAGGAACGCATCGGAAACGTCTGCACTGGCTTGAGCGAAGAAGCCATAAAGAAGCACATGAAGCCGCGAATATACTTGGATGTTGAAACTCGAGACCCGAATGAGATCGAACCATGCAGTATATGTCGAGTATGCTTTAAAATCTTATCGAACAAACGTATAATCTATATGATTCATAAACATTCGATTCAAATTTCGTCTGTTGTTCCATGCAGGAGGAGTATAATGAAGGAGACGACCTCGGAGCACTAGAGTGTGGACATGATTTTCACAGAGACTGCATCAAACAGTGGCTCATGCAGAAAAATCTGTGTCCCATCTGTAAAACGACTGGATTAAATATATGAGAGAGACTCTTGGTGAATCTTTTTTTTTTTTTTTTCTTAATGAGATCCAAGTGTAGCCAAAAAGGAAACTATATAGATCATTGGAGTCTAAATTTTATTATTGTTGCTACATGTTTAATCATTGAACTTGTATTATTTTTCTTTCTACTTTTCTTTCTACCTTGGATTCCAATTATGAAATTAGTAGAATAAAATTTGGCTATTTACGCTGGGGACAAAGTCGTCGAACCTACCGACGAGATAAAACCCAAGTCGCAACTAAAAAGGTTGAGAGGAAAAAAAATGCCATCTTTTTAGCTTTTTGGGTTATAAACGCTTTTTGGGCCATGAGAAAGATTAAAGGAAGCTAATGCTCTAGACTTCCATTCCATTCCATCCAATTCTTCCTCATAGGGTATGTGTAGTGTATATCAATTGTTTAATGAAAAAGATAGAGCATCATGAAAAGAAGTACGCATTGAGAAAGCTTCTTGTCTGTGCAAAACTCATTTATTACAATGCGCGTGAGGTTGATGATTATTCATTTTTATTCATTTATTTTCCTTTACACGCCACTTGAGTTAAGGATAACCTAGGGAGATGTGCTTTCGATATATATATATATATATATATATTTGAAATTGCATGAAATCTATTTTAAGGGTCAAGGTGGGAGCCAGTTGGATAAGGAGATGAAATCAGAATCTGGCCCTAGCTTCGTATGATTTCATATTGGTAATAAAATAAAAAAAAGAATTATATAATATAACCAACAACAACCATAAATCCGTGCAAGAAGGAACAGTTCCAACCGCTCCCATTTTATTTATATTTATGCTATCTATTCTATGATATTATTGCGCAAGTACAAGACATGCGTGGTGTGTTTTTGGAGTGTCATGGTTTTCTTTAAAATGTGAGGGGTTGAAAAGTAGTTAATGTTAACTTGGAGGGTTTGTTTATAAATATAATTAGATTACATCACACCATGGAGAGGCGGGATGATGATGACTTATCAGAGATTAAACCCTTGCATTAGAGTTGTTCATCTCAAAGCCATCACTTACCAAAATAGGAAAAGAATACGCAGAAAAATGATCGATCCCTTTGGTAATCTTGAAATAGTCGTTCGTTCTTACATCACAGCACATCTCAAACAAAAACACTCTTCGTCATAATCTTGGCTGTCCTGTCCAAGTGTTTGCTGTGCTGTTAATGTTCCATTAAAGATCAAGTTTTCTCCAAGATTTCCGTCATATATTTGAATATGGAAGATGGGTTCTCGAATTAATCGAGGAGAAGTGAAGTAGCATCGTAAAGTTTGAATTTTTATTTTTTATTTTTTTTTGTTAAGAATCTTTTTTAGATTTTGTATGAGTTTATTCATCTGATCTTCTTGCACTAGTGTAATGAGATGGCTGATCATTATGAGAGCAATGAATCTGAGGACATGTCTTCTTTCCTTCAAATTCTCCTCCACAATTCATCGTCTTCAGCTGCAGCTTCTGACAGTGCCGCCGCCGCCTACTACGGCGGGGTTGGGGCGGCGAATACTGTGGCTGCGTCTTCAAGCAGCATCAACTTCTCAGATCCAACATGCTTCTTTACTAAAGAATCTGATGGCATGAACTCTTCTAGCAAGGTAACAGTAAATTAGTACCAGAAAATTGTCTTACACATATTTTTTCTTGAGTATTTGGATTCTGAATGCTGAAATCATGATCAAATAGGGGTCTCAGGCTAACGAAGCTCAAGCAATTCCACCACCTCCACGCTCTTCGAAGAGAAGTCGAGCCGCCGAAGTTCATAACTTGTCCGAAAAGGTCTTTGTCTGATCATAATTTCGAACTCTCAACTTCTTCTTCTTCTAACAGCCACTCTCTCTATAATGTTTGTGATCTGCAACAGAGAAGGAGAAGTAGGATCAATGAGAAACTAAAAGCCCTTCAGAATCTCATTCCTAATTCTAACAAGGTAATAGCCTTTTTGTCCCCTAATCACACCTTTCCCATATTCGAAAAATACCCCTTTTTCACGCCGCGTTATGCTCAGACCGATAAGGCTTCGATGTTGGACGAGGCCATCGAATATCTGAAGCAGCTCCAGCTTCAAGTTCAGGTTCATTCTCTGCCAATCCTAAACACTTTTTTCTTATGGAATGAGCAAATCTTGATCATAGTCTTCTAACATGTACTACTCACAGATGTTGACGGTAAGAAGCGGACTAAGCCTACATCCCGGGTACTCGCTTGGATCGCTCCAGGCGATGCTAGCTTCCTCAGAAGGGATCGAGTTGGACGAAGGAAACAAATTTGCGGATGGACATAACAGAGGGACGAACTCGATTGCTACTAACAATCAAAATGTTTATGTAATAAAGAACAGTTTAGAGACTGCTAATGATCCCAGCAACTCAGCACAGCCAAGCCTAGTTCACTCGATTCCAAACGCTGCGGTGCCCAGCTGTGTCCCCTCGATGCAAAGCGGTTATGGATTGATCAATCACTTGGCCTCCACAAAGGTGAACATGGCACTATTTTTCTTCATATTTTTTTTTTTTTTTGATGTGATGATGGTTGATTTACGACGGCTGAGGTGCTGTGTGTAGGATATTTTCCGGGAGGAGACATTGTCGCGAATGCAGTTAGACGTAAGCTGCTCGGGGAACAATTCGTCTCCTGGCGTGTCTTCTTCTTCCTAGCAACCTTAAACTATGGTAATAATATAAGGCTTCATTGAAGGGAAAACATAAACCTTATGCATCCTATGTTGAACTTTCTGTAATTTGAATAAAATGATTTTGGGATATTTGTTTCTTTTGGGCCCATCTTAGGCCCAATTTGGTAACTGGGTATTTTTACTATTTACGGCCCAATAAGTGCTTTAGCTTTGAATAAATGGGAAACGATTGTCAATTGACGATGCGCGTGTAAAAAGGCAATATTTTACTATTTTATTGCAATAGAAGTTTCTAACAATTTTTTTTCTTGATTATACATTTATTTAAAGTAATTGTCTTCTCTTATTATTAGTATTAAAAGGAATGAACAATATGAGTTATGACTTTAAAATCTCCTCCTTCCACTCCGCCGACTATTATAATTAAATAAATACACGTAAGCATATCCCGGCATCAATTAATATATTGCATAAGAAAACAAAAGCACCCCGACCCGACCCATAAAAAAAAATTAAATAAATAAATAAATACCAACAACCATCAAGAGCAATCATTATGGTGATCAATTCATATCTAACCAAATAATTGATCCAACATAGGGAAGAAATAATTTAATTTTTATTATTAAACATATAAAAAGAAGAGTTCTTTTTTAAGAAGACTAAGAGCAGGGCAATTAATGAAAGATGCTATAACAACATAGTAGTTTGCACTATTAAGAGTTGCAATAAGATCATCGTAAGTATGGTTGGAGGCCATAAATGGATTCATACACCGAAGTAAAAGTATCATATATTATGTCAACACATTAAAGTAAAACCCAACAAACTTATGTCCCCATTTCTAGAAGTCACATCCCTGACAGCTTGCATCAGTCAAACATGTTCACAGCCTTTTGAGCAGCTCAACCTCAAGCAGCAAGCACAAGATATCCTCGAGCTAAATTCATCGGAGAAAAAAAGACCATATTTGCTTTGTAAGAAATAAGAAGAAGAATAATGTCTGATGGCAAACCGTCTTTTCTGAACGACGAGCTCTCTAAACGGACCTCAATCTTCGGGTTGCGCTTATGGGTCGTCCTCGGAATCTGCGTCGGTGCGGCGATCGTCATCATCTTGTTCATAGTCTCCGTATGGTTTACCTCGAGGAGGAACAAGAAGGCCTCGCCGGCGTCGGCACTGTTGCCGACCCACCAGAAATCCGCCACTCCCCCAACTGTCTCAAGGGAAATCAGGGTCGACCCGATCCACCACGGCTCGAATCCGATCCCTGAGACGGACCTCCCGGTCGAGGAACGAAGGGTCCACGTTGAGCTAGGGAAGGGCCATAGGATTGCGTTTCCAGAAAAGCAGAGCCGTGGGTCGGGCTCTGGCCACGGCAGTGGTGAGACCCGACCCGCCGGTGAGATGGGTGGCGGTTCGGGTGTGACCGGACCCGAGGTTTCGCATCTGGGTTGGGGGCATTGGTACACATTGAGGGAGCTTGAGGAGTGTACAAATTGCTTTGCCGATGAGAATGTGATTGGCGAAGGTGGATATGGGATTGTGTACAGAGGTGTGCTGAAGGATAATAACACTGTTGCCGTCAAGAATTTGCTCAATAATAGGTAAGAAAAAATCCTACTTTGTAGTAATATATCTACTGCTTTCCTTGATTCTTGGTACTGTGATGATGTCTTGTTAATGAAGTTCAAGTCTTTACAGAAATTTGAACTCACTTTACATTGGGAGAGTGTTCAATTAGTTGATTTTAGTGGAGGTGAAAATTTTATTACATGTAGGGGTCAGGCGGAGAGGGAATTCAAGGTTGAAGTCGAAGCGATTGGCCGCGTTCGTCATAAAAACTTGGTGAGACTGCTCGGCTACTGCGTCGAAGGAGCTCATAGGTACACTTAAGTTAGCCATGAAGCTGCAATGGTTTGATTCAATGCACTGATATTATTTGTCTGAATCATTGCCTTTGTCTTCGTAGGATGCTTGTTTATGAATATGCCAACAATGGAAACTTAGAGCAATGGCTTCACGGCGATGTCGGGCCTTGTAGCCCTCTTACATGGGAGATTCGTATGAACATCATTCTCGGAGCTGCAAAAGGGTAAAGAGAAAGAATCTCAAATTCATTAAGATTCTTGACTTATATTCTCTGGCAATGCTTACGTTTGAGAATCGAACATTCCATTCTCAGGCTGACGTATTTGCACGAATGTCTCGAACCGAAGGTTGTCCATAGAGATATTAAATCCAGCAACATCTTACTAGACAAACAGTGGAATGCTAAGGTGTCAGATTTCGGTCTAGCGAAGCTGTTAGGTTCCGAGAGGAGTTACATTACAACACGTGTCATGGGCACATTCGGGTAATAAATCTTCTCACCGAGAATGTCTTATACGATATCCTGCTATTCAATTTGTTGCCATTTTTTTTGAAATCAAACATAACAATCCTGCCCTGATATGGTTTGTCTTATGCAGCTACGTTGCTCCAGAATATGCAAGCACGGGAATGTTAAACGAGCGAAGCGACGTGTACAGTTTTGGCATTCTTATAATGGAAATTATTACCGGGAGAATCCCGGTAGATTACAGCCGCCCGCCCGGAGAAGTAGACACCATAACAGTCAAAAAGATCACTTTTTTTTTTCTTATTTAATTTCTTGCACACTGATTCCTATATCAAATTTAATTCATCAGGTGAACCTGGTCGATTGGCTCAAAACGATGGTATCTAACCGAAATCCCGAGGGCGTTTTGGACCCGAAAATACCCGAAAAGCCTTCTTCAAGAAGTCTGAAACGTACCCTTTTGGTTGCGTTACGCTGTGTCGACCCGAACTCTCAGAAGAGGCCTAAGATGGGGCACGTTATACACATGCTGGAGGCTGATGATTTTCCTTTCCGCGATGTATGTTTTGAGATGAAATTTATAACCAGTCTAAACCATTACATGAACATGATGATCATTAAACCATTGCATCAATCAAAATAATCATTATTCTTTTATCAGGATCGTAAGGGCGGGAAAGAGCACGGACGTTCGAGCAACAAACCAGGGAAGAGCATGGCAGAACCAGGCGATAGCAGTGGGTACGAAAGCAGTGTTCAGACAGACAAGTCCCTGTTAAGGAAGCAAGAAACTGATGAAGATAGATCATAAAAGGGCAGTATCGTCCTTGTTTGTCTATGTATATATATGTATCTTCGATATATTGGTTGCTTGATGAATTACATCGGGCAGTAATTAGAGTTTATCTAGCAGAGACTGAGGCCTTTAAAATGAGATTCATTTGTATCTTTCCTTAATCACTTACGTCGTTATGCTCTAAATTGGATCTGCCTGTCACCTTCTTGAAGGAAAAATGAGAGGGACAGCTTGATAGTAACAGCAGCAAGATGTAACATGGCATTGTCCTAAGAAGAGGATTTTTGTAAAAAGAAATCACAATCTCACTGTCGGCAGCTTAATATCTCTTACTTGGTACAAAGGAAATTTGATTCCTTAAGGGTAGATGAGATAGATGCGTCTTGCAATAAAGAAGCCAACTCATTTGGAAGCGTTATTCAATGCATCTATGTATGTACATATATAAGTATATTTCATCAAGGAAAGTCGTTAAGAAACTTTATCAGTTAATAATTACAATAAATGGGTGTTTAATGATTGAATTTACATTGTCAATCGAAAATGATGTGTGCGATACATTGCGTTGTTACATCAATCTGTCTGTGCAAGATTTTGTCGAGTTTTCTAGCGAAACCTTAACAAACAAACAATCACACAATTAGAAACATTAGTTTCTCGATGAATAAATTCATTCACAAGAGCATCCGAGGCCGCCCGCCCGCCCTAGAGCTCGGACCACAGTTGATGTGTTGTGTAAGTCCTATTGGACCACCTTGGCTTCGAGGATGGTTTGGAGAAATATGCAGTGACTGCCTTCAATCTTCCATTGATGATGTTTTCCTCGACCTGAAATAGTTATGGGATGTTAGAATGAATCATTACAGCAGCATAGCGTAGAGAGGCACAAAATGAATCGAAGAATACCTCTAAAGACCAATGAGGAGTTGTTGACGAAGCCAACTCAGCTAACTGGCTTATATCGACGTTTCTCGGGAGGTACATGACTATCTGGGAAGCAATTTTTTTTCCAATGTCGAAGAGATGTTGCCCGCCGCGTGGCTCAAGCATGGTATTGATATCGAACTTCTTCTCCTTTGAGTAATCAGGGCCTCCCCAAGGTGGTGACATGAACACAGTATCTACCTTAAAGGTAAAAGCCAAAGCAAACGAGTCTCCGTTGATGAATTGTATCTTGTCAGCCACTCCATATATGGTTGCGTTATGCCGGGCGTACTCAACCTTATTAGGATCAATGTCAATCGCAATGACATGCTTACAGCTGAAAATGGAAAGAAAGAAACCAAATTAGAAATAAATCAGCAGATGAAGCATTCGCAATCTTTCGACTGAAAATTGAATTAAATGTGTAACAATGATGTCAACTAAAGCTCAAAAGAAAGGGGAAAATGCGAACCGATGAGCAAACTGAATTGAGTTTCCGCCAACTCCAGCGAAGAAATCAAGAACCACATTATCACTGCAACGGGCGGCGTGGTGATTGGCTAGTGGCTCTGGAGTAACAGAGTACCATCCTTGTTCGTCCATGGCAATGCCTTCGTCGAATCTGGAGAACAGTAGGTACCTTTGGTGCCAGTATCTGCTTATACATGGTGCATTTTCTCGTATAACTCCTCGGAGATCTAGTAAATAATGAAAGAGAAAGTTTCGTGAATCCTAATTGTTGGAAAACAATGAGTTTTATTCCAAACTAAAGAGAACATTAAAATCAACAAACGAACTCTAACCTCGGTTTGAAATGGATGTTTTACTGCTTGTTGTTTCTCTGGCTGTCCTTCTCCATTCCAATGTGTTCTTACTACAGGCATCATCAGCAAGATGCCCAAGTACTGGCCCATGTCCAGAAGGCTGTAAATCTGAAGAAGCTTCTACCTCATCAGCCTCCTCGAACGTTATATCTGATGTGACACTAGATGAAAGCTGTTCCAACGAACAATCGTCTGCGTGTTCTACATCCAGACAACAATAATCACAATTGTCACAAGACTTAGTGCATTCATCAGCATATGCATCCTCGTAGCAACTTCCTTCTGAAGTCCCATCATCCAAATCAGCCCATAATCCATCTGTGCTTGGGTCATCCTCACTTTCATGCAATGTGCCATAATCAAGTCGAAGATCAGATGTTTCGACTATTCCAGGCTTTGCTATTACACCTCGGACAAGAATATTGTCGGGCTCGAGTAAGCTCTCTTCCATATCCATCATTCGCGAATCAAGAACAGAGTCCTCAATTTCCGCAGGAGTCTCTCGATAGGTCTTCTTTCTGTCTTTCCACTTTCCGCCATATAATTTGTTTATTTTCTACAAATAAAACATCATTCCAGTTAGATTAGACAAAGAATGTGCAATGTTTGTGTTTAGACCGACTGTGCACAGTAGAATTTCAAATAACAAGGAAATCTAAAAAAAAAGCCAGCAAATATGATTCAGATTATTAAAGTGGCAACAACCACTGATCAAAGATCACGGTAACTGTTGCAATCTAAGGATCTCACTAAATAGTTGATCGCAAAACGTACAACGGATATATATACCTTCTTTGCGGAATGCAATGAGAGCAGAAGCCCCGAATTACTCATGCTTTCAGGCCCTTCGTTGGATTGAGCTGACCAAAAGTGATGTTCGATGAGCTTAAACGCCGGCGCAAGGGCCTTACCAACCAGCGATTCATCAATCGGAAATTCCATCTGTGCGATTCTCACGGCAAAACCACTATTGACGTCGTATTAATTCAGAACGCAAGCATCTGTAAATGAGAAAAAAGGGTTTAGTCTCAATCTCGACGACAGAGATAGCTTCACAAATGTGGCAAGAAGGCTTCATACATTCAGAATCTAACAAGTGGAGAAGATGCCACTGACTCGTATGAAAATAAATGAGAAAATTTGAGGAGGAGAGAAAAGAGTCAAGCCTGCGTTTTCTTCACGGAAAGGTTACTAAATTAGCTCTAAAACCTAGAACATTTCGTACTATTTATAAGTTTAGTTATGGGCGGCAAACTTCAAAGTTGTCAAAATGCCTTGAGTAATGGGCTGGGCCAACATTTAAAATACAAGTGGGCTGAGCCCAAATAATTTCAAAACAGAGACGAAGGAAATAGAGTGGAAAGATCAAAGAAGTAGACACAGGCAACTTTGATCCCAAATTCATTCAAATCAGAGACTGATTAGGGCTATAAATTGCTTTTGGAAAGTTTCGTATCTAATCATCGTAGATGAATCCATTTAATTTTTCAGCATCAAAGTCTCTCGTGCGTTTAATCGCCCGCCAAAAGCTATGCCAGAAGAAGAAAATAAATTTTTTGAATTATAACCAGACTCGTTCTTCAAGTAGGATTGCAGGTGCTCACGGATTTTCTATGGTTGATGATTTATCGTCGAGAGGTTATGGAAGCTCCAGGTTAGCCGATCGTTCAAATGTTTTTATGCAAAAGAGGGAATTTTTGGGCTGCGGTGATGGGGAGGAGGGAAATGTGTTGTCGAAGGTGTACGAAGAAAGGCGTGTTTTGGGGTAAGATGCTTGGATTTTTGTTATTTTTATGCTATGAGCTGTAGTTTATGTTTCAGCTTGTGGATGATTGATGTATTTTTGGGTTGAATCTATGTCGTAATGTTGTCCATTTTGTGGTTATCTAGTAAAGCTTGTTTTGGAAACATGTAAGCATTGTTCTGTGATAAACTTTTAACTAAAATCCATCATCAAATGTCAGATGAAATTTCATTTTAGAGACCATTTTGAAGTTTTAAGGGTTCCTTTCATTTTTTCTCTCATGAGAGTTAATTTTTGTATCTGTTCTTGTATTTGATACCTAGCCTCTTATTATTCTGTTAGATATTCACCTGAACAGTTATATGATGTGGTTGCTGCTGTCGACATGTACGAAGGTTTTCTTCCCTGGTGTCAAAGGTCCGAGATAATTCGTCGTTATCCTGATGGGCGTTTTGATGCTGAGCTGGAAATTGGATTTAAGTTTCTTGTTGAAAGTTATATATCACATGTAGAGTTAAAGAGACCGACATATATCAAGGTGAACTTTATTTTGAGTCCCAGCTTTCTTGGTGTAACCTGTTGTGTGTGTTCATGAGCCTTGTGGTAACCTGTCCAATACTCCTGAATCTGTTAATCCTAGGATGAAAAACTATCCCAGTATTCCTCCTCAGATGAGATGCCTAAGCAGTCGTTCTTCATCAGCAGTTCTAAGTTCTGATACATAGGGCCAACCTAATATTTACACAGATGTCTTAGCTTCGCCTGACCATAAGTATAGTTATTGACATATTCTAGTTGACTTGCAAATTCTAACTCAAGTTATATACATTCGGGAACAAATTATTATCATGATTAAACTGTACACGGGCGAGATTTCTTGCTTCGTTTTGATTCACGAGATTTTATGTTCCGGACTCCTGTGAATAAGATTGTATCTACCTTTGGGGATCCCTTATATCTGTCTTTATTACTTTTGGCAGACAACTTCATCCCAGAGTAACCTTTTTGATCATTTGATCAATATCTGGGAATTTAATCCCGGACCCTCTCCAGGAACCTGCAGCCTTCATTTCTTGGTCGACTTCAAATTTCAGTCACCATTTTATCGACAGGTGAGACCCTTCATTAGTTTCGATCCTATTACTCGGGCAGCAGTCTCGAATTTTTGAATCTGTTTCAACTATTAATTGCCGTTAATTGAAATTTTTGGATCACAGATTGCAAACATGTTCTTTAAAGAAGTGGTATCCCGTCTAGTTGGTTCGTTCAACGATAGATGTCGGCTTATATATGGACCCGGGAAACCAGTCCTTGAAAATACATACTGACGAGAAAACACAGAGATTGCATTTTTCTTAGCTGAAGCTGCATTAAAATTGTCATGATCCGAATATTTTTAAGCAATGAATGAACTAATTTGAAACTGAGTAAAGATGGCATATTGAGTTCTGTTATTTATTTATTTATTTGGTAGCAGATGCTGGGAATACTATACAGTAGGAATTCATGAGTTTTTTTTTTTTTTTTTTCCTTTTTCTGTTCTGTTGGGATAGGTTGATATAGTTCGCAATGTACCACAGTGTATGGTTACTTTCTTCTGGCCAAATAGATATGCTGAATAAACGTATACGTATTATTTATCTCTTTTATTAATAAGATTGCAGTAAACTTCAATTTCCACAAACAATCTCATATTACACCAAAATCCCATGTTTCGACCTTTCTATATATGTTATACACGCAAGAAACAAAAAACCATCTATTCAAGAGCTGTTATACTAAAGATTCCTGTAATAACAATACCATCCTTGTGAACGAAAGATCATATATATCATGAGGTTGACTCAGCCTTTTGCGGAGAAGAAGTCGAACTGTACTTGAGAATGGCTTCAAGAACTCTCTCTTTGTCTCGGGTTGGAAACGCTTCTAACAAGGCTCCATTTTTGTAGAAGTGGAAAAGTGGGACACTCTGCATTACAATTAACTTAAAGCATAAAAAGCCTGACATAATAATCGCCACTAAAGTTTTCTTCTGCACACATTTATTTACCCTGATTCGAAGACGTTCAGCAACTTCGGTTTGTTCATCGTATTCATCAAGTACCTGCAGTTCACCACAGAATACAACCATAGGATATGTGCTGAGTTAGCAGATGGGGTGAAGAGATTCATGCTTAGATAAAAAGAACATTGAAAACATGGAAAGGCAAATCGATATGAACAACTGAGGCACTCACGTTGTGTTTGAGAAAAATAACAAGTGCCTGTTGATCACCAGCTCCTTTGCATAGTTTTGCAAATCCCTGTTCTATATACTTACAGCTGCCACAAGATATTCGATAGAAATCGACAACAACTAATGCGTTTGTTTCTTTTGCCTTTTCTAATATCCTCGAAAATTCTTCTTCTGTATAAAACTCCCTGACACATTCAACAGGGCATACCTCATCGTCCTCCTCGTTCAATAACTCTTCTTTTTCATCTAACATACACTTGATTTTAGATAATCTGTTTAGAGACACAGAAAACTCCTTAATGATTGTTACGAAATTTTCATCTTGGCGTCGCAATATTGCTCTCAGCCGACAATGGTCTGTTATACTTCTATTAGGAGAAAGATTATCAAAAACTCTGAACTTTGTGACATCTACAAGGGCATTGATCTTTCTCACAGAGTTGAGAGAGGCCTTTTGATGAACAACTCGATGTGCTTGCATGATATAATATGGCGAATGAAGGATGCCCAATATGTACCATGAATGGAAGTCCAGCAAATGACGAAATAAAATCCAGTGAGAGCAACTCAAAGATTAAAGATAATTCGCTTTCACAGACTGTTTCATTATCTCCCTGTCAATAGAAACAATCACCAGATATCATTCGACGGTCGAGACTGCTCCGTCACAGCTTGCAAATAAACCTGCCCATGGTAAAGCACGCTAGCAGACATTAGCAACACCGTTATGGGTCGATCAAATATCAATCTTCAAGTAAAATTGAAGGGTGCATGCTGTAATTGGAATACAATATGTCTAAAGAAAACGGAGCAATGAAATGCCTTAAGCTACATGCAACATCTGCACCTTTTGTCTTAACTAGAAAGTTTACACTTATATTACCTAGCTTTAGCTATAGACTTCATCTCCCAAGAATCAATACACTAGTGATTTCCGAAAGATATTACCAAAGAATCGAACTTTGCTTGCACTAAAACATGCACACTCTTTTCATTCAAGTTACAGAACTCAAGAAAATAGATCATCAAAGTGATTCGTCGTAGACAACCAAAGGAAGTACAAGATCCAACTTGCTAGAGAAGTGAAAATTAGTACCAAGCTACATAATATTCATAAGATCCCAACATTGAATAAATGAAGATCCTTTCCCTCGATCTTTTTCCCAAAATCCTGATTAACATCATTGCAGAGTTTACTTAAACTTGAAATCCAGCATATAGTTAGTCTATTGTAATTAAACAAACCAGGCAAGCAAGGCAAGTAGTTCACAAGCTATCTCGACAAACATAAAGCTGAAGAATCAAACATAGAATACAAGTAATTAAAGGCTATTATTACTTCAACAAAGTAATCAGTAGACATTCGACCCATGCACCTAGCTGATTACATCATCACAAACGCCATTCAAACAGAGAAGAATATGAGAAATCAATCACTAAATGCTTAAAGATGCAGAAATCAAATTCTCCTTACATAGATCTCTTCAGTTCCACTCGAGGTTGATCCAAATAACAAAAGTGTTTTGGATAAGAGAGGGACACCACGAGGCCAAGGGCCAATCCTCGTTCACATGTTCATTGTACGATTGTATCCCAACCCAATGTTTTACCCGTATTTGCAAATTGCAATTTAGCCAATACTTTTATGTAATTTTAAAAAAGCCCCCGATATTTTTTACTCGACAAGGACGACCAAGTATAGAAACGCAGATGTGGTCTGGGCCCATAAGTGGGCTCAATCATACGTTATTGGGCCATATGACTTGTTTTTATTTATTATTCTATATAAATTAAATGAAGGGAAATCAAAGATCATATCTACGTGGCGTCTCGAACTGCGTGCGGGATGGACTCTGAAGTCTGATCCCTCCCTATCTAAGCATCCTCAATCTTTTTTCTATTTAAATAATTCGATACGATCGTAATTGTTCATTGATCTCCCTCATAGATTCGTGGAAAAATTTGAAGTTTGGCTGAAAAAAATCTATGGCTCAGTCAGGTCAATTGAAATCCGAGGCAATTATGGAACAGATGAAGCTTCACATGTCTACTGATGCTGGGAAACAGCTCACGAAGAAAATCGGGATTGTTTATCAGATTAATATAGCCCCAAAGGTTCTTAATTTTGGTATCAATGTTTGTTGCAGCTTCAATTATAAGGTTTTCTGATGCTTTGATTCTTCAATTTGGCAGAAAATTGGGTTCAATGAGAAGTGTTTCGTGGTTGATTTGAAGAAAGGGGAGGTTAAAGAAGGTTGGAACTTTTCCACTCAGCTATGTTTTCTTGATTTTTCTCTTCCTGGCCGTTGATTTCATTGGATAATTTCCGTAAATGTAGCATAAGGGTTTAGTCAACATAATTGAGTTCTGTTGCTATTGCAAATGGGGTTTTGAGATCATGTTGATGCAAACAAGCTAATACAAACTAGCCTTTTAAACGGTCTGAATTCCGAAATTCTCACTGAGCCCTGAAAGAAGTTTGCTTGAATATCTGATTCGTTGTCTTCCGCCGATCATTATGAGTCGTCTTGAAATGTGCTTTTGGGTTGAATCCATTTCAATTAATTTCCACAGGGACGTACGAAGATGGGAAACCAGATGCAACCTTCTCATTCACCGACGACGATTTTGTTAAAGTTGCCACTGGGAAGATGAATTCTACGTTCGCATTCATGAGGTACCTTGTTGTAAACTTTCAGACACCTGCAGCTTTTTTTTTTTCTTTTTTTTTTCCATTGGATTTGGACTGAACTTCTGTTCTTCGTCATCGAATGAAATGCAGGGGTGCAATGAAGATAAAGGGCAGCATAAGTGCAGCACAAAAGTTCACTCCTGACATCTTCCCCAAGCCTGCAAAGCTTTGAACACTTGAGACTTAGTGAAAACTGTAGTTTCTCATATAATGTTCCATACCCTTGTGTGATGTTAATCTATGAAACAGCCTTACCTATAATTTATTTTTAAGCATAAGTCTGCCCTGGAAGACCTGCCTTGAAGCGTAGAAGCTTGAATATTGGATCTTAAAGACAACTTGGAAATGGAAAATCTGAGATGAAAACTCAGGCAATCTCTTCCTACGTTTCGACGGGTTTCAAGATACTCAACATGAGTGCGACTTTGCATTCAAAAATCCAACTTTTTAACATTGCACATTAGCAAATATTGTATGGAACCAAGAAGCTTTTGTCCCTTTCATGGAAGGTTGTCTTGTTTGTTTTTATTCTTCCTTGCTATAATAAAAACAAGGAATACAATATTTCAAAGTGACAAACAAGAAGCATAGTTCAAAATTTTGACGTTATTTCAAAGTGAAGTTATGACCATCTTCTACATACCTCTTCTTTTCGTAAGCAGCTTAGCTCATGAGGAGAAAAAACAGAAATGTGAAATTTATCAATGCTCTTAATTCCTCAATTTACTCGCATAACACAGCACAATAAATAAAGAAATACCATCCTCCAACCATGCAATGCAATATAAATTAAGGCATTCAGAAAAATAAATCAGACCCTTGTACTAACTTCTACATCATTAATACCAGAAAACAGATCTAGAATTAAATTACTCTCTCATGCTATCATTGTCATCACTTAAATCAAGATCAGCCAGCAACTGATCTGACGGAACCTCCTCCTCCTCCTCCTCCTCCTCCTCCTCCTCCTCCTCCTCACCATCGGCCATCTCGGAATGGTATTCCTTATTTCGGTAAAAAGGCAGACCGAATCTCAAATCAGGGTTCTCTTCCAAATCTCTCAAGAATTCTTCGTACTCGGAGTTCACCTTCTCTTCATGGCCTCTAGCTCTAGCAACACTAACATCATCGACATCCATGTTCAGAGACTTGAGCTTCCACGAACGGGGCTTGCCCTGCTTTTTCTTACGCATCTCCTCGAAGCTCTTTTTTATCAGTATTACATCTGGAAGAACGTGACCCTTATCCATGTGCTTGTCCAACCCATTATCATTAATATTGGCTGCAATAAGGTCATATCCAAGTGCATAGTCCCCAGGCTTTAAATCACGGCCCAAGTGCGTTTTCACCCGAAAAATGGTGTCATTTTTCCCAATATCCGAAACACGTGCGACTTCTGCATTAGCTAAAATGTATCTTGAACCACCATTATCAACGTTAACTGGCTCTGTGTATAGCACTATGTACTCCACTAGCTGCCTACTTGACAGCAAGGACTTGAAAGGCGATCTGCCATACTGCTTGGAGTCTAGGTAGGTTTGCGTTAAAGTGGATGGATCTAACAAAGCAATGCGGTCACTCACTTTGTTACAGATCACCAATGGCCCAATATTACCCAAGCTCAGTGCAATTTCTGGAGGAAGACAGATTAAGTCTTCACGACAGATAGGACAAATTTCAACAGAGAATGTGTACCTATTGTTGTAATTATTGCTCTTTGGATCATGAGACACAAGCTGCTTACCATCACAATTCCCAACTGGGACTACTTTTGTCACAAAATCCACAAAATTCTTAGCATGGCTTTCGTTTTTGAAGAAGAAATCAATGCCCTGGTCCATCTGCTTCATCCTGATGGCAAATTTAGCAGCATCGTGCTTGAGGATAAGCTGCTCCAGATAGAAAAATGTTCGCCTGTGAGAAACGAGTTGCCTCAATTGCACGACGGCCACCCACTGGTCGGGATTCTCCTGGACCCTCATACAAGACTCACACATCTGATCTTGCACCACGTATTCAACCACATACGCTTGTTCAAGAATCACTCCATGGAGTACTTCCTTTTGAACCCTCAGTTTTACCTTAATCCTCTTGGAGTGAGGCTCTGTCCAGACGAACTCAGCGTGTACTAAGCGGACCTTGTTCATGTTCTTCAATCTCTTGATGCAGAAATTCAGCAGCTCTTTAGATTCCAACTGGGCCTGAAGCCATGTTTTAGGTGGCTGCAAGTAGCTGTCACATTCAGGGCAATGAAAGAGTGTGAAATGCTTCTGAAGTCCTTCTGTGATGTCAACTTCGGATTGCAGACAATTTGCACACATATTCGCCGCATTTGGCAGCATAAGAATGCCACATTTGCAGCACAAGACACTGCCTTGAGTCATGTCTACAACAAAAACAGATGAAGCATGTAAATTATAAGACGAACTGAGGGAACTTCATTTTAAGGATCTTACACAAATCTTTCTCAAAATTCAGGTAACATGGCCTTACAGGCACAAGCATTACAAATGCAACCAACATATTAACCCATTACTTACAACATATACGCATTTAAATACATAAACAACTCCGATTTTTCATTTGAGATATATTCATTTGGATCCACACAACGGACAGTAACGCATGTTTTTTCATGAAGTAGCAGAACTCTAAATATCCACCACCAAAGATAACATTATGCTGCTATGCTACGCTACACGCATTTAAATACATAAACCACTCTGATTTTAAAGGTGAGATCAATCCCAATTTTTAAGAACAGACTGAAAATTTAACGGCAACTTATGGATATGAAATAAATTCGAGCCAGGAGCTAATTCTTGAGAATCCCCAAGATCAATCCAGCGAATAGATGAATCTTCGAGCCAGGGTTTCCTCGGACGAATCAACTAGTGCTTTTCAACTATTGGTTTGGGAGAGTGTAATATTATTAACAGGGTAACCACACATATTAAACGAAAGATCAACGAGTTTTACTGAAAAAATCGTGACATATTCATAAACATAATCCATAGCATACCTTGATCAGAGAATCGTTCGGACTGTTTTACAAAATATGTCTGCTATTAGTACTTAATGTTGTCGTCGTAGGTTTAGATCAGAGAGTGGATGAGTTGGTCTGATGTTAGTATTTGGGCTGATAGTGGGCTCTTTTCATCGGCCTAATAATAATAATAATAATAATAATAATAATAATAATAATAATAATAATAATAATAATAATAATAATAATAATAGCTATATTATATTCCCCTCTGTTATGGATTTTGGTTTACTAATTAGTTTGACGATGGCTTTTTGTTTCTTTTTCATGTTAAAGATTACAAAGGAGCTTTCATGGAGGTGTTCGTTTGAGTCAGAAAGGTGGTAGTTTTATTTATTAATGGGGGAGTTTCTTGGTGAAAAATAAAATAATAAATAAATAGTACATATTATCTATTAATGAAGTATAATTATTCTGTTCGAATATGCATATTATTATTTCGATTTTTGTTTTAATCATATACTACTACTCATATAATAACAAGTTTAGCAAGTGGACTTCGTAGAATAGAATACCAAAGACAACAATAATAAGTCAGAGTGATCCAAGTATGGTTCTAATAATTCATCCACGTCTTATTAATTCCTTCACAGTGATTCTATACATGTGCTTAATAAAACATTGAAATAAAAAAATTTAAAAATTCTTAAAGAATTAAATTTCAAATAGTATATAAATAACAGAGTCTCACCCTTAATATAAACTAGTATTTTATGGCACACTCGATGATGCATGTGCTTAAAATATAAATACATAACATTATGTTTTAAATTATTTATAATTTATAATATTTAATAGATAAAATATTATTTAAAAAATAAATTTGTGTTGATGTAATTAAAATAAATAAAAATTAGGAAAATCAATTGTAATTACTAATATTAAAATAAATATAAAAAGAAGGGGCAAATAACAATTAATAAATAACATAGATAAGTTAAATTACAACCGTCCAATTAACCATGATTGACAGTCCAGATTTAAATTAAAACTGTCACCCCACTAAGGCCCTCATCAATTATATAAACTAGTATTTTATGCACACTCGATGCGTGTGCTATGATATATATATAATATTACATTATATTTTGGTTATTATTTAATATTCAAAATACTTAATAAACGAAATCATAAATTTAATTTTAATTAAATATTTATATGTATGTAAAGGTAATTATTGTAAATTAATAATATAATAAACTTAAAAAGGCAAAATAGTAATTATACTTGTCATACCAATTAATTAAAAAATTACTATATTATCCTTAATAAAATAAATAGATTAATATAATAATATACTTAGGAAGTAAAGGGCAAAATAGTAACTACATCTAACATACCAATTAATTGGATGATAGTTACTCTAAGCCTTTCACCCTTAATATATAGTATATAAATGCATAGATAGAATATATATATACATATAACTACTTATTAGCTATACCCTACCACGTGTGTTTCCCATAACTACGTCCGAACCGTGTGTTATTATTTTTCAAACCGTGCATTGCATTTGCATGTCTCGCCTTCTTCCATGATTTATTATTAGCATTATTATTAGGAGCATTAATATATCTGCCAATCCCTTCGCCATCGTCATCTCCACGGCCCTTCCTCTTCCTCTTACTCTTCTCTTTCATTTCCTTTGCATTATATTACGATTTTAGTACACACACCACCATATCAGATAATGTAATAGCTAAACAGTTTTCCTTCATTCATACCGCATGAGAGATTCTCTCCGCCATATCAACGCGTTCCTTAAACAATAAAACCTCATCTTCAGGTGGATTGCATTTGGGCACTTTTATACCTGGAGATAGACGGTAATGCGAATAATAACCGTTGAAGAGTCTCTGTGTTTTTTCAATCTTGTGCAAAATCATAGGAATAATGAGTTTCCTTCCTTACCTATGAGTTGCTCGATCTGCGGGAACCACAAGGCGTCATACTGATCTACAAGTGATATGGCGATCCCTGAACGTCCAGCTCGAGCAGTTCTTCCCACCCGATGTACATAATCCTGCAAATCATGTGTCAAGAAAAAAAAAACGGAGTGACAAATAAAGCTATTTACATTGTTTACCTTAGGATTTGTGGGAATGTTATGGTTAATGACCATATCAACAGATGGGATATCAAGTCCTCTACTGACAACATCTGTGCAGAGAAGAATATTGCATTGCCCAGCCTTGAACTTGTTTAAGGCTCCGAATCTTTGTTCCTGAAAAAACTGATAATTACTCCATATTCCACTGCACAAGCTTAATATATATATATATATATATATATATACGTGCATACATATATATGTATACAAATATATTACCTGCGTCATGTGACCGTTAATTGGAATAGCCCTGAATCCGAGATTCCGAAGTACATATGAGAAAAACATAGTTTCAACACATGTCCGAGTGAAAACCATTGTTGTACTTCCAGACATCTCAGTTAATAAATAAACAAGATAACATTCCTGGATCATAAAAAATAAAAAATCAAAATAATATAGGAAGTCAGTTAGGAAAGGGAGAAACCTATTTATGGAACTAAAAAAACATCCATAAGAACAGGGCAAAACAAGAATACAAAGATAATGCCTAACGCATACCTTATATATAGCAGGGATAAGGCAAAATTTCTGCACCAATGTATCAACAGTGGAACATTTCGAGGCAGCTTCAATCTATATTTAACCACAACATTGTAAGCAACTAACTAACAAAGAAAAAGTGAAAACCGATGTTCGAAGAAGAATAAAGGTTAACGTACCTTAACAGGGTTCTTCAAACTAGCTCTTTGCAACTTTTTCACCTGAAAAGGGGACAACTCATTTCTAGTTATACATAAAAGGGCTTATTTAAGCTTCTTGAATCTCCCAATAGGAGTTGGGGAAGGAAGCATCCATGCATTGCAAAGAGAATAAACATCCCAAGTAAAATAAAAATTCAGTGGAAACACACCTATTAATGTTTCCATCAAGAGGTGGTTATATAATGATAAGTCAACACACCTTATTAGTCATAGTCGCAGAAAACAAAAAAGTCCTCCTCTCACGCGGAATCGTGTTCAATATCGCATCCATGGGTTTCTCAAATTGGTCATCCAGCAATCTATCAGCTTCATCCAGAACCTGGAAATGTATCATACAACAGGGTTCAGCTTCAGTAAAAAGATGAGATTGCACGCTTCACGGCATAACAAAGAGTCTACCGCTGAATCTGATACAGATTACGATTAGTATGATCAAACAAATCATCAAAGCAAAATTTCTGGAAGTATAATTAGCATGTTATCTTAAGATAAAACAGAGCTGAATTAAATAAAAATGCAAATGCATAGGCAAACAACAGTTAGTACAAACAAAATCGATCCATGATAAGAAGTTCCTACCAGATATTTTAAGGTGCGCAAAGAGAAACCTTTGGTGTTGGAAAGATGGTCAAGGAGACGACCAGGAGTAGCAACCTAAAAGATCCGTGCACACACGTCATACCCGAAACATTACGAATGGAACAAATAAGCAGAACAAAAGCACAAAGTTAAAACATAAACTATAAAAAAAAAAAAAAATCATCAAAATAAAAAGTCGGAGCTTAAAATGACTATGCACACTACATTTAACTTCAATAAATGAACAATGCATAAAAAAAAAAAGAACCAATAACTCACAATAACGTGCGGCCGCTTAGCCAGTGCAATGCTCTCCTGCACCATACTCCCCCCACCTATAAGCTGCAAAAAAAAAAAAAAAAGAGTATAAATAAATAAATAAATAACAATTCTCCCCTTCCAACATCCATACATTTTTCACTAAACTTTTTAAAAAAAAATAAAGTTACTCTACCTTTGCAGACCTAACACCTATTCCCGCACCCAAGGCGTCGAACTGTCCGGCAATCTGCTCCGCCAACTCGCGAGTCGGCGACAGCACACAAGCGAAAAAGGTCTGAGCCTTAGGTGCTTCCAGAAGCGCTTGCAATATCGGAATAACGAAAGCTCCAGTTTTTCCAGACCCCGTCTGTGCGAGTCCGATGATGTCCTTCCCTTTGAGGGCGAGCGGTATAGCTTCAACCTGTATCTTAGTAGGGTTTTTCCATCCGAGGCTGTCGCAAGCCTCAGCCAATTGCTCGACTACGCCTAAATCCTTGAATGATATTTCTTCTACGTACTTAGACATGATTGCCGGAGATCGGAGGTCAGTGGGTGTGGTGGTGGCAATTCGAAATTAGGGTTTTAGTGGGTACAGTAGAGTATAGTAAATAAATAAAGGAAATTAATGGGCCTAAATCGATTTGGGCTTCTCTTTCTATAATTGGTATATAATCCCTTATGAATCAAATCTTGGCTTATTGATAGTTTTCTTTTCTCTCAACGTTGGGCACAAATTTCTCAAATTTAGATATACGAATTGTTTTCTTTTACTTTTTCAATACTAAGTTAGGTAGACTCTGACTTGTTCTTAGGTTTATTATGCCTTCCGTAATTGGTTGCACCTATTTAACAGTTTTAAGACAAGACAGACACAAAGGAACTAGATAAGTGGGTCCATTCTATCACTACAACTTTTATTTAGAACCTTGTCTTGTCTTGCTTGTACGTTCATTCTTCTTCCTGTAGTTGATAATTTTTCCAGACAAACAAGAAAAGAAAACTATGGCTGCTGCAGTTGGAAAAAGTTTGCAAATTCTTGCTCACTCAGGCTCAAATCTTCTCCCTGGAAAGAGCACAAAAGCATTTGGCTCATCAAAGACTAGTTGGCTTCCTAGGAAAGAGTCTACACCATGCCGCCACCGAACAGTGGTCCGAGCTCAGCAACGTCCCTTGTGGCTACCCGGGCTCGACCCTCCTCCTTATCTCAATGGAACGTAAGCTTACCGGCCAATAACTTTATTACATGAGTGTCACTTGCTTAATAATGTTTTCTGCATGTGTGTTCTGATAGGATAGGCTAGCTGGCGATTTCGGATTTGACCCGCTAGGGCTTGGAGAGGATCCCGAGAACTTGAGGTGGTACGTCCAGGCAGAGCTCGTCCATGCTCGGTTCGCCATGGCTGGAGTTGCTGGCATTCTTTTCACTGACGTACGTAAGGGAACCTTTCCATGTGATGATTTCATTCTAATTTGACATTTCTCGGCAAATGTATCTCTGACTACAAACCTTAACCTCAGTTTCATGCCTTAATATTACTAAGAAAGTGTTCTTGCAGCTTCTACGTGTGACAGGAATAAGGGATTTGCCGGTTTGGTACGAAGCGGGGGCCACCAAGTTCGATTTTGCTAGCACGAGGACACTCTTCATTGTTCAGATGCTCTTGATGGGGTAATTCGTATCAATTTCAATAATCTAATCTAATCTACCTTCTGACTGCAGAGATAAGAAATATAAAGTCGAATCCTTTTCCCGCTTATTTTAGCTTCGCCGAAACGAAAAGATACATGGATTTTCAAAGCCCTGGATCACAAGCAAAGGAGGGATCTTTCTTTGGCTTGGAAGCTGCATTGGAGGGTCTCGAACCAGGGTATTGTTCTTTCTTCGTATCGAATAATAATATCTTCGAATAGAACATTTAAGGTTGGTTTTTTAAGGAGAATCTGGCGTTTTATTGACAGATATCCAGGTGGTCCGTTGCTGAACCCTCTTGGCCTGGCGAAAGATATAAAGAATGCTCATGAATTGAAGCTGAAAGAGATTAAGAATGGTTGGTTTGTCTTCTATATGGTGATTTTGTTTTGTTCAAAAATGAATGTTTGAAATTTTTGGTAGGACGACTGGCGATGGTGGCCATGCTCGGCATCTTCGTGCAAGCTAACGTCACGCACGTTGGCCCTATCGACAACCTCGTTCAGCACCTCTCGAATCCCTGGCACACGACGATTGTACAGACTCTTGCAGGACCTTCTAGTTAATAATTCTTGAACATTTTGACAAGAAATATTCATTTCTGTTTTGTATCATCTTCATTTAAGTTTATTTCCTGCAATGAATGGTACATATAAGTTTGGACATTAATATATGGTTTCTCTAAGTTTAGGTTATTGATAAGCAAACACCTGTCCATAGGTACATACACATATTTAAGACCGCGCAAAATGCCACATGAACTAAAATAATATATTACTGAGAAAAAAAAAAACCATCATCCATGATTGAAGAAAAACTACAACTCCCTCTCATATCTTTTTTGCCCTTTATAAAGGAGATAGTTCCTCTCTAACAAGAATTAGTCACTCATGCGATCTTCAACATCACTTTCATAATCACTTATATCAAGATCAGCAAGCAATTCATCTAAAGGAACCTCATCTCCATCAGTTTCCAAAGACGATAAAGACAGATTGAATCTCAAATCAGGCTTCTCTTCCAAATCTTTCAAGAACTCTTCGTATTCAGTGGTGTTTTTCATCTTCTTTTGATGATATCCAACTCTATCGTCAACCTCCATGTTCAGAGACTCGAGCCTACCCTGCTTTTTCCCGCGCCTTTCTTCGTAGCTCTTTTTGATGAGTATTACATCTGGAAGAATGAGACCCTTATGCTCGTCCAATCCAATATCGTTACTATTGGAACCATACAGGTCATATCCAAGCGCATAACCCCCAGGGTTTAGAAGATGGCCCAAGTGTGTTCTTACATTGAAGATGGTGTCGTTTTTACCAAAGTCTGAAACACGAGCTACTTGAGCATCAGCTAAAACGTGTCTTGATCCACCAACAATGACTTCAGAAGAAACTGGCTCTACGCCTAATACTATGTACTCCACGAGTTGCCTACTTGAAAAGCAGGACCTGAACGATGATCGCCAATACTGCGCGGAGTCGAGGTAGCTTTGCCTTAATGTGAATGGATCTAATAAAGCAATGGTGTTGCTGACTTTGGTGCAGATCACTAGTGGTCCGAGATTTCCTAAATCCTTTGCAACCTTCGGAGGGAGACAAATCAAGTCTTCGCGACAAATAGGACTGATTTCAACCGAGAAAGTGTGTTTGTTGCAGACCTTATTGCTCTTTGTGTCCTGAGACACTTGTTGCTTATCGCGACGACTCCTAGTTGGGATTAGTTTGCCCACAAAGTTAACAAACTTCTCACCGTGGCTCTCCTTATTGAAATAGAAATCAATACCCTTGTCCATCTGCTTAATCCCGATAGCATATTTAGCAGCATCATGCTTGAGAATGAGCTGCTCCAGATAGAAAAAAGTTCGTTTGTGGGAAACATGTTGCCTTAGTTGTACGACGGCCACCCACTGGTCAGAATTTGCCTGGAACCTCGTACAAGACTCACACATCTGATCTTGCACAACATATTCAACTACATATGATTGTTCGAGAATTGCCCCGCTGAGAACTTCTTTTTGAATCGTCAACTGAACTTTAATCCTCTTGGAGTGAGGCTCGGTCCAAATGAACTTGGCATGTACTAAACGAGCCCGCTTTTCCAAGCCATTCAACATACCGAGACAGAAAGTTAGCAGGTTTCTAGATTCCAACTCGGCCTTAAGCCAAAACTTAGGTGGCTTCAAGTAGCTGTCACATTTGGGGCAATGAATGATGATAACATGCTTTCGTTCCCCTTCCGTGATGTCGAATTCGGACCGTAGACAGTTAGCACACATGTTTGCGGCATTTGGCTGCATTGGAATGCCACATTTGCAGCATAGAACACTGCCAATGGTGTGCTGGACGGTAAACATGCCCTTGTCTCGATCCTACGCGAATAAAAGCAACCAGAAGAAAATTGTTTAAAACTAAAAAACCTAGCTGAAGAATCCCACTATATCATAAAAAGTACAAAATTGCATTAGCACAACACTGTTCTCTTCTAGCTATAACAGCTAATCAGCCACTCATACATGCCCAGCAATTACTATGACCACATAAGAAAAATCTAATTCACAGAAGCATAACCATAAAAAAAATTCCAAAAAAAAATTCGAATACCGGCAATACCAACCCTATCTTGATTCACCAAGCACAATAAATAAAAAAAAAAACTTAATTTAATTAATTCCCCTACACATACATAGCGTACGTACCCTCAGACTGTTGGTAACGGAAGCAACGTCGGCAGGTAATTGAGAGGGCACAAATCGCGTCGTCTTGTGTCGGTAGCCCATGGTGACTCCCTTGATGAGATTGTCCACGTGTCTCAAAGCCGTACGAATATCGGTTCTGCTTCCGTCAGCCTTGAGCTTATTTGTCCTCCCAGTGACCTCATCGGTGATCAGCTTGAAATTGAGGTTTAGCTGCTTGAAATTGCGCGATAGCTTTCCACGGGGACCCTTGACCTCGATGATCATCTCATCATCCATGACCTTCACGATGACGCCGTCGGGGATGTCCAATGCGTCCGACGAGAGAATTGCCTTCATTTTTTGCTTGTGTGTTCGTTCTTCCGTCCGCTATGTGAAACCCTAATTTATAATATTTGTTTTGCCTAGCTAGCCTAGTTATTGGGGTGGGGCCCAAGATAATTTATAATATTTAGGTGGACATAATTTCATCTTTGTCTAATTTAATTTTAGTACAAAATAAAACAAGAAGATTAGATGGCATTAAGTATAATATCCACTATGATTCCTTTCCTTTTTATTTATATCCTAACTATGTCTTGGATTTAGAAAAAAAAAACAAACTAAAGTTGTGTTTGGGACAAGAAGAAAGGAAAAGACACTAATAATCTTTTTTTTTTTTTCGAAACACTAATAAATTCTCATCATTCTATCAATCCCCATTAATTTACCAAAGAAATTCTGCGAAATAAAATAAAAGAATAATAAAGGTCTGTTTGAAAATCATCTCTCAGTATATACAATACTAGGTTAGGTGGGGTCGTGGTAAGTTCTAAAAGCATTATATTATTATTTCTTTTTTATAATTGTTACATTATATTATAAGACAATTTTTGTTTCAGCCCATTTTAAATTTAGTATTTAGACCCTCTTAGAAATAAAAAATAAAAAATTTGACAATCTTATTGATCAGTTTTCATATTAATTTATAACTTTCTAATAGTCCGATATTATTTATTCCAATTATATATGAAACAACAAGCACGCCAGTTGGATCTTTATATCGCAATTGTCATGCAATCTTTCCTATATTATCATCATCAATAGTTCAGAATGAAATTTGCGAGTTGGAATATCATAAGTTAGCCTATTATTTAAGATTGAAATTAACTTAATTTACACCCATTGAACTACATAAAAACTATCAAACGTAGTAGTGTCCGATCCCATTATGAACAACAAACTTTTGCTTAGAACCAATATCACATGAAGTCAACTTATGTTCGTATTTCATTTTATAATGCTTGTGTTCATGTAATAATAATAATAATAATAATAATAATAATAATAATAATAATAATAATAATAATAATAATAATAATAATAATAATAATAATAATAATAATAATAATAATAATAAATAATAATTCAATGTGAGTCTTTATAAATCATTTTTTTTGGGCGGGCATTTTGAATAAGGTTAAAACTTAACTATTATTCATTTCCAATTTCCAAATATGAAAAAATATAGTTTTGTGCGTCCTTATTGGCTTTAATACAAAAATGTGGGCCATGTAAATGTTAATTAGCCATTCCGTACTTTTCAATATTATTGTCGCTATTTATTAATAATAATTGGGAATATAAAAAAAATGTGGAGATTTGAGATATATCATATATACGCTATACTAAATTAAAGTAAAACTTTGGGATGTTTTTTCTTTCTGCCGTTTAATAAAGAAATAAGAAAAAAAAAAGGATAAAGAAATAAAAAATTCAACAGTGACAGCTAACAAACTCGGGATTTTCAGTTTTCGGTAATAATTAGCAGTACAATGCGCGTGAACAGTCAGTTTTGTACCGTGGGGCTTGAAGTGTAAATAAGGAAAGCAAAAGGACTAAAAACAAAATAACAAGGGCCTGTTTGCAATAATAATCGTCTATAAATAATAGATACTCAGTCACGTCATCTTCACTCTCTCATTCTCTCACTAATTCCTTCAAAAAAAAAAAAAATGGAAGGTAATTTTACTCTTTACCTTCAGACCTCCTCTAGTCATCATTTTCTCACTAGAAGCATTTCAACTCTCGCTGCCGTTTCTCCTCAGGCAGTGGTTTACTGTAGCGAAAGTGGTATTGTTTTCCAAGCTGTCAAGGAGGAAACTAATACGACAGTCGCAGAACTTAAGTTTCCGCATACCCATTTTGAATACTTCGAGGTGGAAGGATCTGCTTTTGCCTACGTGAGCATCGACGAGCTTTCTCAAGCGTTGAACACTGCCGGCGACGGTGAGACGATATCGGTGAGATACACTGACAGCGATGGCATCCCAAGGTTTCAGCTGACGTTCAGGTCATTCTTTTTTGGTTACGGAGACGCCAGCGCATACAGTAATATATGTGTGTTTGTGTGTGTTTGTGTTTGTTATTGTTTTTTTTTTTCTCTGACAATCATCATATATATATATATATATATATATTGTTGCGTTTCTCAAGCATCATCATGGCGGATATTTTTTCACTGGTGGAATGGAACTCAACGAAAACCATCCAGTCGTCGCTTTTTTTGATGCTAAGGTCATGAGGGAGTTCTTATCCTTGGATGGTAACGACCATGAGCCTGAGCGTAAGTTCATTATCGTCGTATCTCTTGAAAATGATTTTTAATATATTCTTACAGTTTATGACATATACTAAGCTAAAAGTATTTTTGTTAATTTCAAGTGTTCCTCACCCTTCTAAATCCTAACGAGGGCATCATGTCTACTCGTACTCACGAATCTATCCTCCGGGTATGTATTGTATATATAGTACTCATCATGTATGTAGGAAACGCACGTGGACATATGTTTCTTCTCTGTCTGGTTATTTTACTTTAATCTGTCTGGCTGTTCTAATTATATTTGCATGCTGTATTTCAGAGTACTATATATATACACCATAATAGGTTAGGTAGTGAACGAGTCTACGACAACTATGACTTCATTCTCACTTCGGACGAAACGGAGGCCCGCAACCGTCTGCTGATAGTGCGTCTAGATTGTTTCGATGCGATCCGCCGAGCATTGGCAGAGACTCTTGTCGATTTCCCGGAAGATCGCTCTCAGAAGGCTCGTTTGTCTCTCACTCGCAGTGGTGAGGTGATGTCTTCATGCAGTGCCCAGTTACTGATGAGAGTAATAAGTGTTGCCTAGCTATCTCACTACGTTTGTTTTCTTTAGTTGCATGGGACTATCCTATCTACCTATATAAGTTTGTCTATCACTATGCTATGCTAGCTGATGTTTTCGTTTTGTTAAGACTATGAAGAATCTATTCGTGCGGTTTAATTTCCTTTTTTTTTTTTTTTTAAGTTTTGTGAAAACTGTTATATTAAAAAACAGATTGAGGAAAAAGAATAGAAAAGAAAAGGGAGACCCACTGCAAATTAATGAGAGAGAAGTCATTAAGCAATGATAATGGTCTATATATAGTTATGCTAAATTTGATAATCTCTTTCTTCTAGAGTCTTATGTAGTATTATATGATGACACGTCATTATTTAGTTATACAGTAAGAAAATAGAAAGGGTCTGAAGCTCATGAAGACGCTTGCCAACTCTTCTTGTTTTGGAAAACGAATATTTCTATAGCCCGAATATTCTATTTCTCAAAGCTAACAAAAATTATTAGAATAATGAAGGAATAAAAAGAAATGATCGATTTCTGTTTTGGAACTTGTGAATGTTTGGATATTCATCTATTTTGGAAAGAAATATAAAGACAATATATATATATATATATATATGTGTGTGTGTGTTGTGCTGTTTGGTAAAACTTTAAAGACGTATCATTACCATAGACTAGATCGTGTCTAAAATAAAGGATATAATTATTATGAGTTGGAGAAGATCCCTAGCTATATTATATCCTTCTTTTGAATTATCTAGTCGCCTTTCACAAGGTTGATTAATATATATATATATATATATATTTATATACATTAAGTTTAATCGATACTACTAATGTTTGTGGGATATTTGATGAAATAAGCCATGCGCACAGTGTCGCCCATTCCACTGCAGACGATTATTCTGGGAATGATGGATTGTATATAAATCTCAATTTCTTGAAAAGTTCGCCCGGCCCTTACGATTCATTAACCCTGCTGAATATAGAAGTATAGAAATTGAAAAATGTATAATTAACCTATAATTTAAATAAAATATAGAAATTGAAAATTGTATAATTAACCTATAATTTAAATAAAATATAGAAATTGAAAATTGTATAATTAACCTATAAAATTGTATCTAATAAAAAAAAGGTATTAGATAACAATATGAAGCGCCTGTAGCTTCAGTGGATAGAGTGTCTGTTTCCTAAGCAGAAAGTCGTAGGTTCGATCGACCCCTACCTGGCGCGCGATATTAATTTTACTATTTTTTAGAATTTATTTATTTATTTATTTCATCTGTTTCTCTCTTTGATTTATCATACGATAATTCTTCATATGATTATTTAAATAAAAATTACCTTGACATTATTATTACAACGTACGCGGAAATTGAAAGCTCATTAATCAAACTGATCTCCATTACAAGTAAATAAAAAGAAAGCTGCGTTGTTAAAATAAAATATATATAAAAACAAAACCATTAGAAATGAAGACTTTTTTTTCCTAGCACCGTCGAGTCACCTCTTATATGCGATCTCTGTTCAATCTTGCAGTGCGACCACCTCATCTTACATCGCCCGCAAGTTCATACATCATTCGATATATGCTGAAAATGGGCTCTGTTTTTTTATGCTTTGGTGATGTCTTGAATGTGCTGAGAATGGCTTTTACCAGGTGGAATAAAGATCAAATCTTCCCATGCAGAGTTCCGATCGCTTATCTGCAATGATGATATTATCCGAAAAACTAACTGTTCAATTGTTCGAGTTCATCTACGTACATAAATAGTTTATATAATCTTCTGCGCACGGAGTTTAGTTACGTTTTCGTGAACTGGCGATTCAGGATGTAAGAAATATTACGGCTGTACTTACCTCCATCTTCTTGAGAACATCTTCCAAACTACCAACCTGTTAGAAGATACCAAGTAATTTTAGTATGGTTTTTGTTTTGACAGCCAAAGACTTCTTTAAACGACGAAGTGACAGTTACCATAATGTGCTGAGAAACAGAAGGATCTCGAGACGCCCTTGATACAGTCGACAATGCTTTCTCTATATCTTCCTGTAGTATCGTCAAAGTCAACATTTTATGGCAATTCATTTTCACTTGCAGTTGTAGTTATTGTAATGACTGATAGCATGCATAAATGAGTACCTTCTGAAAGTATATGGGGCAATATCTCTTGTTTTGCTTCTTCACAACAAGCAGATCTGACTGGAAAACAACATTAAATATCGTAAAAAGCTCTACTATGCGATTATATTTATAGTCATAGCGACTACATATGATTTACAAATATATATGAATACCTGGAAAACAGGGACTCCATCAAAACCATTCTTGGATTCCGACGTTTTTAGCTGGCAGCATAAGATCATTACGGTAAGTGAACCCGATGAATAATGAAGTTCGTGTTTTGGCTGCAGCAGTTAAATGTAGTAAGGGTATCCAACAAAGACAAACCTCCAAAGCGTTCTTTATTTGGACAGGATCGGGTAAGAACCTAAACGCTATACCTTCAACTTTCAACGCATAAACCTATAAGAATAGATGCAAGCAAAGATGACTTTCTTAGATCACAGTGATTCTAGTCTTCAGTTTAACAAATCCTCAGATTGTACAATGATAGAGTGAAGACAAAATTGAAGAGAACAGTTACATGTTTCAAGAACTTGGCATGCCAAAGATTTGCTAATTAATCAAATTCACAATCCATCGAATAATATAAGTGGAAAAGCAAGAATCTTATCGATTCACACTACAACAATGCTCATTTTTACAAGTAAAAGACCGAGATGAAACGCTCACCTGATCAAGCGTTATGGGCACCACTTTAGCTCCACCTCTAAACTCGCCCCTTCTCGACCTCACCTAAGACCCAACTCCGAAGAACACAGAACGCCTTAATAGAGCGAAAAACAAAAGAAAACGAAGAAAATGGACAAACAGAACCCTCACCTGAGCAAGAAAAGCTTCGGCGTCTTCACGACGAAAGCACAGCAACCCAATCGACTTAACACCATCAGGATCAGATATGAGCACAAACTCATTGTTGGTGTTGCTCACCGTGTACACCGACGTTCCAACTAATCTCTTAGCCACTTGCGATGCCCCCGAGGTCTGTTTTCCTTGATACTGCGACACGGCGGCGAACGGCGGAGGATTAACCTTGGACAGTCGCTCTCGCTTGTCGCCGTTGGTCTGTTTGCCGGCAAGCCGATGGAAAAAAGTCGAGACGGCGAGGAACGGGTTAAATGGTCCCTGGCCCACCGAGGAGGGCTTCGGAGGAAACTCCATTGTTGTGGTGGCTATGCTCTTCTTCAGTGTTTGTGGCTGAGGGGCGATGTAGTGAGAGTGACTAGTCTTTTTCATTTGGGCCTTGTATGTTCGAAAATCAACTAATGGGCCAGGCCCAATAGTACTTTCGATTTTTAAAGTTTCCTTAAATTAAAACACATTGCCTTCAGACATGGGAGTTTGGTGGGTCCCATGTCTACGTGTCTTTCTCCACACAATGGACATCATAAAGCTGCAGCCGCTGATATAAAACTATATTATGTACTTATACGTGAGCAAAAACAAGCAGACATATACTTCAATCCCAACCACTACAAAACACCTTCTTCTTCTTCTTCTTCTTCATTAACCTCGCTCTTTATTATTTATTACAGAAGGCCTAGAAGAATAAACTCATGGCCACAGAAGAAGATAACTTCAGCTTCCCAGCCACCATCGCCGGCGCGCTGCCGCGTTTCATCGAATCGCCGCCACTGTGGAATAAGGATAGCAAATCGGAGAAGAAGCTCAAAGGCAAACAAGTAGCGGAGCTGAAGCTGTTTAGACATCAAGAATTTGAAGCCAGAAGCGTTAGAAACCTGAAGAGCGCTTATGCTTATGATGAAGATAATAATGAGAAAATGGATATGCTGTGGGAAGATTTGAACGATGAGAGCTCAAAAGGTGAAGTTCAAGTGAGAAGTGTTAAGACCTTAAAGCTGTCGAAAGCGAAAGGCGACATTCTTTCTGGGGGGAAATCGAGCATCGTGGTACTCATCGAAGTGTTGAAGAGGGTTTTCGTCAAGCAGCATAACAGTCCTCGCCATTCAATCAAGAAACGTGCCCATGGCAGACTTCGATGATGGCCAGCTTCTTCAAGTTTGATTGTGATGAGTGTTTAAAGTAAAGAAGAAAAAGACAAAGAGGAATGCATTACTTTATGTGTTGCTTGGAGAAGAAAGAGGTTGAGTGTAAGAGCAGGCCATGCAATAGATATTTGTATATGGAGACAAGATATGTAATTCCATTTGTTCAGGCCTTTGACAAGTGAATATTTTATACGTGTAGGTTGTATGGTTTCTTTCACGACCCAAATTATATTCGAATGATCAAACAAGTGCTATCTATATCCACCGATTAAATAATATTATTGAATCAATTCAGAAAAACATATAATTTTAGATTTAAATAAATAAATAAAGTAAAAACCCTGGTAATAAGGCGTGGAGAAGGAGATGGTGAGGAGGCTAGAGCAGGCGCTACCTCTTCCCTTCTTTCTTTGGTCACACTTAGTTATCATCATTTACGAAATTAATTGGACTGACACGCCATTGATTTCTCATTACCTCATATTATTAAATGTATCTTTAGATCTGCCTAAAATAGTTGGTAAGAGATGTAATGTCACCAAGATAATCTTTTCAATTTATTCACATTAGCCATGAAAGGTGACAGCTTATACCACATCGATCACAAAAGCTTAAGGTATTATGATATAGAGAAAAATCAATTCTTGGAATCAAACCAGCAATTCCGAGCTAATAAGAAAGCGTTACCACAGGTGAATCTTGGTATCCCGCCCCCGCGATGCTTGTTTTATCCATATCCTCGTGATAGGCTGCTTGGAAGCGAAAGAATAGAACGATAGCGAGTATAAAATTTCGAGAAAAAGTCCGTCTTACCGAGGAAACTTATCAAGATTTTCTTAATCTGAATGAGGGCGAATAACTGCATGATAAGTTATCACCCAGAAGCCTAATGTTACCTGTCTGTGTCCGATGTTTCTTCTGTAGTCAGACGACCCAAAGTGATGAATATAAATGCAAAAGAAATTATTTTGGGATATTGGTTTCATACTAGCTCCTCGATAACGGCCTGTACGACTGCGTTCTTTACGATCGGTCTCCCAATGTACACACTTGTTTTTGTTCCAACAAGCAACACTTTGTTAAGGGTAATCTGTAGCATTGAAGGTTTTTCTTTTATAGAGTTCAGTGCTGCAAATGAACCAAGAACTGCTGCAAACTTACAAACCACAGCTCACAAACAAATATTAAATAGAAGAATTAATGCGATTGAATAGGATAGGACTGGTATATCTTCAGAGGATTGAGCTGTCTTACCTTGTCATTTACATTGGCTCCCTTTAGCCTCTGACTGTAAATGAAGCGACCAGGGTGGACAATGTATTGCCTAGATCCAACCTAACCGACATAGTCCGAGGAAAACAAGAAATAGAGCAGCTTAGGTCAACTTCGAAACTCGGACAAAATCATATGGGCTCGCTCGCAACTACTGGGAATAGAAAGATTAGTTAACAGGCATTTGCAGGAAAGATATTATCGAAGTAGTGATTTCAAGGACAATAAACATGTCATTCGTTGAAAGCTAAGCTACACTAACGCAGACTACCATGATCACCTTGTTGTAAAATGGGATAAAAAGAACACCGGAATTTACGTGGAAAACCCCAAATTAGGGTGAAAAACCACGGGCAAGGTAGAAATATTATTATAGAGGAAATGATAGGAGTTACAAACTCTCAATCTATAAAGGAGAAGACAAAGATTATCTCTCTTTATAGTCGGAGAAATATCACACAAACTCTCTATCTTGCTTATCACTCTATATTGTGTTGTGGCTTGGGATGATTTCCTTCTGATCGTTAAGTACCTATTTATAGGAAAACTCAACGTCTAATAGCTAATATTATTTTAATATTATTATTTTATATTATTATTTTATATTAAAACGCGTGGAACCGCGTGAAGAATTTTCTCCACGCGGTTTCACGCGTTTATGCCGACAATCTCCCACTTGAAGATTTGATTGAAGCACAATCATATCTTCACACCATTCTTTCAACCTTGCCAGGTTCTGTCAATCCACAGGAGGAACGACACCACATAAACTTGTCCACGTTGATTGCTTTGGTCATGAAGTCTGCTAGATTATCCGCAGTGTGAACTTTTTGCATGTCCACTGTTCCCTCTTCCACTTGTTCACGAACAAAGTGGTATTGAACCCGGATGTGTTTGGTTCTTGAATGAAATGCTGGATTCTTCGCAAGATGCAACGCACTCTGGCTATCACAATAGAGAACAACATTCTCTTGTTTGTGGCCGAGTTCTTCCAGCAACATCTTCAACCATATTGCCTCTTTACTGGCTTGCGTAGCTGCGACATATTCTGCTTCCGTTGTTGACGTAACAACAATGGATTGCAGTTTTGAAACCCAGCTTACAGCACCGCCAGCAAGATTGAACACATATCCGGTTGTGGATCTGCTTTTATCTAGTTCACCTGCATAATCGGCATCAACATAACCGTGGACAGTAAAATCTGTACCTCCGTAGCATAATGCATGATTAGAGGTTCACTTGATATATCTTAGTATCCTCTTGACTGCACTCCAGTGCTCCCGTCCTGGGTTGGACATGAATCGACTTACTACTCCCACTGCATGGGCAATGTCTGGTCTGGTACACACCATGGCAAACATCAAACTTCCAATTGCCGATGCATATGGCACTCGAGACATCTCTATCCTCTCGTCTTCATTGGTTGGACACATATCGGTAGACAATTTAAAGTTAGCAGCGAGAGGGATAGATATTGGTTTACTGTCTTGCATGTTGAACCTTCGCAGGACTTTCTTCAAATAATTCTTTTGAGAAAGCCAGATCTTCCGGTTGCTTCTATCCCGAGAGATTTGAATGCCAAGAATTTTGTTTGCCAATCCCAAGTCCTTCATTTCGAACTCACCAGCCAGTTGAGTCTTCAGATCATTGATGCGATCTTTGTTGGGTCCTGCTACCAGCATATCATCGACGTATAACAACAACATGATGTAATCGTCATCACCAAATCTCTTGAAATACGCACAAGGATCTGAGTATAATCTGTTGTAGCCAAGACTTATTATGAAGGAATCAAATCTCTTGTACCAGCATCGTGGCGCTTGTTTGAGCCCGTAAAGAGATTTGATCAGCCTGCAAACCAGATCTTCTTTGCCTTTTTCTTGAAAGCCTTCTGATTGAAGCATATATATTTCTTCCTTCAAGTCGCCATGGAGAAAGGCCGTTTTTACATCCAGCTGCTCAAGATGCAAGTCAAATGTAGCACACATTGACAAGACTACTCTGACTGTTGTAAGTCGAACCACCGGTAAAAATATTCATTGAAGTCGATCCCTTCTTTCTGAGCATATCCCTTTACAACCAGTCTGGCACGATATCGCTCTACCTGGTCATCACCATTCCGCTTGATTTTAAACACCCATTTGTTGCCAATAGGTTTCCTTCCTTACGGTAATGGCACCAACTCCCATGTCGAATTTTTATAGAGAGCTTCCATTTCTTCTTGCATTGCTGAAATCCACTGACTCGCATCTGAACTGTTCAGTGCTTCTTGGAAAGTGGTTGGCTCTCCATCCTCAGTTAGAAAACAGTATGCAATATTGCTCTCTGTATCATAATCTGAGTACCAACTTGGCGGCCTACGCACGCGTTTTGATCGCCAGAGGTCCGGTACTTCAGTTTCGACTGGGTAGAGCTTTTCGTGCGTCGGTTCAGCTTCAGAAGAATTGTCTTGCTCCAATTTTCGTTTCCCCGGTGCTGATGTAGTCTTTGCCAAATTGCTATCATCTTTGTCTTGCTCCTGAATGCTATCTTCTAAGAAAATAACATCTCTGTTGATAACCACTTTGTGGTCAATGAGATCCCACAAGCGGTACCCTTTTACTCCTTCAGCATACCCCATGAATAGACACCTTCTAGACTTTGGATCCAACTTCGTTGTTTCTTGCTTGTGGTACATCACATATGCAGGACTTCCGAATATATGGAGGTTTGAATAGTCAGCAGGTTTATCAGTCCACATTTCCATCGGTGTCCTCATCTCTATCGCAGTAGATGGGGCCCGATTCACCACATAACAGGCAGTACTGACTGCTTCCGCCCAGAACTCCTTGTCCAAGCTTGCAGTTCTCAACATAGCCCTTGTTCTTTCCAACAGGGTCCTATTCAACCGCTCTGCCACTCCATTTTGTTGTGGAGTGTACGCCGTGGTGAACTGTCTTCTGATACCAGCTCCTTTACAGAATTCAGTGAATTCTTTGCCAGAATATTCTCCTCCATTATCGGACCGCAGACATTTGATCTTTCTGTTGGATTCAAGTTCAACTCGTGCTCTATATGTTTTGAAGATCGGAAACACGTCATCCTTCTTCTTGATTGGATACACCCAGCATCTCCTGGAATAATCATCTATGAATGACACGAAGTAGTTGGCGCCTCCCAGAGATGTAGTCGGTGCTTGCCAAACATCAGAGTGCACCAATTCCAGAATTACTTTACTTCTGAAATTCGATGAGTTGAACTTCAGGCGATGCTGCTTGCTTACAATGCAATCCTCACAAAATGGTAGTGATACAGTTGTGAGCCCCGGGAGTAGATTCTTCTGGACAAGAATTTTCATGCCTTGTTCCGACATGTGACCAAGTTTCTTGTGCCAAGTCATTGAAGACTTTTCGCTCGAATTTTTCGTGACAACAGATGCTTGTCCTTCTTGCAGAATCTCTCCCTTCAGCATGTATAAGTTTGCAGCTATCTTTTTGCCCTTCATGACTACCAGTGCGCCTTGAGAAATTTTCATGATCTTTTTCTACAATTCAATTTTGAAACCCAGATCATCCAGCTGCCCTAAGGACAACAAATTTTTCTTCAAGCCTTCCACGTGTCGAACAGCTTGAATGGTGCGCACGGTGCCATCGTACATCTTTAGTTTAATCGTACCAACCCCAACGATCTTCAGAGCTTGATCATTACAGCTGTACACATATCCCTCAGAGGTTGATTCGTATTGATGGAACCATTCCCTTCGAGAGGTCATATGAAAAGTAGCTGCTGAGTCGAGAAGCCACATATCGTCAAATCTTCCCTTCTCTCCGATGGTAGTTGCAGCTTCACATACCATGACAAATCCATCGTCTGTAGTATTGGCGACATTTCCTTGGACCATGGGGTTTTTGTTTAGAACCCAACAATCTTTCTTTAGATGGCCTTTCTTACCACAGTGGTAACATTTTATAGCCTTTTTATTTTTCAGAACTGGTCTCTGGCTCCCACTTGGACCATATTCTCCTAATCTGGTCCGTTTACGGTTCCCACTTGGACCACGTTCTCCAGATCTTGCCCTCGTCACTGTCAACGCTTCTGCTTGATATGAGGTAATCACCTTGTCTTCTTTATTATTGCGCCGACTTTCTTCTTCCAGAACCGCAGCTGCAACATTATCGAAGATAAGTTCCCCCGCAGTTTGGTTGTTGGTTAGACTGATGACGAGTTGATCATAAGAGTCTGGCAGACTTTGGAGTAGAAGCTCAGCACGTTCATTTGGCTCTATTTTGTAGTCCAAATCTTTGAGTTGAGAAAATAGAGTATTCAATTTGTTGAAGTGCTCTGTCACTGATGAAGATTCCTCCATTCTTAGAGAATATAATTTTCTTTTCAAGAAAATTCTACTGTGGAGTGACTTGGCTTGATACAGCTTCTCCAGATGCTCCCAAATTTCTTGCGCACTTTCTTTTTCTTCAATACTTGACAATATATCATCTGCTAATGTCAGATGAATATTTGCAATGGCCCTTCCGTCCTTTTTCCTCCATTTGCTATCATCTGTAATTCTTTCAGGCCTGTCGGTGATGGCTTCAAGACAATTTTCTTTCAGTAATATTGCCTTGATCCTCATCTTCCACAGCGAGAAATTTCTCCCGTTGAACTTCTCAATATTATTTGGTTTACTTCCCATATTTTTCATTTTTTTTTCTCTCCCCAGAAACTTTAAATGGATGAATAATAATAATCTAACAAACTTTCTGATGTGGAGGATCCAATATCATTGGCAACCACAGAGCATACGGTAAGTAGACTTTATAGACACCCAGACAAAGCTCTGATACCACTTGTTGTAAAATGGGATAAAAAGAACACCGGAATTTACGTGGAAAACCCCAAATTAGGGTGAAAAACCACGAGCAAGGTATAAATATTATTATAGAGGAAATGATAGGAGTTACAAACTCTCAATCTATAAAGGAGAAGACAAAGATTATCTCTCTTTATAGTCGGAGAAATATCACACAAACTCTCTATCTTGCTTATCACTCTATATTGTATTGTGGCTTGGGATGATTTCCTTCTGATCGTTAAGGGCCTATTTATAGGAAAACTCAACGTCTAATAGCTATTAAAATAATAATATTATTTTATATTATTATTTTATATTAAAACGCGTGGAACCGCGTGCAGAATTTTCTCCACGCGCGTTTATGCCGACCCGCCTAACCACAAACTCCTACGTCCCTCTCATTGCAGTCTCTGAGTTTTCTGATCAATATCAACAACATAAAAAAAAATAGCGAAAATTCACTATTACCAATTAGTAGAAACAGCGACTCAAAGCCACAAATCCTACCATCACAACAGCGAAAGCCTCCTCACGATTAGGCTCCTCTGCTTCAGCAACTTGCCCACACTCAGTTTCTATAGATTCCTCAACTTGGGCTTCGCTCACTGTCTCCACAGATTCAGCTTGGGTGGATTTCGCGACAGAGTACAATGCAGACTCCTTTCTGGGTGAACAAAGTCAGAGAAGACAAAGCGTTTGGAAGAGTAAAAGAAAGATTGGTTCTTCGACGATGAGAAATTGATAAACGTCGTCGGGCTTAATAGAAGATTTCCCGCGATAGCCGAACACACTGATAAGTTTGCCATTTTGTGCAACTCTCACGGCGGACGACCTTCTCCTAAGCATATGTTTGATGGATTTTCTTGATTCTTCGGATCCTATCCGTTGGATAACTTGGGCCTTCCTAAATGGGCCGATCCATATTTTTTGTTAAATAAAACTGTATAGGCCCAATTAATATCTCCACACTGCCATCCATTATCTATGCCTATAATGTGAGGTCATTTTGTGACAAGAATCTAAGTTTTAATATATAATTATATATGAAATTTGACTTATTTTCATAATAATAAAGTAGACCCCTCATTGAGTGATTATTGTGACACTTTTGGTCACGTACTCGTGCTACATAATTTATCCTCAACCACTCAACGTATTTTTTTTAATAATAAATATGTACCCTCATAAAATGGGACAATAATATAGATATTTCCCAAATTACCCCTCCCCATTTGCACTCTTCTCCATAACTCCTCATGGTTCTTTTGGTCATTTCCTCAACCAATATGAGTCTATGACAATCCAAACAACTAATATAAACAACACACACAAAACTACCATCAGTCAAGAATCAAAAGATCAACACACAAATGTCTACTACTACTAGCCCTCAAGCTCTTGAGAAAGAAGAAGAAAGCCTTTACTCAACTCCGATATTCCGATCAACGGCGCGCCGAACGCCGTCGTTCTCTTCATCCGACTCATCCACATTTTCTTACAGCAGCGATCACCTCTTAGACCAATCGCCTCCGTTCAGTCCAAGCACGCCCCTCAAGTACAAAGGAATCCCATTCTCTTGGGAAAAAATCCCTGGAATAGCCAAAGCACACCAATCGCCGTCCTCAAAGGACGACAACGAGCCGCCGGGGTTTTTAATCCCACCTCCGCCTGCTAGAAGTTCCAACTCCGCCGCCAAGAAACCCGCGATGCTTCGAGAGAAGAGGGACCCATTCTACGCAGCTTTATTACAATGCTCCAAAGACGACGACGACGATGATAGTGGCGGCGGTGATGGCCATGATCATCACGACATTACGAGTAGGTACGGTAATAATATCTTCAAGGGAAGCTCAAAAATTACAAGGACTTTAAGTGATAGGTTTGGACTGATAAGCATGTACGGTTCTTGCAAGAGTACTTGCGCTGTCTCACAGTCCGTCGTCTATATTCCGAGGTCGTCGAGAATGGCCGGCGATCCACATTATCTTCTAAATCGTCATTCGAGTTAAGTCGTTTTTTTACTTTATAACGCTTTATACTTTATCGCATGCTGTGAAAAAATCAGTTTCTACTTTTGCTTTGGATACTTCTTTTCCTTCTTTCATCGATTGTCGTTTTTCATGGAATGAAGGACAAGCCAAGCTGTTTCCAAATCAGTTATGTACTAAATTATTGTTCGTTAGTTTAATAATATTTATAATCAAACGAATGCTTTTAGAAAACTATGAATAATATCTTTTGTCTTACATGGTGACAGTTTCCATTTGCTATTATTCTACGACTGTAATAACTGGGAAAACTATTAGCAATCCTCTCTGGAAAGCATGTGATGGGCACTTCGATTATTGTGTTCTTATCTTAGGGTTAGATCGAGAAAAAAAAAAAAGGAGAATATGGACCACATAAGATAAGACGTTTTCTTCATTACATTCCACGAAACACTAATTTTTAATGCGATTTATTACCTTGTTTGTGTATGGGCCAGCTAAGATATGAATTGACGATTGAGTTAGGTGGAGATTTGTTAGTAATAATGCCGTAGGTAAGTTCAATGTCTTTCTATTCTCAAAAAAGTCAATGGAGAAGAAGCTTAATTATCCATCAAACCCTATTGAACGTAGAGTGTGCTTAGGCTGCTTTCATACTTTCCGAGTACTAAACTGAAATTAATTTAATATTTTTTTTTCGTATTCAAGTAAAATTAAATTATATTAGCATTTATATTTGTAAAACTTTACTAGATAGAGTTCCCCACAGAACACTAACATTATAGTGTAGTAGCCATACATCGTGCAATAGGGATGGTAATAATGAATGTGTGTGTATTATAATATTCAATAATGAAGATTCAATTCAATGTACGTTTTACAATTAAATTAATAATAACCAAATTAAAATATACAATAGTATTAACTATCAATGTGTCGTCGTTAATATTTACTCGATTGAGTTCACATCATGTCGCAGCTTGACCCATATCCTTCGTATTAATTGGCTAGGACAAGTACTACTTATTTAATTTAGTGATATTATATGTAATAATTAAAACCTACGAGTTTCAACTAAAAATACCATCTATTATTTAATTTCTGCCGACAATCATGCAACAAATATAAAACATTTATGTATATAATCTCAAGATCATCAACATGCATTATTCATGCATGAGCAACATTGCTCTCATCTTTATCATTTCATTTTCATCGTGCTATTGCTCCATTTGAGTAAATGCAATGCTACAAATGATCACAAAGGACAAAGTACCGTAAGAGGAGCCAATGTAAATTTGAAATATATTCATAAATAAAACAACGTTATATATTAGATTTTTTCATAACTATTATGAGTTTATGTCAGATATATTTAAAAAAAAAAAACAGTATGGCCAAGTTACCTAACTTTCTCTTAAGATTCTTGGTTGACTTAGCAATCTAATAATAATGGTTCGTGAAAACAATGTTTGCTCTGCTTCTTTGGGCCCATGAAGTTATATATATATATATGTATGTATAACATTAAATAAATCTTTGTAAGAGTGGAGAGCGAAGCTTGTGGTGGTAAATTCATTTTTTGTACGAGATTGAGTGATGTTTAAGAGAGACAATGGGATGGGCCATTCCATTTTCCGACATGATTGATATTTCTCTAGCATGCAAGATTTATATCAATTAAGAGAGTTGCACGCTTGCGAGTGTGTGAGATGAAATGAAATGATATTTTGCACTTTTACTCATAAAGTTTAACAAATAGAAGTTTTGAAAGGAATAGAAAAAAAAGCAATCAACAACCATCATTATTATTATTATTATTATTATTATTATTATTATTATTGTTGTTAGTTATCCTAAAAAATATACTGATTGGGCTGTTGATGTCAATAAATATCGCGATCGTTTGGGCCTATATATATCTTTCGGCCGTTAATTGCATGAATGAGGCCCAATTTGAAAGGCCCACAGACGTCACTTTCTTAAACCATACATGCAGACGTACATGAGTTCTATTTTTCAGATTTATATATTTAGTTGTTTGTATTATTATACCTACCTAATGTGTAATAGTTCTTGTTAGTAAGAAAAAATAAAAATAAAAATATAGATAACCCATGATTCCATTCAAGCCCACAAATATATGTACATTGAACATTCATTCGTGATAGTGATTTTTATATCAGCCGACTAAACATTTGGACCCCACTTCCAACACCTAATTCAATGTAATGAAAATAAAAATGATTGGTAAAATATTATATTGATATATATTTATTTAATTATTTAGATTGATCTAGTACGTACACTCGTGGTAGGCTTGTGTGATTGAAGGTGGGATAAAAGGATATTCTGAATTAAAAACCATTTCAATATTCAATCATCTCTCGATTATTATACTACTTTTGGACTTTTTTCTTGTTTTTAGTTTTTTTGTTAAAAAAAGGTAAATTGAAAAATAATTGGTAGTTAAATAGGTATGCTTCCAAGATTAGGGATTTTAGATGGATGCCATGAAGAAAAATCTTTAATTAATGAATAATATTTTTGAATAATAATAATAATAGAAAAGTCTCTAAAATTGAAGTTTTCATTATCCAAGTCAAAGAGTCAAAAACCAGTTGTCTCTAGAGGTCCTAGTGGCAAATTTTGCTGTTATTTATACATTAATAAATTTATTTATGTAGTAACACATATATTTGTTTGTGGGCGTTATAGTTTTTTAAACAAATTAAAAGCATTTCCGTTATATATATATTTTTCCTTCTTATCTCATTTCATGGACAGATATTCATATTAATGCTATGATTAATGATTTATCATCCAGCCCAGCACATATATTCCCTACAAAAGACAAAATGCCTATAAATAGCAAAATTGTATGTAATATAATTATTACTGTGAACGTTTCCATCCAAAAAAAAGAAAAAGAAAAAAAACAAGAAAAGATTGGAAAAATTGAAAGCCCCTCAAGAGACTTCTCAGAATTCCACTGCAGTATGGAAGCTGATGTCTCAATTCTTTTAATCGTTTGAATGCTAATTTATATTTAAGCTGAAAGATTGCATCTTTGAGGGCGTCATAAAGGAAAGCATAAAGGGTTTTCTGTTGAAGTCTTGTGGTGAATCTGACGGGGTTTGGAAGATATGTCGAATTTCAAGGCGTTCTTTTGCTGTCTTTTCTGTTTGATGGGTGTTTTTACAGCTTATGGCAACGTTGTAATGATAGGCAGCAATGTTACTATGTCTTTTCAAGACATTGAAGCTAATTTCGGTAAGCTGCGGTGTCGATTCACTCAAATTTGAAACTGTTTTGTTGATATAATGAATCCTATTTTTAATTTTCTGTATTGGTTTAATCGATTACTGGGTATTTTCTCTGTCCTTTTTGGTGTGTGGATAGACTCGTTTACAGTTGTTTTTTTTTTTCTTTTTTGTTTCTTTATGTTTTATCTTTTGATTTGTCTTTACTGTAAGCTTGAAGTCAACTTCTGCAAGGTTTAAGCTTTCTTAGATGTGAAGTACTGATGGTGGAAAGATACCATCGTAATCTGTGCATTACAGTGTTTAAACTCAGCTGGGGATGGTGGAACTTTGATTATGTTTGGTTTGTTCTGTCTTTGTAGTATTTGGAATAAATCAGATACCTTAATCATTTGATCTTGTAATTTTTATTACCTTCCGATCGAAATTTACGATTGGGTTGGCTTATATGGATCAAGATTCGATTGCTGCCGTTATGAAACTTTATTCATTGACATGTTTCGTTGGTTGAATTACAGCTCCACCAGTGAAAGGTTCTGGGATATGTGGCAAGCTATACGTGGCAAAACCTTTGGATGCTTGCTCTCCACTTTCGAACAAAGCTCCAAAATTAGACGACGCGAAGTATCCATTTGCATTGATAGTCAGAGGAGGATGTAGCTTTGACGACAAAGTTAGACGAGCACAAGCTGCAGGATTCAAAGCAGCCATTGTTTATGACGATGAGGATGGTGAATTAGTTGCAAGTATGCCTTTTCTCTTTCTCAAAACTTTGTTGATTCCTTTGCTTGGATTCCTTTTGCAAAATCTGGGCTTATCTCTGAAAGATATTGACAATTAACACTTGAAAATGCAGTGGCTGGGAATTCTGCCGGTGTAAAAATTCATGCAGTATTTGTCACAAAAAAGTCGGGCGAAACGTTGGCAAAGTACGCAGGTGCTCTCGATACAGAGCTGTGGATAGTCCCCAGCTTTGAAAACTCAGCTTGGTCCATCCTGGCCATCTCTTTTATTTCACTGCTCGCTATGTCTGCTGTTTTAGCCACCTGCTTCTTCGTCCGAAGGCACCGAATCAGAAGGGACCGTCCTCAAGCTCAGAATGTAAGAGAATTCCACGGGATGAGCAGCCGTTTGGTGAAAGCCATGCCAAGTCTTATCTTCACGGCGGTCATGGACGATAGTTGTACCTCGTCGACATGTGCGATATGTCTTGAAGACTACACTATGGGAGATAGATTAAGAGTTCTTCCCTGTCGCCACAGTAAGGCCATAACATCATCCTTTTTTCTGCTCCTTCCTTACATGAAGGCTTTAGTTGACTGTTCGATGTTTGATTTTCCTGCAGAATTCCACGCAATATGTGTCGATCAATGGCTGACAACATGGAGAACATTCTGCCCTGTCTGCAAACGAGATGCAAGAACTTGCAACGGTGAACCACCAGCATCAGAATCAACACCTTTGCTATCATCAACACCAGCCTCTGTGTCTTCCTCTTCAGCTCTGTCTTCTCTCAGATCCTCTTTTGCATCCACGTCAGCGATACAGATAGGCCCCACATCCTCGCAATCACCCGCAATATCAGTCTCAAGTACTCCTTACACACACCGTTCTTCTCTTCGCTCTTACGATCAGTTTCATCGCATGAGTTCAAGCAGGAGTTCCGTGGATCTCAGGAACGTGTCTTCACAGAGGTCTAATAACGCTTATTTGGTTTCCCCTCACTCTTTGGGTTACCCCTCGCTGTCTCCGCTCAATTCCCGCTACTTGTCGCCGTATATTCCGAGCCCGGGAAATGGTTCGACGAGTTACGTCGGATCTTCGAGCCGTTATCCAAATCCTTTGCATTACAGCGAGTCGGCTAATAGCTTTTCACCGTTTGCTTCGGCTCATTCACTCCCAGATTGTTAGAGAAGCAATAAAAACTTGCCAGGTTCATAGCTTGTTACCGTGTAAACAGTTGGCCCTAGACTAAAAGGTGTATGCTTAGTTTTTACTGTGATTTCCTTTTCTTTCTTTCTTTCTTTCTTTCTTTCTTTTCCTTTTGGTAAAGGTTTGTTGTTAGGGTAGTTTTTTCTTTCTTCTTGCCAAACTATTTCGGTTGTGTGTTGTTTTGGTTGTTAATGATATGGAGGAAATATTTTGATTTCTATCTAGGCCGTATGCTTGCTATTACTATACAAGATGATTCATTACCACATTGGTCTAAAATTAAAATAGCAAATAAGATTAGAGAAACAACATGCAAGAACAAAGTATGTCTGCAACAGTGAAAGCTCAGGGCCTTACAAACGTCTTAAAAGTTTACTACATTAAAGTTCGAAGTGAAAAGGAAAACATCAATCAAACAAGAGTGTCCTGCAAAAGCACAAAAAAACATTAGTCCTCCTTGTCGGCGGGGTGATCAGGGGCGGTGGGGCTCCTTCTGTCTTCAACTTGGTTCGGTTGTGTGCCGACTCTCAAAGGCTCCTCTTGACTCGACGCTAAGAGAAAGACTGCCATCACCAATGCCACGAGAATAAAAATGAGGGAATATTTGGCTCCGGGATTCGATTTTATAAATCCCATTAAAGTTGGGCCCGAGATACGTTTTTGTGTGACGCTTCCTTCTCGGTACCCTTCGAGGAATCTCGAAACTTGGGAGCCGATGTCATTTTCGTCAATTCTTTCCAAGCCAATAACCTATTCGATCGAATTAAGACAGAGATGCATTGTTATGTCAGAGTGTAAGCACATAAAATGTAGCTTTACGGCAGGAATTAGTCGTCACTTACGGTGTAATATTCTTCATCACCATCCCATACAACCATCTTTGGGAGGTCAGTTTTCTTATGGGCCTCAAATGATTCGGTAAATTCTTCAAACTGCTTGACCCCAACATAACCAAATATTAGGTCACGATTTGCAGAAGCAGCAGATTTTAGAACCTTTATCACTCCATTGGATTTTTCATCAGCTTCGTCCTCCACGATTGTTAAAACAACTTTCCGTTTCTCATCTTTCAGTGACTTGAGCGAATCTTGATTGATGGGCAACACCAGCGGGAGTAAACTCTGTGTTATGTAATCTTCGATAAATTTTTCTGCAGTTGAAGAAACATAGCAAAGATGAAGTTCACAGAAATTTTCTTATGTTTCCAAGGCAAAATAAAATGCTTGGCAAGCTAACCTTCGAATGGTCCATAAAAGATGCTCTGTTCATTGTATACTGGATGAATTGCAACCAAAGCAGGTGTCTTGTCGAAATCATACAAGGCCATGGTATCCTCGGAGAAATCCTTGGCGATGGAAAACCATGCTTTCTTCTTATACTTGACAGCGAGATTAAATATCGTGGACTCGTCCAATCCAAAGCCAATAAATATAGGGAAATTTCTACCGGCTGTTTCTATATATTCTTTGACGGCAGAATCGGAATTCAGAATAGCAACATCAGGGGCAACAAATTTGGTTAGGTACTGGACAAGTAGTTCCGCTTTTCTTGGTCCATAATATTCTGTGGAAACTCCATGAGTAAAAACCTTCAGAGTCGGGTATCCGCTGCATTGAAAAGAAAAATTAGAATAAGTTCGATTTTTGAAACCAACCTTGTATATAAATATAGATATAGATATAGCATACTCGATATCATGCTTCGAAGCAAGCTTTTTGTACTTGTCAGCATCAACTTTCGCTACAACTATGGGCTGCTTCAGGCGAGCTAGAGTAGGCGCTGCTTTATCCAGCTGCAAAGGAAATAAGTCGTATTTGCCAGTCCTATTTGCAAATAAGGAATAAAGATGGAACCTAAAGCAGATGGACTAACTCGGGTTTGACGACATAGATGAACATGCTTCTGGAGCAAAACATTCACAGTTCTAATTCATCGATATAAGTAATAATCCTTAGCTCAACTAGTCAGAATCAATATCACCAATCATATTGGTGTGGTTTGACACTTTTATGAACGTGATCAATACTCCACCACAACTCAGCTTTATCCATGCATTAATTTGATATATCAAACTTTGACTTTGAGCCCTTTATGAATACGTATGAATGATTGTGTAACCTAGCACATCAATGCAACTTATATACCAAGTTCATGTTATCAATGCAACTATACAGAGCGAACACCGAATAAGAGAAACCAAATACCTGAACTGGAAGCTCTTATAATATCGGTGTTGTATATCAGATAGATTATGCATACTCAATGATATAATATCAGCCAACCTTTAGTCATTTACCGGGTAATTTGTAACTTTGTGCCATGGAATCACAAAAATCTTAACAAAATTCAGAGCTTTAGCATGATATCGATAAAATAGCCAAATAAACCATGAAAAAATAAGAAGCTGAATACCATCAACACATAGTTTTTGTACCATCGAGATGGTGATATCAATAAAGCATCATCATCTAAAACTATCGGCCTTAACAGTACAGTCATGGATTCAAAACTATCGCTAAACTAAACAGATGAAAAAACAAATCGGAAAAAAAAAAAAAAAACAAAACTAAGAGATAACAATTTTTTTTTCCTTTTTACGCAGGTACTCCCCATAACAGATGCCAATCTAAGGTGCAAAATTAAACCTAAACGAAAAACCAATACGTAACCTCGGGAGCTAGACGCTTGCAGTGACCACACCACGGCGCGTAAAAATCGACGAAAATGTAATCAAATCTAGAAATCGCGGCATCGAAGTTGGAATCGTCGAGCTCCAATACTCTCCCGTCCAATTTGAACTGATCCTCCGATGAGTGGGTCGGAGATACGATCAGAAACAGAGATACTACAACAAGTAAGCTTTTATTCAAAACTGACTGCAAAAAATGAATGTTTTGGGGAGGAGAACCCATTGTTTGACGTTTGCACTCAACATTCGTTTAGCTGCTAATTTATTTACTCATCTATACTATATTAAAAGCGTGAATTATTAAAAGTGTGAATGAAGAGAAGGTGTTTCGTCCTATTGTTAAATGACTATTACGCCCTTACCTATTATTTAAATCATATAATTTTATTAGACTTTTTTTTAACCTATCACAAACTTCTTATTTATTATAGAAAACTTCTTATTTATTATAGTTGCTAAATTATTATTGTGTTTTTATTCAGGTATATATTGTAGGTCCAAAATTCAAACTATACTATATTAAAAGTGTGAATCAAGAAAAGGTGTTTCGTCCTATTGTTAAATGACTATTACGCCCTTACCTATTATTTAAATCATATAATTTTATTAGACTTTTGTTTAACCTATCACAAACTTCTTATTTATTATAGTTGCTAAATTATTATTGTGTTTTTATTCAGGTATATATTGTAGGTCCAAAATTCAATCAACACATGAGATTAAACACACAATTAGGCTCGAACGAAAGGTTAAATGTGCGGAAGCTAAAATCGAACCTTAAACTGTCGAATTGCAGCTCGATCGAATGCAGTGTGGATCCGAAATCTGTTTGATTATCAAGCAGCAAATCTAAACGATAATCAAACAGCCTTCAATGATGAATTCGATCAAAAGTATGATTTGTGTGTGAGGTTTTAGCGCGCGCGTAAAGTAAGGATGAGAGAGAGAATTTTCCAACAAATTCTATTAAGCTTTCCAAACTTTACATGCGTAAATTATCTTTCCAAAAACCTACCAAAGAGAAATGAGGACCTTGACTATATATACCTTTCTACTTTTGGTATATATTTACATTTTGGTCCTCGAACTATCTATTATTTACAAACTAACCAATTACAAGAGGAAAATGATGATGAACACAATAAATATTCCTAACATATATATTACAATTGACGGAAAAGAACTTACTTTTACATCAAAGCCTTCTCAATCATGTGGAAAATTTTATCGTCGCCATTGTATGAATCATGTGGAAATTGTAATAGATCAGTGTTTAAGACATCAAATGAAAAAGAATGCAAAAATTGCATCAATATTCCAGTGAATAATTTTCCAAGGTATATGTAACTTTATGATGATTAAGATGACGAAGGCGCAACACGTACGGGCGAAGCAAGGCAACCCAGGGATCGAAGAACCGAACTTTTCGTAAAAGGTAAAAAGATTTGGACCCTTTTATTTTCACGTCATTTTTCATACTCGTGTTCGTGATCCGGGCGATGCGGGGACTCCGACAGTTTCACCTTCATTAATCCCCTAAGTTATTCCCGAAAAGTCGAAAACTAAGTGATAAGGGCTTTGTAAAATCTTCTAAGATGTTAATGGGTAAAAGGTAATCGTACAACATCTAGACAAAAACATATTTAACAATAAGTTTTCAGAGAAGTATTGTATTTTACAAAAAATAATATAGACCACCTACCAATGAATTGATTCTCATGAAAACTCTGTAATACATCATAGAAGCTAATGAACAGGATTTTTTTTTTTTTTTTTTTTGTGGTTAAAGGAAATGCCACCTCAAGTTCGGTAGCGATAGTTGACCCATTTAGTATATCATATAAGCGTGAGTTCCATATAATTTGTTTTTTTTTTCTTAATCTATTTGTTATTTCCAATACATTATCATTTTTAAATGTATTAATGCACACATGTACACACACACACACATATATATATATATATATATTTAATAATTTCCAATTTTTGTTTACCATGTGCTAATCCTCCGAGGACCTACCAATAGAGTGATGCAGTTTACACAAAATATTGCCAAGAAACGAATGTATCAAATACCAATCATGGCAACCTATATGGAGTTTATAAAAGCATCCATCCAGGTTAGCCGATTATCATATGGTTTTTGGGATTAATTATGTGACGAGGGTCGGTGCATTAGTCATTTTTATTTTATTTTTATGAAGCTTTGGAATGTTGTATTTCTTTTTACAAATAATACTCAATAAATATGAGTTCTTTGAAATTTTTAACTACACCCATTAGTCATTTTTACTTATAGATGATTAAAATAACCTAAATAATATATCTTTTACATATTTTCATGTATGTTCTCATTTAAATGTATGGTTTATCGAGGCCAAAGAGTCGGATGCACTAAAGAACTTGGCGTGATACAACTAGATGGAACAAAAATACACCATATGATGTATCAACATTAATCGACGCATAAAGTCATGCTCATAAGCCAGAAATTCAATGATTGGTTGGCATTACGTTTTAGTCTTCACACAAATTGTCTACATATATTTTTCTCTTAAGTTTGCAACTTAATTATATTTATGTTGATTTAATTTATAGGATATTCATTGTATGAAGAAAATTGTTGTGGTAGAATGACACTTCATCCTCAGCTTGCTGCGGAAACTCAGATTTCCTGTAAAGTTTGGGGCTTGGATAAGAGAATGCATCACTTCTGTCACATATAAAATAGCTATTAATGGTAACCTGGAAGGGAGTATTAGAGGAGCAAGAGGACTCAGGCAGGGGATCCAATGTCCCCTCTACTTTTTGTGATGGCAATGGAATATTTGACTAGGAAACTACAAATGGAAGCAAAACAAGAGGCTTTTAGGTTCACCTCAAATGTAAACAAATGCAGATAGTCAGCCTATGTTTCGCAGATGATCTGCTGGTGGTGTGTAAGGCTCAGAAGAAATCAGTTGAGCTGGTATCTGCAAGCTTAAAACATTTTCAGGATGCATCAGGCCTTGCAGCAAACAGTATGAAATCTAATATGTATATTGCAGGGGTCCCTAATTCAATCAAGCAAGAACAGTTGCGAATGACAGGATTCGCAAAAGGTGAATTCCCGATGAAGTATCTTGGTGTATCACTATCACCCGATGAGGTATCCCTCAAGGAATCTGTCATATGCAGGGAGGTGTTGTCTGATAAATTATGTCTTATTATCACTTCATAGCTACTGGGGATCTATTTTTCTGGTGCCAAGGAGTGTTGTGAAGATGGTGGATCAAAGCTGCCGAGAGTTTCTATGAGGTAAGGGCTCAGGGGAAAAAATTCGGGCGCAGGTGGCATGGGATTTGGTGCGCCAAAAGAGGAAATCTGGAGGACTAAATATCAAGCAATGTGAACAGTGGAACTATGCTTGCATTGGAAAACTGGTATAGGATATAGCGAGCAAAAAAGATAACTTGTGGATCAAATGGTTGAACAATGTCCATTTACAAGGGGCTGATTTTTGGATGTATAAGATACCCAAGGATCATAGTTCGGTGGTAATAGAATGAGATGTAATGACACATAGTTCGGTGGTAATAGAATTTTCTTCTTACCAAAAAAAAAATTGTTGAACCAATTATCATTTACATGGTTGGTGGAGATATTTGATCGGACTAGGTCCCATGGTTTTTCCCATTACGGATTTTTCACGCTAAAAATTTCGTGTTCTTATTCATCATTTATTCATTTCTATTGTTAGTGTTAACTGTGCAAGTAAACTTATTAAATGTGTTTCCAACGAGGTTGCTAAGGTAAATCATTGTTTTTCGAGAGATTGTTTTAAAAGCCAACGAAAGTTATCCTACAAGTTCGCTTTGTCGGATTCTCATTGCTTTGTATACACAAGTTCTTGAAGAAATTAGAGAATGAAATTGTGGTATATTTTAAAAAATAACATAAAGTTGAACAATATTGTATAAAGTAACGAAAACACCGTCTTCTTTTCTCGTCTTCCAATTGAATTGCACATGCTTCAACCCAATCCAATTTCAAAACTCCTTCGATAGGAAATGTTTCATTCTACCACTCGCTCCCTAGCTTTCGGGTAATCAGTTATGAGTGTTAGTAAGGAATGAAGTAGCTCCGAGAGTGAAGGTACGGGCGACGAGGTGGTTGGTGGCAAAGGAAGCTTTGGTTTACTATTATACTATAATATTTAAATTTAATCGATCATAAATAATAGGGGTCCACGTGCAACGCACGTGTTCCCTACTAGTTTATATAAACTTTCCAATTTCTACGAAGAATAGAGCCTAAGACCGCGTTTGGTTGGTCAATTTTTATTTATTTATGTTTTTTTATAAGAGGGCTAAAGAGCATATGACTTTAATATGGTGAATCAGTGTAGTGAGTGCAACAGCTCCCAACAAGACAGTACTTCATTTCATCAAACGCATTAGTTATAATAATCAGAAAGAGTATTGAAAGAAACAGAAATGACATATAAATACACAGTTAGATTAGAACTAGAGAAAGATACATTGATAGGCATGCAAAGCTGTCGAAAGTGAAAGTAATGGAAGCTTCGTTGTAACATTCCCGAGATGTCCGTGCCCCGCGTCATAAGATACTTAACGTGCCGTCCTGCGATTGAAAATCATCTAAAATCTCATGCGTGGCCAGATCGCTTGTATTATCACAAAACTTACATCGTCGATGATGAAACGGTCTGAGAATTTCAGCTGTGGCAATAACCAGTGCGTAGAAAAGGTGGGATGAAACTGACCCTTGATTTTACTATCATCTGTAATATAGGTCATGTCATTTGTTGTAATAAAAAACATGGTTTTTCGAGGAGTATAATTATGCTGAGATTCTTTTATCCGAACCTGAAGGGCCGAAAAGTATCCTGTGGGTGACAAAGAGCTGCAGCAACATATACAATCTCGGGTTTATATTCGTAAGATAATAAAGTAGTTGCAGGCATATGCAAGAAAATATGATTAGGAGCGGATAAGACTGTCGTTTACCTGCCATACATGTGGCATGAAATCTCGGTAAGAAGGGTTCAAAGAAGGACCTTTTGAATTTCTGCAGGTGTGATCCTTAGTTTTCAAATTATGTGACAACGTAATATGGGAAAACAAATTCTTAAACTAAACATAGCAATCGGAAAATTCAATCCGAAGTAACTTATGAAGTACCAAGATGGTTGGAGGTCATGGTATATGGATTTTTCAGAGGGTTAACTATAAAACAGAGGAATAACTGAATAAATATTCTATATATACATGGCCAACCTCGGCATTGCAGCTGCTGATTGAGCATCACCAAAAACAGCAGATTTGGTAGTAAAAACAAGCAATGGATGCGCCCGCATAAGCTTGCGAATCTCCTGAACTACGGTTTCTGTTACTGTCTGAAGAGAGAAGCTCTTCCTACACATGAGAAGGGTAAGATAAATACGAAGGAAGGACCATTCTCACATCGTTAAAGTAAAAAGGACTATCTATACCCTGAGAGAGATGGGAACTAAATGACAACAAACAGAAAGGCATTCATGAGTTACAACCTGCTGCTGCTTCCAGACCACGGCAGCAGAGCTCGGTCCATCCAGTAATAAGCTCCGATGCTGGCATTGCAACATTGTTAGTAAGATATCAATAGGACTTAAATATGATAGAGCATGTAAGATATTTTTATCCATGTTCTAAAACAGCATCTTGCACTGATAAAGTAATGAACGTGCCATGGTGTTGTAACTTAGGAAGAGGAGCAGAGAATACAGCGTGCTGCTAAGCATCATTATACGAACCTGTCAATCAAAAGCATATAAACAGCATTACCATCCTTCTCCATCTTTTGAAGCCGAATATATAGAGTCTGCAACAGTGAGAATCTGCTGAGAGAAGCCGGGAGGGAGAAAAGGCATAACACTGCACAAATGTCCTCATAACAATCACCAGAATTTTCAGTCTTCAGACTCAAAAGGTAATAGCACAATCCCAGAATTTAATCAATGGTTCTCATGCAACTACATCACCATTTGGTTAGCCAATAACAACATGATGTAAAAATAAAGGAAAATTTGGAAGTCAGTCGTGAATGATCTTGATCTCACCTTAAGAGTGGCAAGAAACTGATTACTGTTGTAGCATCTTATGTATAAGAACCGGCGCATACATGCCTCAAACAGCTCTTTATGATACTCATTTCCGTTCCCCTTTCTGCTGCTGCATCTCACTCCTAATAATCACAACTTTAAAAAGTTAACGAAACAGTTTTGCACATAATTGTCAGTCAATTCAGATTTAGCAAGAAAAGCCATAATCATACCATTATCCCCCTCGATTCTTTTCCGCAATGCACGTGAAAAACTCAAAACATCAAAACGACACTCCAAGTCAACAAAAAGCACGCATCGCTCAAGCCCTCTGTATTGCACTCCTTTCCACTCTTTAGGCAAAATACAAGTGATAGCAGCCTGTAAGAGAAACATCAAAATAATAGGAAAATTATTGTAAAAAACAGTTCTGACTTTTTCACAAGTTACTCTCTGAAAAAGATAACTACTTGATGATCAATAAATTCATTCATGCCTTTCCAAGCTCAGCTAATAATCAAGGTAAAAATGGAAAGCCTTAGAGCGGATTAACACAGCTATTAGTTACAATAATTGGTTATTGTTTTATCCATCTTTCAACGCTGACCTGGATGAGGGTTAGGGTTTTGGCGGAAGGAGATGGACCCACAATCTCAACGACGTTTCCAGCTCGGAAGGGCAAGCGATGGAGCGGCGGCGGAAGTACGGCGAGTGGACGCTCTGTGAGGATTCTGTGCAGGGCGTCTTTGGCTGTTTCTTCGGCTTTGATCCACGAAAATGCTGACGCCATTCCTTGCTCCGTCGTGCAGTGCTGTGTTTGGCGGGAAGATGTTGAGTGATTATGCTTTTTATGCGTAATTGTATGTGTTAATACGTCAAGTTTAAATTATTTATATTGCCAAAGAATCAAATGCACAAACACTTAAAACGCATCAAATCCTTATATAATTTTCCAAAGGCCGTCTTTACATCTCATGAAACTACTAAATCCACTCCTTTTCACTTCCCCTGCCGCCAAAACTTCGTACCACTCTCTCGCATGCCTTTTCCGATTCCCAGCGCCACTTACAAACCCTTCCGTTCATCTTCGTTGCAATCATCGCAGCTGCCGTCGCTTCTGCACATCCTCAGACAGTCCTGTAAGAGAAACGATGACGATGTCCACATCACAGAGGGACGTTCACGTCAAAGACCAGATTGATCTGACGGATAAGGAGAAGCAGATATTCGATTGTCTTCTCAAAGTTTTGCAGCAGTTTAACCTTAAGACTCAGCTTCGTGTAGCTGGAGGCTGGGTTCGTGATAAGGTTTTATTTTTTCGTTTTACCTCCAAAGTCTGTGCCTTTAGTTTCTTTCGAAGTTTCTTGATCACACCTTTAGTATCTGTCTGATAATTGTGTAGAAGGATATTCTTTGCGTGCGATATTTTTTTTTTTTTTTAATGTAGGATAAAAATTGGATCTTTATTGGAAAAAAAAGTACAATATTTTTATGGTTTGGCGAAATATTTGTGAAAATGGTATTCTCGACGAGGTTGTTCATATGGTAGCTGATTTTCTTTGTTTCTGCTTACCTTTTCTTTTATCTAATTTATGTTGCAAATTTTTAATTTTTTTTTCCTTTTTTGCGTTGGGGCAGCTTTTGGGAAAGGAGTGTTATGATATAGACATAGCCCTTGATGACATGCTGGGTAGGGAATTTTGTGAAAAGGTGAACGAGTATATGTTGTCGACCGGAGAAGAGGTACGGGGAGTTGGCGTTATACAGAGGTATGCGTTCTTTTGACATTCATCATCCAGAAGTTTTTTTTTTAATTGTTATCAAATTAAGATGATCCACTGTGATTGTCTTGGAGCAGAAATAGTGCATAACGTTGTTTGCTTCTGATTAATTCGCAGCAATCCCGATCAGTCAAAACATTTAGAAACAGCGACAATGCGCCTTTTCGATGAGTGGATTGATTTCGTCAACTTAAGGTCTGAAGAATACAGTGAGACCTGCCGTATTCCAACTATGGTAAATTCTCTGAATGTTGTGTGTTCTCTTTTCGTATCTAATTGGAATTTGGTGACAATGAGGTGATGAAGCGAGAAGACGATGGATAAATTTCCCTTTTCTTAGCCTCATTAACGTCTAAATCTATAAGATTAGTGTGGCAAGATGGCCAGATTAACAATAGTTGTATTGTTAGCCATGTAATAGAAATCTCTCTTCATTGCAGAGGTTTGGCACTGCCGAAGAGGATGCTTATAGAAGGGATTTAACCATTAATAGGTACATTTATTGATAGTCTTGGTTTTCACTGGCTAAATGCTGAAAATGTTGATTATTGCTTCATTTGGCATAATTTTTTTTACTTTGCAAGTTACTTCTTTTATGCCCCAACAGCTTGTTCTACAATATTAATACAAATTCAGTGGAAGATTTCACTGGAAGAGGTAACAGCTGCTTGTCTCCCCTTGTCAAACTTCAACTAATTGTTTACTTTTTGCTCTGTAATCTTTACAAATTTATGTTGTTTCTAATTCTCACATCAACCTTATGTAGGCATCTCAGACTTGAAATCTGGGAAAATAGTAACCCCTCTACCACCAAAGCAGACAGTCTTAGATGATCCTCTTCGTGTTCTTCGAGCTATTCGATTTGGTAATTGACGCCATATCATCATCCGTCCATATAAATGTTCGATTTTCACTTATTTTATAAGTTTGTAGGCGCTAGGTTTGGATTTGAGCTAGATGGAGATTTGAAGGTTGCTGCTTCAGATGATGATGTGAAAGCGTCTATTGCTAGTAAAATTAGCAGAGAGCGTATTGGTAAGGAGGTACGCTTTTCACGTCGTACTTGCAAATATATACTCGTACATACGAAATATTTGTCTCTTCTCTCTGTTTTCTTTTTCCTTTCAATATGTCTATGTACACTAATGTTTTTCGGTCTTTCAGGTTGATCTCATGATGTCTGGTAATCAACCTGTTCTCTCAATGTCATACATATGCGAGCTGCAGCTATTTTGGATTATATTTAGTCATCCACCTGGCACAGAACATTTGTCTCGGGAAGGTCTCGAAAGGTGGCATGCTTCATCATAATTCTGAATTTTGTCAAGCTTTTAGAGAAAGGATTAAATTTGCAGCTATTATGTACCACTCCACATTGTTTTATTCATTACATAAACAGGCTTTCTATTGAGTACATGGATTTCTCATGGCAACTATTCCAGTTAATTGATTCCTCCACATTTACGGTGAGTTTTCAGTTCATCAGACAGCTATAAACTGCACAGAAATGGATATTAACTTTCTTTGTAATCTTAGAATGACCAACGTAGGCTAGGCCTATATGCTGCATTGTTTCTGCCCTTCAGAGATGCTGTTCACACAGACAACAAAGGGAAAAAGGTAGTATACTTATTTTCTGTCCCGCCATTTGGCTTGCGTATAATTAAATCATTGCGTACTTATATCGCTCTTCGAATCTTTTGAACAGATCCCAGTTGTTAGCTACTTCTTTCGTACCTCTCTCAAGCTAAAGTCTAGTGATGCCGATTCGGTGCGGTGATGAATTCTGTTATCTCTTATTTGAGTTTGGTATCGTATATTACCTTCGATCATAAACCGTATCATAGGTGGACTTGTAATTTTCTTGCAGGTTATCAGAATGCATGTTGCTGCAAATAAATTGCTATCATTGATTCCTTCAATCATGGCATCTAAGGAATTACAGCCTCTCGAAGTTAATTGGAAAAGACAGCTTATTGATGTTCCTGCTGCCGCAAACCTCAGAATTTTGGCTGGTAATAAATTTATTTTTATCATCTTTACGAGTCCACACACGTACCATTTAAATTATGCAACATAGTTACAATATATTCTCTCATTTCAACGATGATCCATATTCATTATGAATCTATGTCGATATGTTGTCCTTTTCAAATCTATAAATTTCCATGTCGATTTCCATGAATAGGGTTTGCTCTTCGAGAAATCAAAGAACTCTGGCGGCCTTCGTTGTTACTCTCCTTGCTGTTATACCCGGACGATATAGGCTCGAGTGGCGAAACATCCAACGAGGACACAAAACTGAATCAGAGAAAAGATATGTTCTTTAGTGTTGAAAATGCAATCTGTGATATGGGTACTTCAACTTTCTCTTCTTCTCAAATTCGTATTACATTGGGACAAATGGATCGGTAGATAGATTTATAGCCTCTGTTTTCTCTTTTATGTTACAGGCTTGGACAGAATCTGGGAACTGAAACCACTTGTAAATGGCATGGACATCATGAGTATCTTACATATCAAACCTGGACCAGATGTGAAAGAATGGGTATATTACATATGTATATACACACACACATACACACTCTCTCTCTCGTCTTTTTCTTTCTTTTTATGCGCTTATGATTTTTATTTCTTACAGCAAGAAAAGCTGATGGAGTGGCAACTTGCACATCCCGGCGGATCTGCGGAAGAATGCGTCGAGTGGATGAAGCAAAGTCATCAATCCAAGCGTGCAAGAACAGAGTAGCTTTGTTTTTAAGGTGGTACTAATGGCTGTGAAAATACTTGTGGAAACCAATCTCAGGCCTAAGCATGCAATAGTTTTTGCTGGCTTTTGATTCTGCCCCACCATATTTTGCATAATGTGCGTCGGAAGAAATTTAGGAAGACCCAATTTAACATTTGTTGACATTTTACTAATAGCTTGATCACGGTTGGATTTGATAGCCATTGCAGAACTTTAATATACATTCAATAGGAAAATATATATATGATAAGAGGAGATACCAGCAGAAGCTTGCAAACAGAGCAGAGTGCTGTCGCAGTTTACAAACCAAACAGTCGCCTGCAAGCCTTGAGAAACTTGCCTTTCCTCTTAGTGTTCGTTTTCGGCGATGCTGCAGATTCAGCCTCGGGCTTATCCTTTCCGTTTCTGCCAGCTGAATCACATTGATGGTGTATCCTCGAGTAGCCCTCAGAAACAGAGGCAGATCTTTTGAGGGAAATTGTACTCTTCAGAACACTGTGAAACGATGGACCCTTTTGCTGCTTAGCCATGGCAGTCCCGTAAGTTGTAGAAGAAACAGAGCCCATTTTCTGCGTAGCCATGAGCTTCCTCGAAGACGATGAAAAAACTGGAAATTCTCTGCTGAGTATGGTCCCAAATACTTCCCCTGTTTCGTCCTCATTGTCTTCCTCGGGGATCGAAGCTGGCAACATGGCGATGCTTGGTTTTACATTGGTTTCATGAAAATGGATCTTGGCTTTAACGCGGGGGCTTGATTTGGACCGTGGGGTGTGTTCTTGGAAAGAAAGATCGCCAAAATCCACGGATTTTGACCTGCTTGTGCTGATCTTCTTAATCCTTGAATATCCGTTCATCTTGCTCTTGGAAAACGGAGAGCAGGGAAGTTCAAGTGATGGTAGTGAAAGAGAAGGAAGCTCTTGAAACACTAAATATGTATTCGAGTCAATGATGAAAGAAGTAGTGATGCCTAAATTCGGAGGAAAAGACATGGTGCTTTTCGTTTCGATGGTGATAGGCTTTTGTTGTTTGAGAATGTCCTCTGCCCTGTGGAATGGGTTAAGTAGCACTAAGACAATGCAGCTGGTTTAAGCTGATGCTACGATGATGATGATGATCATTATACTCTTTGGACATGAAAAAAGGTGACCTATAATGAGAATCTAAGGACAATCAAGAACAAACAAAGTATGCTCAGCTGCTATTGTACGTTTGGTTTGTAGCAGTTGAAAAGAACCTTGGAAACTTACGTGACATATTTATATAGTGTGATCTGCTTCTGAACTGTGAAAAAATCTTACAAACGGATGACTGATGAGCAATAAGACATGATCTTAACAACATGTGGGATGTTTTCTCTTGGAAACTGTGTCTGTCTTCTTACCAAGAGACGTGACAGAGCTTAAGCAAAAGCTCAGTGTTTTCAAATTTCAACTATTTTAATCATCTGTGTACTGTATTCACGTGGTTTCATGATCCTATGCTGTACTTCCAGCCATGTATGTTTGGCCGTTTGCTATAATGGCACTTTTGATCAGTTTTCAAGATCCAATCTATTTGCACATCAATTATTTCTTTCTTTTTCCCATTCATTTTCTCATGTTTGGGACAAGAATGTTTGGTTTACTTCTTACATTAATCCTTGAACTAGAAAGTTTAATCCTTGGCAAACTAGGATCTCTGGCATTTCATGAAGCAGCTTCTAAATATATCTGTTGTCTGAAATCCATCCAAATGCTGCAGAAGCAGGCTTTGGTGGGTTCTGCAAGAAAATGTCGAGCAGCTCGTTAATCGTAGTGAATTGGATATCTGGATATAGCGTTGAAGCCTCGATTTCGCCCTCTGTAATATCGAAATTCACGGTCACGCCTTTGATGAACATGCCGTGGAGTATGGAAATCGGTATATTTTCTGGGTCATGGAGGGCTGCAATGCAAGAGATGAATTTTGTAATAAAATCTTGCAAATGGTTTTCAGTTAATCTCAAGAAACATCAGTTTTAGAGCATGCTTGCTCACTCTGTGAAAGGGTCACCATTTCTTCTTCGGCCATGTGAACCCTTTCGAAAGTCTTCCCTGTTTTCTTCTCCCACAGAGAAATCAACCGAGTTGGGACATAATGTTTCCTTCGGGTCGGTATATAACCGAACGGTTGCACGTTCTCGGATCTGTGGCCACATTGACGGTGAAAATACCGATATCTTCTTCACAGTTAAAAACGGCTGTAATAAACAAAGAAAATCACCATTAAAATTAGCTGAGAAAATCGCCAGATAGGAAAGACTCTGTACCTTTGGCTTCGCCATTGCCATAGACGACGATTTCTTCGCTGTGCTCGAAAGGGCGAAGCAAGTAGTTCACAAAGTAAGCGCCGCAGCAATTGGAAGATACGTAGGTGTACGGAATATTCGCCGCTTCTATTGCACGCCGTATCCTCCTTTTCTTGGCCAGAACGGCTTCGAAGGGCGGCAACACGCCAGTTACTCTGTCGTCCTCAGAGCCGAAACCCGACGGCAGAAACCTCTGAAATGTTGTATGCAAAGTATATATTACTATAGAAGTTAACAGACTTAGAACCCCTATTCAATACACATACCTTTATATTACCAGCAAGCTTGATGGCCTCGATAATCTTAAACTGATCAAAAGCCTGGGGATAAGCCAATGCAGAGATGACCACATCGACTTCCTTAAGCACCGAGACAAGGTTGTCGCGATCGTCCAAATCTCCCTTCAACCACAAAATCAAATCAAGAAAGCTTATACAGTGCTGAAAACTCCCCATGCATGCAAAGTAAAGAAACTAAGGTAACTGTACCTTCACTACAATGGCTCCCATGGACTCAAACTCATCGAGCACTTGAGTTTTGTTAGATTGAGGCCGTGAGTAAACGTAAGTTGGATGCCCTAATGTGATGCTCGCTCTTACCACATGGTTTCCTATGTACCCACTTCCTCCAATTACAAGAATTCTCATCTGATTTTCTTCCATCTCTTCTTTCTTTTTTTTTTTTTCTATCTGATGTTTTCTGCACTATAAAGAGTCTGTCGCATTTATACCACGAACTTGTAATAATGCACGTTTATTCAACTCCACTTATGAGCATGCAATAATAAACAGTAACACACACGTTTTTCTTTCTTTCTTTTTTAATGCTACGAGAAAAAAAAAACTTGTGGTAGGCGCAAAAAAAGAGTAAAAATCTAATCTTTTAAGGTGGAGATATATCATTCGAAAGAACGATGAGGAAAGGCGATGCCTAGATAATAAGCACCACACAAACAAGAATGTGAGCAAGGACCACAAGTTACGGCCTATCTTTTATGGTGTGTTTGGAACGAAGAAAGTAGTATGGAAAAGAAAATGGGAGAGAAAATAGTTTTAATAAGTTTTTCTTTCATTTTCTTCACAATTTGGTGAAGAAATTAGTTTTTCTTAGTTTTAAGTGTAAACTTAATTAGATTTGCTTTTCTTTTCTTTTCCTTCTCTATTTTTTCAATCAACCAAACATAAAAGTTAATTTTCCTTTTCCATTTCATTTTCCTTTTCCTATTAATTTCCACAAACCAGGCACACCCTTAGAGTTCAAGGAAATGCAATGCCTTCGTCTTTCTCTCTGGCGTGTTCTTACTATTGCAACCATTGGCACTTGCCTATTGATATCATGTTGGTGTCGGTAGTGTCGGTGTATTTGTCGGTGGCTAGTTTATAACGGAGAATTATATTAAATATAATATAAGTCGAGGCACGTGTTCAACACGCTCTCCGTAAGACGAAATTGCCCCGAATTACAGTGCTCTCGGTTATCGGCAAACGTCCCCAAGATACAACGACTTTCGATTTTGTTGCGGTAGCACTACGAAACAAAATCCCGGCGAATTACTCGATACTCGAGCCTTTCTTGCAAACTTTGGGACAAGGGGATGTGGAGTGAACTATTTCTAAATGTTAGTATTCAATTGAATGAATTTTCCATTCTGCAGGGGACCTATTTATAGCTTCTGAAAAGCTGCAGGGGTCAATTCGTGAAAAGTCATAACTTTTCAATTGACTGGACTGAATTGTAAATAGTCATAACTTTTGGCCAGGGGTTAAACTGCGAATAGTCACAACTCTTGGACTGATTCGTCAATATCCCTTCAAACAGCCATATCAGCGCGTCCAGTCAGCGCCACATCGTCACCATCAGCCTACGTGGCAGTGCCACGTCATCAGCCCGCCACGTCAATATCCCTTTAAATAAATGGACCGACTTTACTAATTAATTTCTCATTCACCCGATATCGATTTTGAGCAAATTAATAGTCTATAAACTCGTCTTGAAACGTAGATTTTGAATCTTTAATCATTTTTGAGTTTCGGTGAATGGCGACTTCTCGATTTCTATAAAACTAATTAAATGGATATTAATGGGTTTATTTAAAACCAATTGGGCCCAAAGCCCAATCTACATAAAATATCGAACATATCAAAAGCTTCACAGATGTAAAATGCCTTCTTTAATAAAATAGGGCTTTCTTAATCTTGTTATTAATAAAATAGGGTTGTTTTCTGAAGTGTTAATAAGATAACTATTAGATTGAGTATGGCTGGCCTCTCGTAAAATTCAAGTTGCTGTTTATTTTGGTTGTGAAAACGTATACGAATCAAACATCATTCCATATAATATTCTAACTCATTTGCATTCGACGAGTTGATGCGACGTCGAATTTCTTTAACGCAATTGCTTGGGATCCTCTATTCCACTTTCTGTATTCCACTTCGTATTCCAACCTACGAAAATCGTTACACCTTCCCCCGTCCAGTGTTAAAACACCCGTACACATCATTACACCCATAAATATCATTACACCAGTTGTTTAAATAAAAAAAAATCAATATTATATATTTTTCTAGTTTGGTATAGAAAAAATCAGTATTATATATTAAAATATATAATATTGATTTTTTTTTATTTAAACAATTGGTATAATGATATTTATGCGTGTAATGATGTGTACGGGTGTTTTAACACTGGGCAGGGAAGGTTTAACGATTTTCGTAGGTTGGAATACGAAGTGGAATACAGAAAGTGGAATAGATGATCCATGACGCAATTTGCTCTATTTTGTTAATACTTAAAAAAAAAAAGGTTCTATTTTATTAATAAGGATACAGAAAACCTTATTTTCTTTTTAGCAATATGAGCCCAAATAAGCCCAATTAACTAAAACAGCTCGCAGCTCTTGTTGCACTCCACGCCACTCTCTGAGCAAGAAACGAAGCGTAGAAAATGGAAGACATTGAGGATTTGTTAATCGGCGGCGGAGCTCCGGCTGGGTTTCGCACTATGCCGGTAGCTTCATCGATCGGAGTTAATCCGAAGCGTGTTAAGAAGAAGGACGGCAATGCTTTGCAAGACTCTATCAAGAGCAGTAGTAGTACTGTTAAAATACCTGGCACGCAGGTAATTTCGGGGGAGTTAAGCTGTTATGCTTGAGTGATTTAGAGATGAGTTTTTTTTTTCCTGGAATATTTATTTGTATTTTGTTCTTTGCTTTTGATTTTTGAACTGGTCTGTAACTTTTCTGCAGACGATTTTCATGAAGACTTTCGGGTGCTCACATAATCAGGTTATATTTTTGAACCGTTTAGGTTTTTATATATTTCAATGAATGCAGATGAAAGACGTTAGCTTCAGCCTTCAGTCATATCTATGAAAGTGTATTTTAAGACCTAATTCTGTTGCTTCGGCTCTGTGTTAGAAGGTTTTCCCAGTTTTAGTCAAGTGTTTTGTAGTTTCTCTTAATAAAAATGAAATTTTTACCCTTGAATTACCAGAGTGATAGTGAATACATGGGGGGGCAGCTAACTTCATTTGGATATCATTTAACCGAAAATCAAGATGAAGCTGACCTGTGGCTGATAAACACGTAAGTCCGCAACTTCTGTGTGCGTGTAGTTCAGCTGATGACATTCATTCTTGTGGTTTATATCTCGGTTTCGGGGCAGTAATTTCATTAGCGTTAACCTCTTTTGCACCACAAGTTTGTTTAAGTTTGTGGCATACTTATGTTTGTTCATTGTGCAGATGTACGGTTAAATCGCCCAGTCAGTCTGCCATGGAGACCCTTATCACGAGATGTAGAAATTCCAAGAAGCCACTTGTAGTTGCTGGATGTGTCCCTCAAGGAAGTCGTGATCTGAAAGAACTCGAAGGAATTAGTATAGTTGGAGTTCAGCAAATTGATCGGGTGGTCGAAGTCGTCGAAGAGACTTTGAAGGGTCATGAAGTGCGGCTTTTGACTCGGAAGACATTACCTGCACTCGACCTTCCGAAGGTGCAAAAATTACACCTTTTCTTTTTCATCCCCATTACCCAATTTTTGATTGAGCTGTCTCCCCGTGAAATTAACTTGTTGTTAACGTACTTTACATGCGCTTTAATCAGGTGAGGAAGAACAAGTTTGTTGAGATTCTTCCAATTAATGTAGGTTGTTTAGGCGCTTGTACGTATTGCAAGACCAAGCATGCTCGTGGTCATCTTGGAAGTTATACAGTTGACAGCCTCGTAAGTTTATTAGGTATTTTGAACAGTATCACATCAATCGGCATTTTTTTAAATAAAAATGAAAATATGACATTGTAGGCTGGTCGTGTAAGAACTGTCGTTGCCGATGGAGTCAAGGAGATATGGTTAAGCAGTGAAGACACAGGCGCATATGGTATGGAGCATTACCATGCTTTTTTGTTGCAACTGACATGAGTGAATAAACATTGGACAAGATGTTGGTGACTCCTTATTTCCATGAATGCATTGGTTATTCCTTAGATGCCATAGAATTTTTTTATTGGGATCCTTTCTATGTATTTCGTCCCTGTTTCACATGCATTTGGAGAAGAGTTTAATTCTGAAGAAAATCTATCCTACTGTACTAGTTAGGGGACTAGAGTCAATTATGGTGTATATTTAGCTCATAATATATGCATATGGGTATTTTGCAGGTCGAGATATTGGGGTCAATCTTCCAATCTTGTTAAACTCTTTAGTTACTGAGCTTCCTGCTGATGGAAGCACAATGCTTCGTATCGGAATGACTAATCCTCCTTATATTTTGGAGCACTTGAAAGAGATAGCTGAGGTCTTGAGTCACCCATGTGTCTATTCTTTTCTTCACGTACCTGTTCAGTCGGGGAGCGATAATATTTTGAGTGTGAGTATTGACGTGTCTTTTTCACAATTTATTTGCAAGGAATTTCTTCGGATGTTTATCAAATATATGATTTGATACCAACTTCAATATTGGAATTCAGGGAATGAACCGGGAATACACTGTCAGTGAGTTTAGGACTGTGGTTGACACGCTGATGGAACTGGTTCCTGGAATGCAGATAGCTACAGATATTATATGTGGTTTTCCTGGTATTTTTCTGATTAATTTCTTCATCTGATTTTTTTTTATTTCAATGCACGTGCGCGTATTTCATTAAGGTACATGTCTTTTCTAACAAATGTATTATAATGTTAATCCCACATTGAGAAACTTTATCAACCCCTATCGCCTACGCCGTTTAGGCCAGGATAGAACTCCCAACTTAACATGGTATCCCCAAAGGTTTGGTTTGTGTGTTTAACTCACTATCACCTTATTTGATGGTCTACTTGTCTGACTTTTAACAATATCATATATGAGCGGGCGTCCTAAGATGAGTTGTCCCTTGACTGGAATTTATTAATCCAACTAATAAAAGAATTTACTATGCATCGAGGTTACTTCTTCAATGAAATTGATAATTTAAGACTGAAGGGCATTCCTTTGTTGATCTCTTCTTCCAACGATCAGTTATGTTTGTGTCTGCAATTCGGCATTTGTTGCTGATGGAGATGATTACTCAATATTTTCTGTAATGGCTTGTAGATACCTTATTGTGCATGTTATTTATGTAAATTGTGCTTTTGTACTCCTCAGGAGAAACCGATGAAGATTTTGAAAAAACTATCAATCTAATCAAGGAGTACAAGTTTCCTCAAGTTCACATATCCCAGTTTTATCCACGGCCTGGTTAGTTCTAATCGGTTGGCTTTTGTCGCACATGAAAATTCAATTATAGAACCTGCGTAACCTACAGATATATGGAGAAACTCTCATGGCAGATCAGTACTGTTTGTCAGTATATACTCAACACTTGGTTTTATGATTATGGAGTCAAAATCTTCCTTTCTTTTAATTCAAATGATCTGTCTTAAATAGGTACACCAGCGGCAAGAATGAAGAAGGTGCCTAGCAATGTTGTGAAGAAACGAAGTCGTGAGTTGACTGCTATATTTGAGTCCTTTACGCCATATTTAGGGATGGAAGGCAAAGTAGAAAGGATCTGGATCACTGATGTTGCAACCGATGGAATTCACTTGGTAAGACTTAAAGTGCTTCTGTTTATTAGGCAAATACCATTTTCTCGGAAAGTCCCATTATGTTTTGTGCTATATGGTTCTCCGATTTAGTTGCTTTAAATTTTCATTTGATCTAGGTGGGCCATACAAAGGGATACATCCAGGTGCTTGTGTCTGGGCCAGAAAGCTTGTTGGGTTCTTCAGCTATGGTAAAGATAACATCTGTTGGAAGATGGTCTGTCTTTGGGGAGGTGACTGAGATCCTCAATGAAAATGTTCACTCCTTCAAGAATGTAGTTGAAGAAGAAGACTCGACATGTTCGAATTCGAATGAGAACTGTTGCTCGAAAGAGTCAGAGACTTGTGCCTGTGGGATGTCAAATAGCTGTGGAGAGAATAAGGAGAAAAAGCTTTCTGTTACGAAAGATGATCAGATGCCATTCCATCAGAGAAACCAATACGTACTGGGGTGGTTGCTTCGAAGGCGGAATAATAAAAGCCATAAGACTGAAAATGGAACGATTCAGGGATTCAATGAAAGTAAAGAGAAATCGGGTCGCCCGCATGATTGGTTTATCGTCGATAATCTTCTTCTTGGTGGGATCATCATGAGTTTGTTGACGATAATTGCAATACTTAGTTTCTTGATATAATCCTTTTGAGCAGCTTATTCATTGCTCAGATAAGAAAGAGCTGATATGTGCTTTGTCTTGGATTTTGGCATACAATTGGTACTGTATGTTGTTTGTAACAAGATTTTGCTTATGTTTTTTAATCTAAAGTTTTCTTAGAATTGTTGAGATCCCACTGTCCTTTATACGTTGAATGAGGTGTAAAATAAAATACTTCAAGAAAGGGACAAAACTTGGCATGTCGAAAAGATTCAGTCCCAAGATGAAGCTAATCGATCCATGAGAAAGTTCAAGGATAGCTGAAAGCAAAGCTAGAATCATTTGAACATTCATTTGACCTCGGACTTGCAGAAAACTATAACTAGAATCATGAAAGAAAATCGAGATTATAGACCAAATATCAGTTTAAAGCCTAAGCCATCATCACTGTCTTCACCTCGCCTGTCTGTGACCAAGCTGCTAATAACTTGATCCTCCTTCAGCTTCCTTCCATCTCACAGATGTCCCATACCAAGCTTCTTGATCAGCTAAGTGGTAGTTTTCACCGAGAAACAGAGATGGCCCAGCCTCGATCTTTTTGCTTCCATTTGCAGCCAAGTCCACATCACCTTTCACGTCAGCTTTGAGAGAAGGTGTAAGATTACCTATACCACGATCGTGGACAACCTTAAGAAGACGCTGTGGTGTCATAAGAGACTGTTGAACATTGCCGGGGTACAATATCTGAGGAGAGAAACCTTGTTCTAGAGGAAACCTCACATAAGGTATGGTTCCAGAAGGTCTAGCATTGCTAGAACCAAAGTGAAATGGAACGGTGGAGAGATAGTTTTGAGGGGACAACGCATTTGGTCCGAACGGTAACATTGGTTGCAAATGAGGCCCACGCTGCGTCGATTCTACTGGTTGGAGAACGTACGATGGTGCAGCAGCCACTAGATATTGTTGGCCATGAGCATTACTGCATGCAATTTGTTGCTGCATTGCCCTCAAACCATCCCAATAATTGTTGCCCGCATAAGATTGAGAATGAACTTGGGATAGCAGCGGGACACTGTTGGATTTGTCTTCAGCTGATGCGTTGGCATTCAAATCTACGAATAGGGAATCATCCCTTTTAGGTGGAACTGAAGGTTCAACAGGGCCATCTTCTTCAGAGTCACAGAGGGAAAAGTTGAGGTCAATCTTGAGCCTTTTGTTTCCTCTTGCATCATCATCTGCAGGAGCTATGTCTTCTACAGCTGCAACATTGAGATCAATTCCTGAGAACAATTCCTGGCTTTTTGGACTCTTGATCGTGGAGGTTTGATCCATAGACTTGGAAGGAACAACGTTACGAAAAGCACTAGTTTTGGCTGAGCCCGTCCAATCCATCCTACCTTCGAATTTCAGTGGACGCATAGGCGAGCCTCTAGGCATCCCAGCTTTTGCAACCACACGTATAACTTCAGGAGAAGGTATTGTCTCATCTGGCCCATCCATTTCATCTGCATTCAAGTCTTCATTGAGGTCAAATCCAGCAACATAAGTATTATGATCTCTAGCAGAAACTTTATCAGATTGTATCATCGAGGGCGGCCCTGAAGACTCATTCCCTGTCAATTCACAGTCCACAGCTGCTACAGTTCCAACTTCTATTACATTCCCCTGCTCGGTCAAGATACTATCGCGTCCCTTGGTACTCTGAGGATCGATAATTCTTGCCTCAGAATGAAAAGAGGGGGAATTACCATGTTCATTTCGCGATTTCACGTCATCTCTAGCTTTATTTTTGAGGTTTAAACTGTTTGAATCATCATCGGAACAAACAGTCCTTTTGGCAGTAGCGTCGGCCTGTTCCAAAACTCCACCTACAAGATTCTCAGGAGCTGACATCATACCACACCATTCCTGAGAATTATCTCCATTTTCCCCATTTCTGTTCAATAAACTATGGCTTCCGACCAACGAAGAAACCTTCATAGCATTTCTTACAGCATTATCGACAACATGAGCTAAGACATCTGATTCTGAACTGACTAATGCCGGCTCTTCAGACCTTCGCTCCACGGATTCAGAATTGGAACTGTCTACCGTAAGACCGCTGTTGCGAAATGAGTAAGCCTCCTTGCCGGTCTCTTGACGGCTAAGGTTTGACAGTAGAGAGTTCGAACACGATGATTCGGTCCCGTGCTGAGGGTCGTTTCTCCAGCAATTCAAGTCATTTTCACCATAATTCAAAGAATTCGGCCGTAATGTGTTAGAAACAATACCTTTATTCACTGAGTTAGTTCTTGCAGAAGCAACGCTGTCTATCTTTTGCTCGTAGTCCAAAGACAATCCATGTCTCTTGCCTCTAGACTCTGATTCACAATCTTGCTCGCGAGATATTGTTGATTTGCTTTGATGGGATAAGTTGGCCTCACTGTTCTCATTCTTCTGTTGAACCATCTTCTCTCCCATGATTTGCAGGCTTGTCTGAACTTAAAATCGAACTAGAGAGTAATAGCTTAGCTTCCCTTAGTTCACCCTATCTTCTTATCTTACAGACTTTATAAGTTAAAAATTCTGCACCATAAACAACAGTTCTACATCAGAAATATCAGTTTAAAAAGATGATGATCAGAGTGTCACAGAACAGATCTGACAAGACGATTAACCACAAGATTTACAGATCTTGAAAAGCCTAACGATATATTTTCCTTACAACAAAACCCAGATGAAAAGGCAGAAGAAAAACACAGAGAACTCATTCAGAAGACGTCATTTCACTTAGAGACCTCCAAACAAGAAAAAGGTTTCACTGTAAAAGACCCCAGCTTTTGCAGCTCCTCAAAAAAGAACACACAAAAAAAGCAGAAAAGTCAGAGAGGCGACGAACCCTTCATCGCTCGAGCTCAAAACCCACCGTATGCAGTCCGAAAGAGGATAAAAAAACAAATCTTTACCTCAGAAAGACAGAGGAGGAGAAAAAAAGAAAAGGGCTACGCATAGACCGGGCTGGGCAATTGCCTTTGGTTGGTGTGGTGTGGATAGGAAAGAAAAGTATGGCCAGCCGGTGACAGCAGGCATATTTTTTGGGTCTAGATTATGTGTTTCTGTGCTGTGTGCGTCAGAATCAAAGCGACAGAGGTATGTGAGGTGGGACCACCAATACTTTTGTTTCTGCACTGACACAAAAACACATTACTTTAAAAAAAAAAAAAGAAAGAAACACAACTGAGGTGGACAGTGACATCTTCCGTAGGGTCCATGAAAGATATGAGGTCAGATTCCTAACTTTGGGATCACCATCATTAATGTCAGCAATGGCAATAGTTTACACAAGGCGTGGCTTTGTCCCTTTTTTTCCAATATATAAATAAGAGGAAGAAGACAATCTTATGGTCTTTGTTTGTTTGTGTAGGTGACTGACTTTCTCTTGCTTGCAAATCTTAGCTCCCAAAGTCAAATCATGGGGAATCGGTGTTTGCATCTTAGAACTCTTAAACAAAAGTGAGCTCATCTACAGTAATAAAGAAAGACCATTTAATATTAAAGAAACACTATAAAACTTGCAGGCTTGCTTAATCTATTACAACTACTGCTGATGATAGTTATGAAAATAAGGTTAATGATCTGAAAGTTAGGAATCTGACCTAAACAATGTCTTCATCAATCACAAGAAAAAAATAAGTCTTTCCCATGTAATCACACGTGCTGCAAAGAACAACCATAGAATATAAAACACCCCATGTTATTTCTTGTGCAAAATGCCATTGATTATCCCATAAACATTTTGACATTCTTTTTACACTTTATACTTAAAAACATCTAAAAGCATCTGACCTTATATCTACCACACGGTTTTATTACCTCCCAGATGAAAAGTTTTAATCTTGATAGGATGCGGAAGAACCCTAAAAGGAATTGCTGCTCAATGATCTGAGATTGGCTTTCTTTTGCATGTGAATTGGTTAATAGAACAATGGGCTGAACCCTATAGGCTAATTGAGTTGGGCTCTTACATTATTGGTTTGTAATCCTAACGGTCCACTTCAAGATTTGTTTGACATTGCAAATAATCACCCACTAATTATGCAAAGTCAACACCTAATTAATTAATTAATTATTAGTAATAATAATATATCATGCTGAACCACAAAGTCGATCTAGGATAATCCATTTGTATATATCTATCTATCTATCTATCTATCTCTTCGTGTAATAAATTACGGCTAATCCTTATATGTCAAGTTGGACAACTGTTGTCTTCATATTTCATTGTCAAGTTTTTCCCAATAATATTAAAATTATTCATAGGAAAATGTATGGTCTTTTCTCGCTATTAATTAGGTATGATGTGATCATTTCTTATTGATGACAACTTGGACAGATTATTTATATTAATGGACGAATTATATATATCATTACATCTATAGAGCCGGAGACAAAAAAAAAAATACAATTTAACAGTGCAAAATTTAATATATATATATATATATAATATATAATATATATTCTTGGAAAGATTCTTATTAGCTGTCTACGAAAAACGGATGACTGGGAAGTGGGAATAATGTATCATTCATTGTTGGCATTTACATTATAGTCTTTGCTGTATTAATTAATTCTTTCTATATGAGACTTCACGCCTTTAAGTTTAAGAATCATTGAAATGCTAACGAATGAAACTCAACGGACACTTCATAAAATATTTATTTTGAATGAAATGAACAAAAAAGGAAACTATAGTAAGATGCCATGACAATTATTCTTCAGTAAAAAAATCATAATTAATCATAAATTGACGAGCATTGGAGGTATATAATATAAATTTAATTTACAGACTGTTCCTCTTCATTTTTTCCTGTATACGTATATAAATAAGGAGTTATATATATATATATATGTACACTCGAAAATATTGCATATCTACACTACATTTCCAACGTTAAAACCTTGTATGCTTTCTCTAAGCCTATACGTTGGAAGCCTCCTTCGGAATCTCTATCGGCCTGTCGAATTTTTGCATGATGGCTGAGGAAACCAAGACGACGGCTCCAACAGCATCCGGCGCCGAGGAGGTGGTTGTTTCCGACGTGTCCGTGGCGGAGGGGCCTGAGAAGGCGGCCGCGGAAGAGGCTGTTGTGGCTGAGGCATCGGAGAAGAAAGATGAATCAGAAGCTGCTGCTGAGAAGTTTGTTGAGTCTGCCAATTCGTTCAAGGAGGAAAGCAACAAGGTGGAAGAACTCGTCGACCCTGAAAAGAAGGCCTTGGATGAACTGAAAACTCTTGTTGAGGAGGCGCTTAACAAACATGAATTCACCGCTCCGCCTAAGGAGGAGAAGAAGGCTGATGACGAACCAAAGCCGGCGGTGGAAAAGAAAGAAGGCGAAGCGCCAAAGACTGAAGGGAAAAAGGAGGAAGAAGCACCAAAGGTTGAAGCTTGTGAGGAGAAAAAAGAAGAAGGGCCGATGAAAGAAGACAAAAAGGTTGAAGTAGCAGCAGAAAAAACTGTACCACCTGCTGTGGTTGAAAAGGCGGAAGATGTTGTTGAAGAGATCAAAGAAACAATCATTCATGAAGTAGCCACCCCTCCACCACCGTGCGAGGAGACCTCATCCGCCGAACCCCTGGAGAAGGCGGTGGAGGAGACATCTCCACCACTTGCACCAGAAGAGGTCAGTCTATGGGGCATACGTCTTCTTGCCGACGAGAGGAGTGATGTTATACTCCTGAAGTTCTTGAGAGCAAGAGACTTTAAGGCCAAAGAAGCTTTCGCCATGCTCAAGAGCGTCGTGGCCTGGAGAAAAGGATTCAAGATTGATGAGCTGTTGGAAGAGGATTTGGCTGTTGAAGGGCTCGACAGAGTTGTATACATACACGGGGTTGATAAGGAAGGCCACCCAGTTTCTTACAATGCTTTTGGTGAGCTTCAGGACAAAGAACTGTATGGCAAGACTCTTGCTGATGCTGAGAAGAGGGCCAAATTCTTGAAGTGGTACGTTCAGTTCCTGGAGAAGAACGTTAGGAAGCTTGATTTCACTCCTGATGGTAACTGCACCATAGTGCAGATCATTGATCTGAAGAACACTTCTGGCCTCATTCTGTTTAGGAAAGAGCTTCGCCAAGAGGCCTTTCAGTTGCTTCAGGACAACTATCCTGAGTTTGTAGCCAAACAGGTAAGCTTTAACAACCAAAAATTCCTGTTATACGACACGATTCGATAGTTCAGTCGATGAGGTTATTAGCTTTCTTTCTATACATTGATGATATTTTACTGATTGATGGCCATTGATGAATTGGTGAAGGTGTTCATCAATGTCCCATGGTGGTACGTGGCTTACAACAGGATGATCAGTCCATTCTTGACACAAAGAACCAAGAGCAAGTTTGTGTTTGCTGGGCCTAACAAGACAACTGATACCCTCTTCAAGTCGGTAGTCCTACGCTTTCGATTTGATTGCTGTCATGTTATTTACCAGGAAGTGTTCGACATTAAGGTTGCCCTCTTTTCTCTTGTAATAACACGTTCAGATACATAGAGCCAGAGCAAGTTCCCGTTCAATACGGTGGCCTCAGCAAAGAAGGCGAACAAGAATTCACCGCTAGTGATCTAGCTATAGAGGAAATCATCAAGCCAACGTGCAAACACACTGTTGAACTGCCAATCACCGAGGTGAGCTGCTCTTGTTTAGTTACCCTATTGTTGTACAAACGATGCTTACATGATCTTGTTACTAATGGGCTTGTAATAATTTTTAGCATGGCACATTGGTCTGGGAGGTAAGAGTTTTAGGCTGGGATGTTTCTTACGGAGCTGAATATTGCCCGAGTGCCGAAGGTGGATACACTTGGATCGTTCGAAAGTCTAGAAAGATCGAACCAGCCGATGAACAAGTTATTAGCTGCAGCTTCAAGATTGGTGAGACTGGGAAAGTGGTGCTAACGTTCGACAACCAAACGTCGAAGAAGAAGAAGCTCCTCTACAGGTTCAAGATCAAGTCCTCTGAATAATTGAAGCAATGAATTGAGAAGGAAGGGCTGTCATATCTGTTTATTCATAATTTTTTTTGCTTTTTTGATTCATTTAAATCTCTCAGCTGCAAAGTCTATAAAAGGTTCATCTTTGTCAAAAATGGTTTCTATGTCATGATTTGTAATCATATCTCATTGCTCACTCACCACCTTGTTGGTGGCATGATCAGTAGAGATTCTTTGTTGATGATTCAAGAAAATGTGATAAGCCACCAACCAATCAAGCAACTTGCAGAAATTTTTTCTTGAGTTATTACATAAGCAGGTTTTAGTCCACGAATGGAACAGTGCAAGGCTTCAAAGTTCTTCAGGTTTTGTCATGTAATAAAATCTGGAATAGTCGCAGAAATATAAAAATCCCAGGAATGGTCCCGCCAGTAATGTTGTGACGATGATGATAGCTTCAAGCAATGTTAGAAGTGATCATGATTAAGCTGACAAAACAGTAGTAGAACGAAATCTTAATCTTAAATTTATAATTTTGATTTGTTCTTGTGGGAAGACATTTGCTGCCTGCCCCACATGAGCTGAAACAAACCACCTCGGATTCTTCAACGTTGATATATTATTACAGTTAATAGTTCGCCTTTTTCCACAAGTTGACATATAAACAACTGCTCAAGCTCAAAAGGAATCTTTGCCTAAAATCATGGTAAAGGTTAGGTATGTATCCTTCTCTAAACAGTGGCTTCCATCATATTTAACATATTTAAGACAGGCAGATAGAAGGGTTATTATTACATCATTAATCAAGAAAATGAATGGTGTTCCCTGCTGTACCTTAAAATCATTTCCAGCAGAAAAAAGGTCTGTCTTTTTTTCCCAGACAGAGGATATAAATGATTCTTGATGACAAAATGATTCCAACAAAATGAGGAGACAAACTAAACAAAACTCTTCACACAAATATCAGTGTCTTCGACAATCAAGAAAGCTCAACGACAAAGTACAAATGTACCACAAAACACACATAAAAAAACCTGCAAGAAAGACGATGAATTGACATGCAAAAACCACTGTGTGCCTAATCTTCTGCTGTATTGTCTCTCAAAGCTTAGTTCATTAAAGGGACGACCTTGAAACGGTAAAGTAGCTTTTTCTTCTTGGTCGTAGGGTTGTCTATGGTGAGTAATATCTTACCCAGCTCGTTGATATTAAAGCTACCCGAGACCACTGGCTCATCAGATGGAGCCATCTTCTTAGCCTTTTGTATGATTATGGTGTATCCACGCTCGGCGTTTGGTACGTATTCAGCACTGTAGCTTACTTCCCAGCCCACTACACGAAGTTCCCAGACAAGAGTACATTTCTGCATATCGATAAAAAATATTACATCAGCTGTGTTGCAAGTGAGACCTCTGGTTAGAAATTAAGTTACATTTACGATTAGAACAAACCTCGTTGACAATGATTTCAACGGTTTGCTTCGTTGAAGGTTTTACGGTGATCTCTGTGGCGGGATCGTCTACAGTGAACTCGGGGTTGCATTCACAGTGATCCACACTAAGCCCACCGTACTGTATCGGTACTTGTTCTGGAGATATGTACCTGTTTCAAATTAGTAAAGCAAAAGACTCATCGAAAGAGAAAATGCTATCCAAGAGGAGACCGAGTTGTTTTCATGGAAAGAAATACAAATATAATACTCACTTGAAAAGGGTTTCAGCAGTTCTTGCAGGGCTAGCAAACACGAACTTGCTCTTAGTCCGTTGTGTCAGAAAAGGGCTCATCATAGTATAGAAAGCCAAATACCACCAAGGAACATTGATGAACACCTATTAATATGGAAAAGAATTGAAAACAGCGAATATCTAACAAGCGAATAAGCAATGTCGTAAACTCCACCAAGAGATTTCAACTACGATTACCAAATACTCCCATGAACATTCAATGATCGATAATAGAATTGCAGGATTGGTATCTTAATCAAATTACTGATTGATTCATCCTCATTGTAAAAAGAAAGCATTTTTACAGCTGAAAGTGAAAAGACTCAGATTCTACATGAAAGGAAAATGCTCTTTACCAAGTTTAGCAACTCTCTTCAAAGTCTCCGAGGTTATTGCTCAAGAATGTAATAATGTTTTGTAATCCATACTAGCATTCCATATAAATATAAAGGGACATCACAATTCACCTGCTTCGCGACAAACTCGGGATAATTGTCCTGCAACATGTGAAGTGCCTCCCTAGTAGCAATCCTCAGCTCCCTCTTCCCCGGGCCGGGCGAGTTCTTCAGATCACTGATCTGAAATATAGTATTAACCCCGCCGGGATTAAAGTCAAGCTTCCTTATACTCTTCTCCAAGAACTGAATCCTCCACCTCAGAAACTTCACTCTCTTCTCTTCATCTGTAAATGTCCTGGCATACAATTCCTTATTCTGAAACTCGCCATAGACATTGTAACATACGGGGTGCCCATCTTTATCGTGTCCGTGCATAAACACAACCTTGTCGAGATCATCTCCCAGATCTTCCTTCAGAAGCTCATCAGGATTGAAGTCTTTTCTCCATTTCAAAGTGTTCTTGAGCATGGCAAAGGACTCCTTCACCTTGAAATCACGGGCGCGTAAGAACTTGAGCAGAATCACATCCGTCTTGTCGTCTTTCAGCAGAGGCATACCCCATATCGACACCTCCTCTTCTGCAGTACTGCCAAAAGCTCCGTCCTTGATGCCTTCTTGGACTAAATCCTTGAACTCTTGTAGCGCTTTGAGCTCCGACTGCGTGAGATCTGAGAGCTTGTTGCTTTCCTCTTTGAAAGAGGCAAAAGACTCAGGTGCCTTTTTCTTTTGAGGTTCTTCCGATTTTCCAGGCTCGCCTTTTGTGGGCTCGGCCGATACAACTTCCTCAGGTTCTTGGGACATAGCTAACGCAGCAGAGAGTGGCTGTGACACCTTTTCAGCGGAGGCGGTGACTGTGACGCGCTCATCCGCGAGTGGCGTCTCTTGCGGAGGTTCTTCAAGGGGTGCGTCCTTTTCGACGACGGTGACGGCTTCCTTGAGGTGTTCTTCTTCAGCTGGGGCTTGGTCGGACACGTCCTTCTGAACTTCAAGCGATACTGATGCTAGCGGTGGTTCAGTAAGAGGCGGCTTCTCATGTTCAACTTCAGGCTCGGCGTTAGGTCCCAACGGTGGCTCTAGTTGCTCCTCCTCCTCAGCGACCGAGGGGTGGGTGGCGGCGGGTGCTCGATCTGTTAGGAGGCTTTCTTCCGACATGTTTTAATGTTTCGGTTAAGAAGTAGGAATAAGTAGCTCAGCGTTGAAAAGCTTTTGTGTTGCAAACTGAGATTATTAGTTTTAAGTAGTGAAAGAGATAAGGAATGAAGATGGAGCCCAATGACCTAAGCAGGACGGATCGGATCTATCTCTCTATGCTATCTATCTATCTATCTATCAGTTTCTTGAATACACTTTTAACGAGGTTCTGCTCGTTGTGAAAAGGACATGAGACATAAAATTATAATATTGTATTTTGTCTTAATAAAGATAATAAGTAGCCGTTAAAAGGTACTTGTAGTATATACGTGTCACTGTCTCAGGTGGATTAATGTTTGCATCGGTCCACTAAGATGTTCTCACCCCTCGACATATCGCCACCAGCCCAAACCATATCTCGCCCTTCATCCGCCGGGCTACAGTTGGGCCTTTACAATTTGATACAAAATCTGAATAATTAGTCTCTCTCTCTCTCTCTCTCTCTCTCTCTCTCAGTACTGCTCAAGCACTCACCTTCTTGGTTGATCTATTCTTAGGTTTTACCTTCTTTTGCTTGTGGAGATGGCCGTTCTTGCGGGAATCAACTTTTGCACTGACATTCACATCTTCGTATTGTATAGGTTTGATGATGACTCCAGACTTCTTTACCACCTGACAAACCACAAACAAATACGCATGACTAAATGTGCACGATGTTAGCGGCAGCGGAAATGATTGAAATCTGCGGCACCTCTGGTCTGTTAAGAGCTCCGACGGTAGAGGCGGGATTGAACTCGGGTCCGATTGGCATTCGAATGCTTTGTTCGAAGACTTCTTGGGACGTGTATGGGTAAGGCAGCGTCTTTGTATGCAATTTTTCGGCCTACATAAACCATTAGGTTTTTATTACAAGGAAGCACAAGCTATAATCTTTCTCTGAAACACCTTTAGAGGAAGGAAATGAAAAGGGATGAACTAACCTGTTTGTCTAACTTTTCTGAAATGATGACATGGTCAAGATGTGCGTCCTTCCTCTTCTTTAAAGCTTCGGCTCTTTTCTTCTTTGCGATGTCGTGCTCTTGGAGCACCCAGGAAGGTAGGCCTTTCTTTCTTTGGATATCGGTCCACTGACCCCAGCCAGGGATTAACGTTGGCTCCTCGGGTTGTGGAACTTCTTCGTCTAAAACTGCATCTTTATCTTTCTCAAAATCTTCTTGAACGTCATCGCCCGCAAAAGCACGCTCTATAAGTTCTGCTTGTGATGGAAGCTCATAACTTGACTTTGGGCCGGAAGATAAAGTGCAATCGATCATTTCTCCGTCAGTATCTGATCCTGACTCATTATCTTCCTGCTAATTTTGGAAAGAAAAAAAAACATAAAGCTAACCTCAAGCTAAGAAATGTGAAGGATGTACGAAGTATTAACAGAAAGCAGCCTACCTCAATAATCTGATTATCATCTCCCATGGCTACACCAGACTCGGGAACAGTTTTTCTATCTCTAGAATGTTTGATTGAATCCGACGAACTTTTCACCTAATCACCAGTGGTATCATGGTTCAGTTTAAATGCAATATACATACTGGTGCAATAAAAGGGAAAGTTCTAAAATAAATTCAACCTTTCTCCATGAATCAGAAGCCAAAAAAGCAACTTCGTAAGTTGTCTTGGGCTCGGTGTCTTCAACATCCTTGAAACTCTGAAAATCAGAGATTACTCCGACTATGAATAGAAAGTTTGATAAATGGGTATGAGATCAGCAAATGAGCAAAAAAGAGCATTGTTATAACCTTAAGCATAGGATCATGATTGATTTCAAATGCTTCACGAAGTAGATTATGATCGATGTCTACTTCTGTTAAAGAGTTGCCATTCTGATTATCCTTAGCAATGACGTCTTCCTTAGCCTCACTGTCATCACTATCACTGTCCCCATAAAAATTATCTACTTTGACCTTATTGCTCGGTTCATGGACCACTTTTTGGGGCACGCCGAATACCATCCTACCATTTGATGGAACTGCTACATGACTTCCCAAACCATTTTTCCCTTCTATCTGCCTATCATACTCTTCAAGTACAAGTCTTGCTTCTTCCTCAGCAGCCTCTTTTCTCTTTCTTAATCCCCGCTCCTGGAGAAAAATGAAATTGTAATTATGACATAAAATATCCGTTTAGCAAGTAGGGTATAATCTTATATTCATTTATAAGGGACTGATTGAACAATAAAACATTGAACTGGTCTCAAGTTTTAAATACACACCGGCAAATACATGCAATGTTATTACCATGAAGGGTAAAGATAAGACTCCTGATGTAGGCAGTTCTTCTTCCACTTCTAATGCTTTAAGTGTCTTCTCCTTGGCTTTCATCAACAATTTTGATGGAATACCATCATCTGAACCTTCGGATGTGTAATCACTGTCACTGCCATCACTACTGTCGTCACTGCTGCTTTCCTTCAGGGAATGCATTTTTCTTGTCAAGGCAGCATGCTGATGAAGTTGTTCTCCAAAAGCATGTCGAGTTGCTTCATCTTGTGCTTGCAAACCACGTTGCAAGATGCGCTTTGCCCATTTAGAACTGTTTTTGTGTTTCAAAGTCATGCGTTCCTGCAGGTATTTGGGGTAAAATAACTCAGATTATCTAGAAACAAAAGGAACCAAAAACAATGAACCGAGTAAAAACAACAAAAAGTACCTCAGCTCTTTTAAACTCTTGTTTCATAGCAAGCTCTTTAGCAGCTTCTGGATCAGTCTGAATAGCAGCTTCAACTGATTTGTTTCTGTCTTTCTTCAACAAACGGTGATAGGTTTTGGACTTTATCTTCTTGATTCGTTTAGCCTTCATTTCATGGCGGAAGAGTAGACTACGCATTTTTGCAAGTCGGTTATGGCGATCCATAAGATCCTCAGCAGATATCTGTTTTTATTAGTAAGATGTCGTTCGACAGAATCAATTATTATTTATTACATAGCTTTGGTAAATAAAGCAAGAAAAACAAATTATTCAAAAAAAGAAAAACATTACTACCTTGTTTGTTTCAAGAAGCCTAGCACCATCTTTCTTTTGAGCTTCAACAAGTTCATTCCGGTTCAACAATGAAGCCATTTTCTTTTCAAATTCCATTCTAGGTTCAAACTCAGAGGCAATCGCCCCTATAGTTGAACATCCCAAATCCACATCTTCATCGAAGTATAACGTAGATGCTTCTCTGTTCCTCTTGACCAAAGGCTCCCACTTGGTAATATCCTTTTTAGTATGCTCATAAGCAGCTTTACGCTCCAATCTTTCTCGATCGGCCGTGGGAAGTGGGACAAGTGTTGGAACAGATTTCTTCTTCAACCGATGATAATCCTTGCGGAGTTTACTAAACCCAGACTTCCCTTGAAGTGGGTCCAAAAGGTCCTCGATGCTGATTCGACCATCAACAACAGACTGGAGATATGCATTAGATAATATATCTCGTTTCTTTTTGCCTGAGATGGAATGTGCGTTAGTTATTTCTTATGTTCTTGCACAACAGAAAATATTGCACGTAAATGAAGAGAGAAAAACTAATAAAGAACATAAATGCATGTCTGATCTTTGCAAGAATAGTTAATTCACTAGAATCAAGCTATTGAAAAAAACTAGAACTAAGGTTGAATCAACGATAAAATTTGGCAAAGTCGAGGAAAAATTTAACCTCCAAAAGCATCACTTGAAAGGCCAGTAATCTCCTCCAACATCCGCCCATGTCTTCCCTCGTCCAAATCATCGTCTTCATCATCTTCGCCTTCGTCCTCGGATATGTCTGAATCCTAAAGAGCAGAAACGAAAAACAACTCAACTACTACCAAAAGAAATTTCAAACTAGACAGAAACCTAACGCTACGCAAAACCAAAGAAACCTTGAAATTCTCAGGCAGCTCGTACTCGTAATTTTCGACAGGATCGAACCTTCGGTTCTTCTTCGATTCCTCCTGTGGAATTTCTTCTTCGTATTCATACACGTCGTTTCTCAACAAGGCATCTTCGTTGTCTTCACTATTGAGATTCACATCTTCATCACTGTTAGAATTGACAGTGGCGTTAAACATCGAAAGCTCTTTCTGAAGAGCGTTCGGCAAACGAGGACCACGCCGACGCTGCTTGTCATGAGCTCCCACGTCCCTACTTCTCTTTTTCTTCTTCATATTACCATTGGAGTCCGAAATTTTTCTCCCCTTCGTCTTCAGCTCTTTCCCGGCCATCACTGATCAGAGATGAGCAAAATTGGTATGAACCTATTACCCAAAAACCCTATATAGAAAAGAGATTATGCATCTAAATGGGCCTAACATGATATAGCTCAATAAACTTTCAATTATTGGGCTTCTCAATTGGGTCATTCATTTAATAAATAATAATATGTAAGGTAAATACCTTTTCTAACTCTATATGTAAAACCCCAAAATCTTGACTTGATCACGTAGCTGAGGAGCTGACGATACTGAATCTGCAATTCGTAGCTTGAGAAAATGGATAGACCGCCCAATAATGATGTGTGTTCAGTATGCCATGCCAACTTTCACCTTCCATGCCAAGCAAATTGCAGCCATTGGTTTTGCGGTAAGTCGTTATTGTGTGTGTACTTGCTGTTGTGCTCTGTATCTGAAGTCCTCTGTGTATTGTTTAGGAATCAGATCAGGGACACGTTTGATTTCATCGATTGGCGCAATTTGAATCACTGTTCATGGATTTGACAATTATGATTTCGCTGGTTTTTCGACATCGGTGATTGAATCAAACTACATTGCTTCTGATTTGTTATTGTAGTCGAATTTTGTGGTTAGGTTGTAGTGAAATCAAGTTTTGCTTTGGCTAAGAAGTGATATTCCGTTTGCGTATAGTTTAGAAATATATTTTCTGTTTTATTTTTTCGTCAATCAAACTCAATGAAATCAGCTACAGACGAGGGCCGGCAGGCTATGCTATTGATATCATAATCAACCGTAAAAAAGATTGATATCTAGCTCAAAAAATGACACGGTTTGATTTCGTAGTTAGTTGTAAACGCCCTGTTCGTTGCAGCAAGTTGCATACTACAAGTTTGGGATCACGGAGCTGCTCTTCATCCCTGTAAGTGTCCCCTATGTAGACGTGAGATCACCTTGTTGGTTCCCCTTGAGGCTTCGCTGAGGCAGCAGCTTATGGCTGACGATGCTGAGACCTTGCAGAGGATTGAAAGATATAACCGTATGTATGGCGATCGCTCAACTGGTCTCATGCAGGTTATTACTAAAATATATCATTGCTCTATGTAATTTTGTCGATTTGCTGAAGACATATATTTTCTTCATCGGAGTTCTGATTTGCATAAGCCTTTCTGCATAACTCTCCCTTTGCTTACATTTGTCAGCTGACCATTACCATTTGCAATGGAATTGATTACATTAGTTTTTTATGGTTTGCGATAGATGCACCGTACTTTTCGAAGTCCTTAATAGATATTGCATTTATCTAAAAAATATGTATTTTTTTTTGCTGCGGTGATTATGTTGCCGTTCCTTCTTTCTTACAGAGAATGCAAGACCTGCCCTTTCTTCTCAAGAGATTGCTTCGTGATATAACTAATCCTCAGAGATCACTTCCTTTCATCATCAAGGCTCGCATCTATTTGGCAGTTAATTTGCTACCTACATTATTTTACTAGTTATGCTTTCTATGTATCTGCAATTCGTCATTTTACTGTAAAATGATTAACTCATGTCTTTCCAATTGAATAAACAGGTGATTGTTAGTGCCATATATGTCATAAGTCCTGTTGACATCATCCCAGAAGGTAACTTTCAAGTTATATATATACATACATACATCTTTATTTCTTTTGCTTCAAATCGTTTTAGTTTTCTTTCGTTTTTTCATTGACAGGGCTGCTGGGTATATTTGGTCTTCTGGACGATCTGCTCATCATGTTCTTGTGTTTCATGCACGTTGCTGCTCTTTATCGAACTGTTCTTGTTGGTCGTCATGGTGCTTCGTCGAATTGACAGTTTGCTAGGAAATAAAAGGGAAAAGAAGTGATGATTTTCTCGGTCTTATGTAATTCTGACATGTTTCCGTTCAAGCGAGGTGATCAAAAATTTATTTCAAGTATAAATGAAGACATAACTGTTACAGGAAACTTTTGCTCCTTTTTTCCTGACATAGAATGAATGAGATTGAAAGTGATGTAATAGATGTTGCAATTTTTAGTTGTGGCGTTAGGTATATGCAGCATTTAATTCAATGTGAAAGCTTGCTTTAAAAAATAGTTGGTTATGTTGATTGCTTGAGATACACTAGCGATAGTGAAATTTCATTTACATCATATATTGCAATACTGTATATTATAACAATCCAATATCTTGACTTTCTTTATTTTCTTCTTTTTGAAAAAAAATATGTATTTAGGTAATTTGCTGCTGACTTCATTCACACCTGCATGGGAGGCACTTCATAAATGCCATGACATGAAGTTAACACGTGAAGGTCGATTAAGTCAGAGTTGAAAAAAAAGAAAAAGAATTGGATGATGATAAAGCCATAATTACCTCAGCTTCTGTTTGCTTTCACACAGCTTCTTTCTTTATAGTGGGTACAGTTACTACATCGGACTCTTGTCTTTAATATTACACTACGAAACCACCCACCTCTACAGTTACACAGCTAGTTAAGCCACCACTTCTGAAGAAAACGAAATCTGGGATTCCTCGAAACCCCTGCATAGTGTAAGAAATGGGGAATAAGTTAGTTTGCATGACTAGAAAGGTTGACAAAAATAGTGGGATTGGGTCGAGGAGCAGAAGGGGCTCGATGTCAAAGAGAAAGAGTTCAATGGAAGATGAGTTGCTTCACAGGCAAGCACTAGCCATGGCTATTCAGCAGCATCAGCTTTCTCAGAGATTTGATAGCGGTGCAGTGTCTCGGCGCATTGGGTCCACCTCGTCCCACCGGCTTCGCGCCACTTCGAGCTTCTCTGACCCTTCTTCCAATGCTGATAACAACAAGCAGGTTTATATTCTTCTATTGCATGTGGCTTTTATTCGTCTTCTCCTTCTACAGCGAAAAAAGAAAAGTTTTTTTTTTTTTTAAATTCTGTAACCGCTTAATTTCATGCTTACATAAATGGTTTCTACTTTCTTCATGGCATAATCACAGTTGCTCGAATCTTTGGAGAATATCAAGGTAAGGAAAGTAGTTCTTGTACACGGCGAAGGATTTGGAGCTTGGTGTTGGTACAAAACTATTGCATTGCTCGAAGAATCGGGGGGGTTATTACCAGTTGCCTTAGACCTAGCAGGGTCTGGCATTAACCTGGCTGATGCGAAGAACATAGCCACAATGGCAGAATACTCACAGCCATTGATCGATTTTCTGCAGAAATTACCCGAGGATGAGAAGGTAATCTCAGCAACAAACGTCTCGAGTTTTCGTGTATATCTTCATATAGTCAAGCTTTTGAATTTGCCACTTTCTTTGCAGGTAATATTAGTTGGTCACAGCAGCGGTGGTGCTTGCATCTCGTATGCGTTAGAGCATCTTCCCCGAGAAAATCTCCAAAGCTGTTTATGTCTGTGCCACAATGGTGTCTCATGGGAAGAAACCATTCGATGTTTTCGCTGAAGAGGTTTGCTTTCTAACTCATCCGAACATCTTGTCTAGTCTTTTTCATCGTGCAATAAAGATTAGTTTTCGTATCAGCTTGGTTCGTCGGGACTATTTGCGCCCGAATCGAAGTCTCTAACTTATGGAAATGGCAAAGAGAATCCTCCAACAGGGTTCATGTTTGAGAAGCAGCATTTACAAGGGCTGTACTTCAACCAATCTCCTTCAAAGGTACCTTTTTTTATTTGCAAGCTGCTTTTTTTTCCCGTCTCCTTTCTTAATCCTCCGATTGAATTGCTGGCATTTGTATTTATCGTTTCGATATAGGACGTTGCTTTAGCAATGGTCTCAATGAGACCAATACCTCTCGGTCCCATGATGGAGACATTGTCTCTAACAGCTGATAAGTACGGAACTGGACAAAGATTCTTCATACAGACACTGGACGATCGTGCACTTTCACCAGATGTACAAGAAAAGCTTGTAAGAGAAAGCCCACCTGAAGGAGTATTCAAAATAAAAGGCAGTGATCATTGCCCATTCTTCTCAAAGCCTCAGTCTTTACATAAGATCCTTCTTGAAATAGCACAAATTCCTTAGGTGCTCTTTTTCTTTTCCCTATATAAAAGATTGCTGGATGTTCTTTAGTTTTCGTTAGGTCGGTGATATGCAAATACATGTCGAGAATGATAGAAAAACAATGAACTCATTTAAGTCTATATATACGCTGGTTCGTTTGTTTTCATATTTTATTTTCTGTGTGCATTAGAGGAAGAAGGTAGAAGACGTAAACTAAAGTTCCATTGCCAGGAATTATCAGTTACTCTGTTTACTACATATGGCAGATTTTTGCACGGCATTTCATCTGCTTTTCGGGAATTCTAGCAAGCTCCGTCGAACCCTACTTCCTGGTTTTCCAAGTCATTGATATCTTCTTGAACCCTTTCAAGAAAACTCAACATGGTCTCCAAGGTCGTTTCATCTGGATATGGTCGGAAGATAATAAGATCAGATTAGATTCGTTGTCCTCCTAAGATATATCGTCCAGGCGATTAAGGGCATTAACAATTTACCAAATCTTGGTATTGTGTGGCCCTTCGGATGTCGAATCACCACAGGATCTACATACGAATCTAGGAGCTCGGTGCCATACTGCTTCAAGAAATCTTGGTCCCCTGTTCTTACAAGAAGATCAACATGTCCAACGCCTGATCTAAGCTGATAGAACGACTAGCATATTCGCAAGTTAACAAGAAAGAGTTGGAATCATTACCTAAGAAATGAACAGATGGACATTGAATAGGTGAAGAATATGCATTCTCAGCTACAGATGAGGCTCTGAACTTTGCTCCGCCTATTATTACAACTACTTTTATTTTGGGTACTTTTGTGAGAGCCTCGCCCTGCAAAAAACATATACAACGATTAAGGTTTGAGCATAGCAGTAATTTATAAGTAAAAGAATCTGTCAGCACTCACTCTGGCTTGTAATCCAGGCAAAGCAGCTGATAAGATTGCTCCCTAAAACAGAGGATGTTATCAGAGAAGCTTATCATGCCCAAGACTAATTCAAACTACTTAGGGTTTGTTTGGTTTGTAGAAATTAGCAGGGAAAAGTAAAATGAAATGGAAAAGAAAAATTATCTTTTATGTTTGGTTGATTGAAGAAATTGAGAAAGAAAAGAAAAGAAAAGCAAATCTAATCAAAGTTTACACTTAAAACTAAGGAAAACTAATTTCTCTACCAGATAGTGATGAAAATAAAAGAAAAACTTATGAAAGTCATTTTCTTTTCCATACTATTTTCTTCGTTCCAAACACACCCTTAATCGGCAGAAACAGAGCATAAGAACTCAAAAGCAAGAGTGGTTCGAAAAGAAAACCTGGGAGAAGCCAAGAAGACCATCAAAGGGTCCATGTCTGATCATGGAGTCTTCGATATAAGCAAGGCACTCATCAAAATTCTGATACTCATTGAATTCCTGAACAGCGGATCAAAAAGGAAAGAGCCCACATGATCATGGACGATAAAGAATTGATCCAGGCAAAAAAGGAGTGAAGAAATAAGTAAAGAACCACGACAACCTTGTTGAATTGGAACCACTCGTAATAAGGAGGATCAAAGATCCCTTCGACGTCAGATTTTCCCTGGCAAGGAAAAGGAGCGTCCACAAAGACAAGATCCAATCTCTTCAGCACGATCTCAGGCCATTTGCCAGTCACTTGTTTCTTGATTATCTCCCCACTCGTTCGAAATCCGTGAAGGCATAGCAGCCTCAGCTTTCTTTCTCCGTTTGCTTCACTGCCCATTCTCTGTGTTACAAATGGTTGAACGAATGATCGATTTCTTTTCCTGCTATTTTGGAAGTTGTAGCGTGTCGGCCAAAAGATTCTTATTTACAGTATTATATATTGCAAAACACATGTAACTTCTGCGGTTAGAATAGAAGGGTTGACTACAAGCACACCACATATAGTACAGAAAATTTAGGTAGGTACGATGTGGCTAGTAGAAGTAGGCCAGTGGGCTGTGGCTACTGCCTAACGTGAGCCATACGCGCCATTTCCTGGATCATTATTCAAATGTACATCCATGGCAGCTATGGCTTAAATGTTCTCTTGTTGTGCAGTTGTAATAGTGGCAATTTTAAGTGCTGATGGAAAGAAGATTGAATAATATGAGGTAAGAAAACCAACATAAACACCCTCAATCTCTACTTTACAAAACGAATGGTATTTTTAACAGCTAATTATTGCAAGATAATGCTGAGGCCTGACCAATACACCAGCCGTCCTGATGTCACTGAGTGCAGTAATTGTATGAATATTAGGGACGAAATATGAGGAGTTGGCCGTCTTAGTCTCGAAGGCCTAGCTCGACCTCGAGCTCGTCGTCTTCTTCGAAGAGCTTTAGAAGACGAGCATGCTGCTCCTCTCTCTTCTTTTTCTGCCACAGCTTGAACAAGAAAACAGCAAACACAATAGAAGCTACAATACCGAGGATTATGATAAGGATTTCGAGCCCGCTGAGGCTTCCAGATGACTTGCTGCTCGCAGCTTTTGGTTCTTTCGGGGTATCTGATGTCGATGAGTTATCTGCCAATGCTGTAAAGACAACAACATTCATGAAGGTAAACATCTCCAATATAGAGACTGCCTAAGCTGCAGTTGAGATTCTAAGTTAACTACCAACTTGGGAAGGTATGTATGATCAGAAGCTAGTTTTCCTCAAACTTATCATAAAAAAAAAGGGACTATACTCTTAAATCTTAATGCTGGCTTACATTAGCAATTTACTTAAAAGTTAAAACCTTTGATCTATCTGGCTCATTATCAAACAACACAACTCCAGGAAAATCTATTGAAAGCTTCAAAACTCAAAAGGATCACAGAAATTTAACAGTAATCCAAAGGGAGGCCTATATGATCAATAGATTTGCATAAAGGAAAAACAGCCGACATCATAGAAAGAATGGGATCACGAAATGGGCTAATGAAAAGGTTTTCGACATTCTTTCCTCTTCTTTAACCTCTATCACAAGATAAATCAATAGAGATCTAAAGGCCTCAAAGATTTAATCTTTCAAAGCTCGTTCTATAATTCTTGAATTGGAACTTGGTCAGCTATTAATAGAGCCCGAAATAACCCATCCGTCAGCTGGTATATTAACCCAATATCCCCAGCGACATAACAGAAATAAAGATGAAATTTTGTAGTGTTCCTCTTATCTATCCAGGAGTAACAACACTGTTCAAATCAATGAAGAGAAAAGGAAGACATTCATGCAAACCTGGACTTAATTGCAAGGAAATCGAAGCCAATAGGTATGATAACATCAACAGAGATCTGGGAATTTCGATTTTCATTCTTTCGGCTTTCGGCTTATCCCTTTTCCTTCACTCCTCTCCTCTTTTCTATCTCTCGCACTGCTTTTGTTATAATAAAGGCTGTAAGATTTGTTTTCTGGGCTGATTTCTTCTTGTTGATTTGATTAGTTATCGTTTGTCACCTGCGATGGTCGCTGCGAAGATATTAAGGGCAATAAATCGAAAAAGATAAAGACTTGTCAACAAGAAAGAACAACTGTGGAATGGAACCTGAACAGCCTCACTAACATAAGTTACCATATTGTAGTAATTAAAAATTGCATCTTTTATTCCTATTTTAATTCATAATTTCACCAAAATAAATTTGATCATTAAAACATTAATCCTTCTTGATATTTATGTTAGTGAGAACCATTTGTCAACTTGAATTTCGAATGAGAAACATTTGTCAACTATGGAATGAGAACTCGATTTTCGTCTTTAAACGTTAGACCAAGTATCATGGTTATGTTGAACATCTAGCTTTGAAGTTTACATTTTTACTTGTATTTGCTGATTTTTGCTACCTTTGTAATTACCAAAATGAAGTCTTTTTTCTACTGTTCAGGTTATACATTCTGCACCAAACAAAAACGTGTTCAAGGCACTTATTGCTGCTGAATATAGTGGTGTAAAGGTTGAACTGACAAAGGATTTCGAGTTTGGCGTAACAAATAAGACGCCAGAATTCCTCAAGATGAATCCCCTCGGAAAGGTTTTAGCTATGATTTTGGAACAATGCATAAATTTGACAGAGTACCGTCTTAATGATTTTTTTGCTGCAGATTCCTGTGCTAGAGACCCCTGATGGCCCGATATTTGAGAGCAATGCCATTGCACGCTATGGTTAGTTAACGTTGGCTAATATCGATTGCTTAAACCAAACCACATTATATGTCTGGATTTGATTTTTACCTTGAATGATGCAATGTAATGCTTCTCGAATTCTGTATGCAGTGGCTCGATCGAACCCTGATTGTCCCCTATAATGGTTCTTCCTTGATTGAATACGTAAGATATTGCTATCTTTTGTCAAAGCATTTCGAACGATTTCTGTTTTATCCTTGGGATTTCAGTCACTGAATTATCATTTCATCTGTTAAAATGTAGATTCTCTTACCGTATCCTTGTTTTACTTGCAGGGCCATATAGAACAATGGGTGGATTTCTCTACTACTGAGATCGACACGCATCTTGCTAACTGGCTGTACCCACGACTGGGTATTCGTGTGTATCTTCCTCAGGTATGCCAAAGTTGTCCCATTGGATGTTGAACTTTTACGCCGTAGACCTTATTAGTTGTAAGAATCTGTTATGTGATTTTTAAGACCATTCCCTCTAGGCAGAGGAGGTTGCAATTGCTTCATTGAAGAGAGCTCTCGGAGCTTTGAACGCCTATCTGGCCTCGACCACTTACTTAGTTGGGCATGGCGTCACGCTGGCTGACATTGTTATGACATGTAACCTTGCAATGGGTTTCCAGGCAATCATGACGAAGAGCTTCACCTCTGAATTCCCACACGTTGAAAGGTACTTTTGGTCCTTAATTAATCAGCCGAATTTCAAGAAAATTTGGGGCGATGTTCAACAAGCGGAATCTGTTCCGCCAGTTCCATCCAAGAAACCTTCCCAGCCAAAAGAACCCGCAAAACCTAAGCCAAAGGACGAACCTAAGAAGGAGGAGGAGGCTAAGCCCAAAGAGGTTGAAACGGAGGAAGAAGCACCTAAGCCAAAACCGAAGAATCCATTGGATCTTTTGCCTCCGAGCAAGATGATCCTAGATGAATGGAAGAGGCTTTACTCCAACACCAAAACCAACTTCCGCGAGGTTGCCATTAAAGGTATTAACTTTGTCTTTTCATCTCTGTGGAAGAGATGTTCTCTAAGAAAAGACCATATATATGTCCATGTTCCTTTGTCTAAAGTTATGAACTTTAAACTTTGGCATGATATGATGTGTGTCATGAATAAAGAGTATAGCCAAATCTTAATTATAGAGGCTCGATATCGCAGCCTTGTAATTAGTTCGGCTGAACTGGGCTTGTCTTAAACTTCCGAGATTTCATCAGTGCTCTGTTATATTATCTGCAGGATTCTGGGACATGTACGATCCCGAGGGATACTCTCTGTGGTTCTGCGACTACAAATACAACGATGAGAACACAGTGTCCTTCGTCACCCTAAACAAGGTCGGCGGTTTCCTGCAAAGGATGGACTTGGCTCGCAAGTATGCATTCGGAAAGATGCTGATCATCGGCTCAGATGCTCCTTACAAGGTGAAGGGGCTGTGGCTTTTCCGCGGAACAGAAATTCCTCAGTTTGTGCTCGATGAGTGTTATGACATGGAGCTATACGAGTGGACTAAAGTCGACGTCAACGATGAAGCTCAGAAGGAGCGCGTTAACCAGCTGATCGAAGACGCCGAGCCTTTCGAAGGCGAACCCTTGTTGGAAGCCAAGTGCTTCAAGTAAAAACATTCAACACTTGTTTTGTTATTCATGTTGCTAAATATTTTTCTCCATTTCTAAAAAATATACATATATTTAAATTTACGATCAGAACTATTTTTATTGATGTTTGAATTATTGGTCTTTTTTTTTTTTTGTATTATATTATCTTTTGGGAATGCTACAACAGTTGGGAGAAAGCCATCGAACTAGATTCTTGATATGCCCATGAGTACTTTTTTATTATTCAAGTCGTTGCCCAAACTGTGTACATTCAAATATAGCGTGTTCTTGACCATAAGGATAACTTTTGTTAATGAAATGTAAGACCATAGAATAAAAAAAAAAGAGAAAAAAAAATGAAATTACGAAATTGAACACGGTTTGTTAGTTCTTGACTTTAAAAACAAGGGAATTCGTTTTAAGTTTGCACAATTACATTTAATTATTTTTAGCTAGATTTTAGAAAATAGAAAAAAGATAAAGAAAAGAAATGTCTTTCCATATAAGGGTTTCGTTTCTTTTATCAGGTTAGCCCAAATACGTTGCATTTCTTTTAATCTCCACGGAGCACATAATTTGATGAAAATGTTAGACTAAACTATACATAATATAACCAAACCTTATTTTGGATTTTAGACATACATTGAACTTTGAAGTCACTATTTCATTACATTATTGATAATTTAATATCCCATCACTTTTCCACATAGACCCTCGTGCGTATTTTATCCATGAGACAGCTTGTGGAAATCTTGGGCAAAGCTTTGACCTTTTTCAATAAAAGAATATATGATAAAAGAGATTAACGTCAAGCTTGGTGCGTAATCAATCCATTTTATTACATTCTCTTTCTCTAATTCTAAAGTTGTAATAACATCCAAGAACATTCCAATGACCGTTTGGTAAGAAAAGAAAGTCCCATCAGGGAATTTCACTTCCGAATGCAAACAAAATGATAATCAAACAAGGTTTGTTAAATCTTGACTGTTGACGATGGACATAATATTCCATGTCCGCTTAAATATTATATATAAATCAAATAACTATATAAAAAAGACTAAATTAATATATTGGCACCCGCATGATTTGATCGACCAATTACGTCTACTTTTTGAAAAAAGATAGTATTTTTTCAAAGCTGCTGCTCATGCAAGTCCTCTATATAAAGTCCATGCACGCCCCTTTGCACTTAAACCATCACATTGAGATATTCTACTTGGAAAAAAAAAAGATCGAGCAATAGTTTCTTCTCTAATTGTGTTAACAATAACATACATTTTTACTACAGTTTGAGAATGGGCGAAGGAGATGCAATGAATCAAATCCCACTTATAACACCTTTCAAGCTCGGAAAATTTCAGCTTTCGCATAGGTACTTACTACTCAGTTCGTCGATATATTATCCTATTAGGCACTAAGTACATGGATAATATGCCTATATTGAGATCTATTTGTGTTTGCAGGGTTGTGCTGTCATCGCTTACGAGGAATAGAGCCCACGATTTGATTCCTCAGAAGCATATGGCGCTGTACTATGCTCAAAGAACTACGAGCGGAGGCCTTCTCTTGTCTGAAGCATGCGCTGTCTCTCCAAGCGGCATAGGGTACCCTGATACGCCCGGGATATGGAGTTCGGAGCAAATTGAAGCTTGGAAGCCTATCGTCGATGCCGTTCATAAGAAAGGCGGTTTTTTCTTTTGCCAGCTTGTGCATGCCGGGAGAGTTTCTGCTACTGGTAAGAAAATCAATCATTGACCAGTTGATATGTGTCTGAATACTCTTTAACGGTTATTTCATCAGTGCACTGATGATGATCCATTTCCGAATGTTGTCTTTTAACAGTTTTCCAGCCCAACGGGCAAGACCCAGTTTCTTCCACGGACCAGCGCCTTGTCCGTGAGGAAAATAAGCACTTCTCGCCGCCGAGAAGGCTAAGGACGGACGAGATTCCTCAGATCATCGACGACTTTAGGACAGCTGCTAGGAATGCTATAGAAGCTGGTAATTATATACAGAATTCTTTTTCTTAGTTTATGATCAAATATATAGAATTTAAAAGCATTAGATTGAGAGTATTCAGCTGTACATACTATTTTCCTCAGGCTTCGACGGCGTGGAGATTCATGGAGGCTACGGCTACTTACTCGACCAATTCATGAAAGATAAGGTCAACGACCGAACCGACGAGTACGCAGGCTCCTTGAAGAATCGCTGCAAGTTCGCACTGCAAGTAGTCGAAGCCGTGAGCCGAGAGATAGGAGGCGACAAAGTGGGAATAAGGCTGACACCTTTCTCCAAAGTGAACGAAGGAGTAGACTCCGACCCAGAAACCCTAGCCCTATACATGGCCCGAGCCCTAAACGATTATAACATCTTGTACTGCCACATGGTGGAGCCAAGGGCTGATTACTACGACCAAAGGCCTGCAACTAGGATCATGCTCCCCATGAGGAAGGCCTTCAAAGGTGCCTTCATAGCGAACGGTGGCTTCGAAAGGGACGATGGGAACAAGGCGGTGGAGGACGGATATGCTGACCTAGTGGCTTATGGACGGTGGTTTCTTTCCAACCCTGATTTGCCCAAGAGGTTTGAGCTTAATGCGCCGCTGAATATGTATGATCGGAGCAGCTTCTACTCGGGTCAGCCCGTGGTCGGGTACACGGACTATCCATTTCTTGAGTCCGATTCTTGAGTCGGGTTTTTGGCTCGTGCATGGATCTTCTTGGCATTTTATACTTGACTTTTCGTTCGTTTGTTTTATTTTTTCTATCCATTAATTTGTATTTTTTTTTCAAACTCGTACGTATGACCTAATGTAATGAGACCATTATATTATGTAATAACAATAAAGGATATTAATATTTTACCTATATAGTGTGTGTATATATATAGATTGCTCTGATTTTATGATTTAATTTTCGTCGAAATATTATTGTTATTTTTTTTTATTTTTCAACTTCTTCTACGGGTTTCGGTCGAAATATTCAATTTGTTTATTTTTTGATTATTTTAATTATAATTTTAATATTTTTTTTCAGAATTTTGACCGGTTACCCGTCGAAATGTTTAATTTTTTTATACTTTTTTATTTTTCGGTTTTTTAATTTTTCCGTCGAAATATAAATTTTTTAAATTTCGACGGGTCCGCCGTCGAAATGTTTAATTTTTTTCTATTATTTTGTTTTTCGATTTGCAAATTTTTAAATATCCGTCGAAATGTTTAATTTTTTATACTTTTTTATTTTTCAATTTTTACAATTTCGACGGGGTTTCCGTCGAAATATAGGTTAATATTATTTTCAGCCATCGAAATATTTAATATTTTAATATTTTTTTATTTTTCGATTTTTTAAATGTCAAAATATACTTTAATATTACATTTTTTTAGAATTTCAACGGGAAAGCCGTCGTAATTTTTAAAAATTGAATATTTCGACGGAAAACCCGTTGAAAAGGACGATAGTTCAACGGATTTCCCGTCGGAATTGTGAAAAATCAAATAAATGGTCCAAATAATTAAAAAATTGAAAAAAAAATTAAAAAATATTTAATATTTCAACGGTTTTCCCGTTCGAAATAAAAAAAAATTGAAAATAAGAAAATAAAAAACATTAAATATTTCGAAGGGTTTTCCGTCGAAATAAAAAAAATAAAAAAAAAAAAAAACAATAATTTGTATTTCGACGGAACTCCCGTCGAAATAACAAAAAATCGAAAAATAATTTATTTTTCGATTTTTTGTTATTTGGACGGGTTTTCCGTCAAAATATAGGTTAATATTATTTTTTTTTAGAATTTCGACGGGTTAGCCGTCGAAGGTATAATTTTTTTTATTTTTTTATTTTCGATTTTTTATAATTTCAACGGGTTTTCCGTCGAACTATAGGTTAATATAATTTTTCAATCTTTTTTATTTTCTTATTTTTCGATTTTTTAGATATTTCGACCGGTTTTCCGTCGAAATATAACTTTTTTTTATTTTTATTATTTCGACGGGACACCCTTCGAAATATTTAATCTTTTTTATTTCCCTATTTTTCGATTTTTTAATATGTTCGACGGGTTTTCCATCGAAATATAACTTATTTTTTATTTTTTTATTATTTCCACTGGGAACCCGTCGAAATATTTAATCTTTTTATTTTCCTATTTTTTGATTTTATTAATTATTTCGACGGGTATTCCGTCGAAATATAAATTATTATTTTTATTTTGTTTTTAATATTTTTTATTATTTCGACGGTAAACCCGTCGAAATATTTAATCTTTTTTATTTTTTGGATCTTTTTAGTTATTTCGACGGATTCGGTCGAAATATTGAAAAAATAAATATATAAATAAAAAGTTGTTTTTCAACGGAAATCCCGTCCAAATGGTGAAAAAGTAAAAAAAAAAGTTATAATTCAACGGAAACCCGTCGAAATATTGAAAAATAAAAAGTAATATACCATCGGAAATCCGGTCGAAATATTGAAAAAAAAAAATAAAAAAAAAAACTTATATTTCAACGGAAAACTCGTAATAATAATAAAAAAAAAAAATTGAATTTCACACCTGTTTTATCCGTGAAACTACTACCATTTGTAATGGCATCTTTATTCTTAGTTATTATTAGTACTATTTTTCTCTCTTGAGGAAAACAAGAATGGCAATTTTCAGCAGTAACACTAACACCAATGGCGATGTTAGCCAAATTTGAAAACAATATCTATAATGGATGGTTCAAATAATGTAAGCCATAAACAGCTCTAAAGCAGACTTTTTTTCTTTTTTCTTTTTTTTAACTTTTTGCTCCATGCATTGCTATAAGACTAGGGACTCTACATATACCTCATGGCTTATCTTGTTAGCGAGAGATGGACAGCAGTGCTGAGGACGGAGAAGGTCAAATACCACTTCTGATACCTTATAAGATGGGAAAGTTCCATCTTTCTCACAGGTTATACGAATATGCACACATATTTTCCGCAGTACCCTTTAATTTTCTTCAGTCATCATGGTAAATTGCTGCATATTCTATTGTTTGCTATAAAGAGCATCGCTTTGATGTACAACGTTGAGAGTGATGCTATGTTTGATTCCATCATCCATGTTAGCTGCTATTGTCTTGAAAACCCAAAAAAAAAATAAAAATGTACGGTCTAATCTGCGGATTTTATTTGTTTTCTCACAGAATTGCTATGGCGCCACTGACACGGCAGAGGTCCTCCTTCAACCACATTCCTCAGCCGCATGCTATACTTTATTACTCTCAGAGGGCGAGCGAAGGGTGTTTTCTCATCTCTGAAGCGGCTGGTATTTCTGTTACTGCTCAAGGGTAGGTTGAGTAAGAATTAAGATAAGAGTTTCCATGCTGTGCTTTTGCTGGACATTTCCTTTGTTTTTCCCCACTAGCTTAATAACCTCTTGCTGCTAAAGGTACACAAATACTCCAGGAATATGGACAAAAGAGCAAGTTGAGGCATGGAAGCCTATTGTAGATGCAGTTCATGCTAAAGGTGCCATCTTTTTCTGCCAGATTTGGCATGCCGGGAGGGTTTCAAACACAGGCGAGCTTAACTCATTGGTTATAGAGAGAGTCGATGTTGTTTTTATCATATTTCAATTTCTTGTCTTTTGATTGAACTTCCTATTACATTTAGGGTTCCAACCAAATCAGCAGCCTCCAATCTCCTCTACGGATAAAGGGTTCACAGCTCCGCAACTTTCTGCTATGTTTTCTCCTCCGCGAAGGCTGACAACCGACGAAATCCGTCAAGTCATCGATGACTTCAGACGTGCTGCAAGAAATGCGCTGGAAGCTGGTAGGCTAAATGGGTAGCTTTAGAAAGCTGCTTTCATGTCAAGGATCAGATAACTTTGTTGTTTCTTCCTTCTATTTCTATGAACTTAAAAGCGTCTGAGATTTATCATGTTTTGGGACAGACAAACAAGGGCTGATTCATGCCTTCCATTTACAGGTTTCGATGGAGTTGAGATCCATGGTGCTTACGGTTATCTAATAGATCAGTTTCTCAAAGATCAGGTCAACGACCGTACAGACCAGTACGGAGGATCTTTGGAGAATCGATGCAGACTTGCCCTTGAGATAGCCGAAGCTGTGTGTAATGAAGTCGGAGCTGACCATGTCGGAATAAGGCTGTCCCCATTCGCCGATGAGATGGAGAGTGGAGACTCAAATCCTGAGGCACTCGGCCTTTACCTGGCCGAGTCCTTGAACAAATACGGCCTTCTTTACTGCCACGTGGTCGAACCAAGGATGAAAAACGTTTTCGACAGAGTCAAATCCCCATACAGCCTCGTCCCCATGAGGAAGGCATTCCGAGGTACGTTTATAGTTGCCGGCAGTTATGACAGGGAAGAAGGCAGCAAGGCTGTGGCGGAGAATCGTGCGGATATTGTTGCTTATGGGCGGCATTTCTTGGCTAACCCAGATTTGCCCAGGAGATTCGAGCTGAATGCCCCTCTGAATAAATACGATAGGGAGACTTTTTACACGCATGATACAGTTAAGGGATACACAGACTATTCGTTTCTTGAAGACACTGCCTCTTCGTCGCCATGACTCCATTCCATGTAACCTTGAACTTTGTCTGAAAACTCCAGTCGACGGTGAAAATAGAGCTTGGGTTTGATAGATTTAGGCCCATGATGTTGATTCTTGGACCATGTCCCAATTGTTGTAATGATTAAATTAGTTTTTCGAAGACCATGTTGCTTTTGTTGAAGGCCTTATCTTACATTTCGACGATAACTAGATTAATAGATTGAACGACGACATTAAAGAAATCAAATAATGGTCCCCACCCCCACAAAGAAGTAGGCGCACGATAAGGTTCTCAGTGTCAGCTTGTGCTAACGTATACCCGTCAGCTTCATCTTATTATTATCTTCCCCAAAATCAAAATAGTCACACTCAGCATATTCCATCTAATCCATCTCCCATCCTTCGCTTCGTTTCATCTCCAAAACGAAGAAAGCTTGGAAGGAGAAAATAACACGAGGAAGTCTGCCCTTTTGAATCCCTAGAGTTCTTGTCGTGATCAGGATGGATGTGTGGTGTGTATACCCGAAAGGCAATGGCTTTTTCCTCGGAAATTCGTTTTCTGAGAGGCCATTTTCGTTTAATTGGAGGAGCAAATCGATGAATTTGGACTTTCGGGTTTCGAGGAGCGAGTCTTTGTTGGGTTATTTTAGATATCGATCGGCCATTGTCAAAGCTGTGGGGAAAAAGAATCATGGGAGTTCTAATTCATCGTCTCCTAACTCGGGTAAAATTTAGCTTTTGATCTTAGTGAAACCTTCTCTCTACTTTAAGGCTATAGCATACAAATAGTCTGTCGTGGATAGGTGGTGCTGCTCACTGCTTTACTCAATCCTTTTTCACTTATCATTTTCATTCCCATTTTTCAGTTTTAGTTCTACTTCGCCAAAACTTTGAATTGACATGCTTTATCCAAGGTGATCATGTGGGCTGAGTAGATGCCTATTGATTGGTTTGCTGAATGAATGAATCCCTGAAGTCGTGATCTTTTAGCTGTGTGCTGTTGTCTCTCTTGTCTCTGCATAGTTTTGTCTCGAAAAGTTTTACTTTTGTGAAACTCAATAGTACATTTGCGATAGATGAATCGCCATTGCTTGTCACGGCCATGCGTTGTGTCAACCTGCAGGACTTGCAAGGTGATTCGTCATTTTCTTTTGTTTGAATGATCTTTTTATCTGCAGGAAACAGTGATCATTTGAAAGATCACGGAGATGGCCTCAAAGGAAATGATGCTTCTTCTCGGAGCAACAAATCTGACAACACAGGCGCACATAAGTCGCCAACTAAGCCGCTGGATTGGAGGGAGTTTAGGGCACTGCTTTACCATCAGGAGCAGGTACCATGTGTAATGGTCTCCTTTACAAAACACAAATTAACAGGAACATTTGGCTTGATAGATCTTTTGCTGTAATACATTGTTAGGCTGAAAATGCAGAATCTGGCCTCAATGAAGATGTGACAGCGCACAAGACAGCAACTCTTCCCCTTAAGTGGGCACACCCTATTTCGGCGCCAGAGAATGGATGTCTCCTCGTTGCCACCGAAAAACTCGATGGAGTTCGTACATTTGAGCGGACGGTAGTTCTTCTGCTCAGATCTGGAACAAGGAATCCGCAGGAGGGGCCATTCGGGGTCGTGATTAGCCGTCCACTTCAGAAGAAAATGAAACACATGAATCCCACAAACGTCGAACTGGCCACTACATTTTCTGACTGCCCTTTGCATTTTGGAGGACCCCTCGATGCTAGTATGTTTCTGCTGGGAACTGTTGAAAACACTAAACTTCCCTGCTTCGAAGAGGTGATTCCTGGGGTGTACTTTGGCTCTCGAAATAGTTTAGATGAAGCTTCGGCCTTGGTGAAAAAGGAAACGCTCAGGCCTCAAGATTTCAGATTCTTCATGGGATATGCGGGTTGGCTACTTGATCAATTGCTGGAGGAGATCGAATCTGATTACTGGTATGTTGTTGCCTGCAGCCCTAACCTAATATTCGAAGCTTCTCAAAATTCATCCTCAGAAGGTTTGTGGGAAGAGATTCTGCGACTGATGGGTGGCCACTACTCAGAACTGAGCCGCAAGCCCAAGCAAGACATCTAGTTAGTTCGTGGAGTATCCACCTACTTGAGTATCAAAGTGTGCCTAAATGTATAGGATATGATTTACCCTAAGAAATTTTTAAGGATAACTAGGTAATGTATGTATGTATTCTCCCTTCCCTGAAGCTATGGCTTCTACCATGCATGTAAAACTTAAGGTTCTGCAATCTGATCTTTACTTGCAATGTCGCATTTACTTCTTAGGAGATGTAATTCAATGCTCATGTTCTCATGCATTTTGATATTTAACGGATTAAGTTGGAAATCTGTATCCACAGACTAAAATTATGGAAGAGCCAGCGCATTATACAAGGACTCACAAATTCTCGGACGAGGAGGCTCAAGTCGTGCTAACAAAATAGTACAATCAGGAGTAGAAAGTCATTCGAAAGCTACGATGAGAAGATAGCTGAGTAATGAGACTGAATATATACATCATCGGATCACATAACGTTTTCTTGGTTTTCAAGTTTACCCCTTAAAGCTAGTCGGTGTGCGTCGTAAGTAACTACGACGAGATCAATCTTGATCGCATCAGTTCTTTTTCGTTCTGGCCTTGCGCACAGCCTCTTGGATTTGTCTCTCGTGTTCTTTTAGCATGTCTTCCATGTTCCCGCCCGGAGGCATTAATGGCCCGGAGAAGAGTATCCTGTTTCTCTTCGGTACGAAACCCTGAAATAAAGACATTCATTTTCCTCAATTTTTGGAGGATATGAAATAAAACAGATGAAGATATGTCTGAGAACAGACCACAGATTCATGATTAGAAGCTGAAACTGGGCCGACAACATCCTTGGAATGGTAGTCCGAGTCTATTACAGGTCGACGCACTTGAGAGCTCTGTCGTCTGAGTAGTTGTCCGCCGTGTTGAGAAGAGCTTAGCGTCCGTGATGGGCCGGAACGAAGGGAGCCATCTTTTGCCAACTTATTCCAAGTGTGGTCCAATGTACTTGGGTGAATCACCGAGTTCGAGTGAGAAAATCCACTCTTTAAATTTCCTCGGCGTGGCTCGATAGGGAAGCCAGTCCCACTATCCTCCATTGGGTTGTATTTATAACTGGTGCATTTATTCGATGCTCCCTGTTCAAACAAACATCGATGGTTATGACCAAGACGAGAAATGCATGCAGATGTGTAAGAACTTTCAAGAAACCTGTACGTCTGGCACGGCAGTTGACTTTTTCGAATCGATTTTTTCGTGCCCAGCTCCACGGCCTTTGACGCTCTCGGCTTTTCTCCTGGAATTTCAAAGGGGCCTTATGTTAATATTCTGCAGAAACTGCTACTCATGCATAGGCCTACGAAGCTTACCTTCTCGCTTCTTCCTCTCGAATCTTGGCATCGAATTCCTTACTCGGAGAATACTTTGGTAGGCTGGAGGGATCACAAGGCAGAGGCTTCGATTTAAAGAACTGGGAAAACCATGGAATAGAGATCAAATTCAGAGGAACACAAAAGGTGAATCTTTTACCCAAACTACAGTAAGTACAGTTAGTATACCTCACTTTCAAGTGCAGAAGAAGCAGTACCCCTTTCGTCTGGATCGATCGAGAGGAGCTTCTCTATGAGGGCCAAAGCCGATGAAGGAAAATCTTTGAACGTATCGGCCACACGGCGCTTGTAAATGTGTGACTTGAAACTAGTGGCGTGTGGTAATTTTGTTTTCCTCCAGTACTTATCTGATGGTGAGCCGCATAGCTTGAATATCTTGTGCATTTGCTCGACCTAAAACGCAGAAAACTTTCGGTATTACATCATTTGTGCAGACTGTTAAAGACCTTCAGACAAAGACAGTAAGTACCTCCGTTCTTCCAGGCATGATTGGTTTGCCAGCAAATAGTTCAGCAAGAATACATCCCACGCTCCACAGATCGATGGCTTCTCCATACTCCGTTGCACCTAACAAAAGCTCAGGAGCTCTGTACCATAGAGTTACCACACGGCTAGTCAGTGGCTGCTTCTGACCAGGCTCGTAAGTCGTCGCCAGACCGAAGTCTCCAATCTTGAGATTCCCATTATTGTCCAGTAAAAGATTTGAACCCTTAATATCCCGATGAAGAACACCGCGGCCGTGGCAGTGCTGCAGCCCACGTAGTAATTGTTGCATGTAGCATTTAATCTGAAATCACATCATGCGATAGTCAAAGTGCAGCTCAGTTCATGGTCTTGCAGATGAAAAATTCTCAGAAAAGAATGATCGACGCACCTGAGATTCTGTGAATTTGGCCGCCGGGGATGCTAGAAGGCCGGTAAGATCATGCTCCATGTATTCGAACACAAGGTACAAGCTTCCAGAAATCCTCGATGTCACGATGGCTTCGAGTTTCATTACATTAGGGTGCTCTAACCTTCGCAATATGAGGATCTCCCTTGCCATGAAACGGACGCTCTCAGGGTCCATGTTGACGAATCTCACCTTCTTCATAGCCACGATCTTGTCAGTCTTCAGATCACGGGCCATGTAAACACTGCTGTAAGTTCCTTGGCCAATCTGCAAAAGAATTTTTTTTTCAAAGGGCAGACTCACTCCTCAAGAAGATGGAATATGGAGAATAATCAGCAGAAAAAAACTGACTTTGTTGATCTTTTGGAACGAGTCGGCACTTCGAGGGACCCAACCCTTGACGGCTTCGCCTGCAACCGAAGCTAGCCACGATGGCCAACCAGCTGCAACCTGCTCAGCTTTGGAGCCATGCGGCATGCTCACGATTCTCGTCATCCCGTTGACACCTCCCAAGTCCATGGTCGAACCTCTGACGTGGCCATTTTTAGGCCGCTCGATGATTATCGTGTTGCTATTTTCCTCGACGATAGTCGGCGGGACGGCCGAATTCAAGTTATTCGATTCCAGCGATGTCTTAGATCTCGAGTGAAATGAACCTTCGTTCTTGGGGATGCCAATTCCTACTACGATCTCCTCTCTGTTCAAGGGAGCTATTACATGTACATGCTGGGGCTTCGTTACCTCGACTTGCTTCTCAATCTCTATCTCTGCTACGTAATCGTTGAACTCAGATCCTCTCGAACAAATAGAACCCATGATATTTATCGAAGAATATCGAACTTTGGATCGTCGTTAAATATGATCAACCATAGGCCTCTGCAATCTCATGGCAGACCCTGATATAAATGAGGGCCAAGGAAGAACTTGAACACAGACGCAAATATATACAATCCCACAAATGGATGTATGAAGGATGATCTCCCAGCAAGAAGGATTCAACGAGGTTGTAATGATTTATACAAAAAAATAAAAGAAAAAAGAAAAAAAAAGGAGACAATGATCAGATGATTAATGATAACAATGTGGAGATAAATAAGATGGAAAATGTTAAAAACCTTAAACCAGAATCATGAAAAGGTTTGCATGCATCAAAAGCATGTGAAGATTTATTACAAAGACGATAATATACACAACTGAATCTATGCCTATGCAAGAGTTCTGGTCAAGGCTTGTCTGCGCCTCAGCCAAGCTAATGCAGATTTCTATAAATCGGAAAGAAAATAAAAAAGGAAATATTTTTATTAAATCTTGAGAAAAAAAAATGATATTTCACCTTCTTCGTAATGTGTCGACCTATAAATGCGGGTGCCCTCTGGTTTTTTATTTTTGATTTTTTTCAATGATCTTCGATGCAATTTATAAAGTCGATACTATTGTCGGAGAAAACATATGTACTTGTGAAATAAAGTACTTATTGGCCATCTTCCTTCTTCTCCAGCTTTCATACACAGAGTACGCCATTGTAATAGCAGAGAATAAGAGAGATGTCCAGCTTCTCACGTTGTTGAGCAGAAAGCACTTAGCTTTCTGATGTAAGCTAAGCAACGGCCTTTACTTCGCAGACGTGCGTGGCAATAAGACATGCAAATGTCAACGATATATGCAGTTTACTTTAATTTAATAATAAATAATAATAATAATAATAATGATAATTTTGTCATGCATTAAGCTCCAAAAGAATTCTCCAGTAGAATTTTGTCAACGATGTTCCGCCCACCTTTTCTCCAAGCATGCAACGACCCATCGTCGTCTTTATCTATCTCCCATCATCATAACTAAAGATCGATGATTCCATTACAGACTATTCTCCGTCTTAACGATGATCATGGATCTTATGAACAATGTGCTCGACTTCAATGTACCACCGGCGAGCCTCGTGATGCTGGCCTTTGCATGGCCTGCTCTGTTCTTCATCTACACTTTGAACAGTGAAGTGGTTATAATATCTCAGCTAACATATGAAATATGGAAAATCTTAGGACCTAAACTTCTGGGGCAACGTTTATCCGACCTATATGGCGATGGCCCCTTCCTTACCCGCGACAAACCAACGGTTGCATTGGAAAATTGGTTGCATCTGCCAAGAATTGGTCGCAGCTATCTCAGCAGAGGAAAAGTAATATCTTTGTTTGTAAGAAGTTAATGCTGATGGGTGCAAGGATTTTTATGAAACAAGATGAGATTCTTTTATTAGAATTCCTACTACTACATATGCACCGATGCATTCCAGACACAATTCTTATCTACAGCATAGAAACCACATACACTACTTTTAAGATCCCTCCTCTGAAAGGGGTGGTATCATCCATCACTGGCCGGAGGTCTTTTCCGAGCCCATCTTCTCGCCTCTCTTTGGTCCTCCGTACTCGCGGGCGGCTCGAGCTTCCTGCACTATATCTGCTGGGGATGTTAGTTTATCCTTAACAGCATCAGTGAAGTTTCCCATGGCACAGTAGATTGTCCTTTTAGCTGCATATCCTCTGTTTCAGTGAATCCAAGTATTTAGTACTATCTATAGATGGCAAGAGTCAAGCAAGAATCATAGTTAGGCTTTCACCTGTCAGCAGCAGTTTGCTTATCTGCCTCAGCTTTCTGCTTCGACGCATCATAGTCGCCCTCTTCCTCGAGCTTCAATTCTCTCATCTTCTCCTTAGCTTTGGGCTCTGTTTCTCCATACTTTACCTACGCAAGAACCAGTCTAGCCTAGTGAGTCGCTAAACTCAAACAACTGTCCGATCAAACTGGCAACAGTGCAAGAAAAATCCTTTCTTTACCTCACTTATATCACCGCCTTGTACAGCTTTCTGGTCAAGCTCCACGGTCTTACCAGCAGTGAAATAATCCATAGCCCTCCTCGCCGCAGAAGTCGCAGCCTCCTTCAACTCGGCCATTCTAGAAGAAGCGTCGCCTTTCTCGGCCGTATGGCCCATGATGTCTTTTGCCTCGGCAGCTTTCTCAGAAACAGAGTCCTTGTTTTCCTTTGCAAATGCCTCGGCATTCTCTTCCTTCGCTGCTTGTGTGGAAGCCATGTCCGTACATTCGGCTACGTAACTATGAATAAACTACAATTAGATTATTATATATATTTAACTTCAAGGTGATTACTACACGAATCTTTGCTCAAGCTAAGCTGAAATATGGACACGTGTTAGAAACGTGTCAAGAAATACACATTTACACATCTTCTTTTCGGAGATAGTTTTTCTGTTAATTAAAAATAATAAACGATTTTCTTTCCTCGGCTTGGCCAAACATTCAAGATGTCGCAATGCATAGACGTACATGTATGAATGCTTTATGCCTTCTATCTCTACAACATCATTGCTCAGAATATCTATATATTGTATAGATTTATAAACAACAGTTTCAATCAACGAATGAAAGGAGTAGCAGGGCGTAAAGCAACATCTCAACACACATTTGTTCAGTTCAATGCCTGGGAAACAGAGTAGATGAAGTCCAAGAAACCAGTCCCCTTCAGCAGACCTTTGCCAGTCAACAGCTCAAAATCTAACAGCAGCAAGAAGCCGATTACAGCCGCCTTGCCGTTGATCAATTCGTTCTTCCTGCTGAAACCAAAGCCTTCAATATCTTCGTCAACCACCATTCTCACCTGCAGAAGTTTATTCTTCAAGTCATTTTACCTCATTGTTATGATCCTTAGCTACAATCAGGCGAGCTGCTTTACCTCATCTACATTGACATCAGTGGCTGTGAACCCAGGTTGAGCCTTCCCACTGAATACAATCTCTGTAGCAGCATCCGTTTGACCACTTCCCCTTATGCTTATGTAGATATTCTCATCGTCAGTTTTCACAGGATATACGAATAGGGTTCTGAGCGGCGGAGTGAGGACTCTCAGGACGGGGTTCTTGGGATACCACTCTTTGATCTCCCCAGTTCGGAGGTCAAATGTGCTATCAGTTGTTGGGCACACTATGCATCCATCCTATACCACAAAATGACATGTTGAATAGTATATTATATATAAAAAGCAAGGGCAGAATCAATGGCATATGCAACTACTTTTATGACAATGTCAAGTAATAGAAAGTTCCTAGTGCATCAATACAGAATAAAGCTGTAATTTTTCTCAACTATAATGATAAAGAAGAACGAAAGGGTAGTAGCTAATAGCACCTGAGTGAGCTTAGCATTGATTAGACCTTCAGAATAAGCACCCTCGGCAGGAGACCTATTCTCAATGGCATAGACGTCATTCTTGTACCACAGTAGAAGTATGGTCTCTCCGTCTTGTACAATCACGCGCCGCTCGCCCTTGGGCAGCGCGCCTAAGGGCACAACAGGGACCCAATTGTACTTCCCATCTTCCTTTTCCGACGACGACGACGATGATGGTGGAGATACTTCAGTGGCCTTGCACGTGACGAGGGGTCTGCTCTTGACCCTGCTGTGAGAGGCTATCAACAACGGAGGACGAAAATTGGTGGACGACGTTTGCTTTTGCTGCGATGGCAGCTTAAGGCGGAGGGAAGTTGACTGCAGGGCGATGGAGAATAGGCGTGTGCAACTCTTGGTGGTGAGCTCTGCAGTAGCGGCCATTTTCTCAGAGTTGTCTCAGTTATCGCAAGCTACAGAAGATGACAATGGAGAAGAGAGAGAGAAAGCTATGTCTGTGCGTCTTGAGTTCGAGCAAGTGAATCTAATTACGTGGCCACAAAATACTGGACAGCATACTGGATAATAAATGCCACGTAGACGTGCTCTGCTTCTCAAATATATATATATATATATATATATATATTATATATATGGATCATTTTGTTATTACAATAATCATGATATGTTGTAATGAATAGGCCTTAACAACCTCGTTTGCAAGAACTTGTGAGCCAGAAGTATCCTCAAACATAAACTCAATTCATGCTAGAAAAACAAAATCTGAATGTAATGTCTGCCGTCTCTACACAACGCATCTCTTCGGACATTCTTCGTCGATCCTTTGGTCACTGATAAAGTTACAGTTTCAGCTAGGAACGCCACGGGGTATCTTCTCCGGCACATCAATAGAATAGAATCTAATGGAGTTTTTTTCCTAGTTTTCCATCGGTGAATCAAACGTGCTGATAAATTAGTATCCTTGGAAAGAGAATGAAAGAATTCTAAAGAGCCCGTCTGGATTGTCAGCATGCACCTAAACAAGGGACATTTTCAGTTGACAAAACGGAAAATTCTTCGTAGTATAAAGTTGTATGATAGGTACCCAATGACCGGCATCTTCTAGGACATGCATTTCTACTCCGCCTCCTCCTTCAGGTGCTTGCTCCTCGGCGACATGGATCCTCTTAATGTCTTCTAAGGCCCATCTATGCAAACTTCTTTCTGCTTTCAGAAAATTAATATGCACACCTCCCGGGACATCCTCCACAATCTTCCTGAGTACACGAATAAAACAAAACCGAGTTCTCCTAATGAATGTATGTACATATATGTAAACCGTTCCAGTCTATTATTAGGGTGCATGGATGAGGTAGGGAAATCCAAATAGGTAACCCACCACATATTTGTCTCTTCATACGACTGATACATCTCCCCGATACCCTCGAGATTGAACACCCATGAGAAGGTCGATGATGATGCTCCATTAATTCCAGTTTTCCGAAGATTTGTCACTACCCACTGGAAGGTATGAAAAGGGAACAGATCGAAGTATAAAATGAAAGTTACTTTCTCTGAACTTTATTTGATGTCTAGTTTTTGTTTTCATGCCATAAAATAGTTCACCTGTGCTACATCATGTGAGAAACCATGCTGAACAAGAGCTTCTACGATATCTCCTTTGGAGGAAACCTTCCTTAAAGAATAATTTGAGATTTGAGTAGGTTTTAAATATAAATATTGATTAATTTCCAGATCAGAGTTTCAGAATATAGAGGTGTAAATCAGTATATGAGGCTATAGAGATATTTGAAAAAGTTCTATATAATTCAGGAAAAATCTTCAAATCAGTTTTCATTTATTTCCTAGCTAGTAACACTTATGTTAACGTGTAACTGAATTGATTTGGAAATGTTCAAATTCAAATTATGCATAACTTTAGTTTTATCGGGTACCCATAGAACAGTTTTACAAAGAATCTAGGATATGATCATGACAGTAAGCCAGCTAAACTTTGCAAACAAATTAAGACTTAGTTACCTCTTTTGGTAATGTCCTCAAAACAGAGATCAGTTCTGCAGGATGGTCATCTCCATCTGCACCTGCTCGAACTTTTCCAGGAGTAGCATCCAAAACCCAGACCTAAAATGTTATTAGAAAAGTGCGAGGCCTCATAAGTGAATCAAATGAAAATAAATAGTTACTAGAACACTGAGAAGTAAAAAGTGACTTGATGAATAAAAATTTCAACTCAGAACCGATACATATGGAAAAGGAATCAAGGCAATAGGACATTCAGAAGTAAATCAGAACGACACTTCATCAAGTTGATCAAAAATTGTTTGGCTGACCAACACTTGCATTTGGGCAAACCCTTCAACTTAAAATAATAAAAGTTCAGGACAAAGATTATGAAAACGTACCCTTACAGGCCGAGCAAGAGGTTTTGAAACCTGATCCACCATGCTCAAAGCAACTGCAGGAAAATGCAAAAGAACCTAATCAACTGGTTCAGAGGAGGGATCACTTGATCAGGATCCAAGATCCATCATCGATGTATTTTTCTGTCTATATTTACCAAGCGACTGACAGTGACACGGAGTTACCTTTGCCACCAAAGCTATGGCCAACTACTACCCGGGGAGTGAGCTTCAGCTGACCAAGCTAGTTCAGACAAAAGAAGGTATTGTTCAGGAGCATTTTATACCATATTTCAAAATTTCGAGAGCAATTTAATCATCTTTTAACAAGGAAGAATGCTTGTCTTAAATTACTTACGAGCTTTAACACATCAAGAGCAGCTGAAGCAACAGTATGGGGCCCTCTCTTATTTAAAGATGCCGAGTCACCATGGCAACGCAGGTCAACAAGGAGAAACTGTGAAAATCAAAACATAAAAAAAGTATAGGTCACCGCTACGACAAATATAAACCTTATCTAGTTGACGAAGTAGCGAGGTAAAGCATAACGTCTTAAAAGGTAAACTATGTCAATCCACATATGCTTTACACATCGTAAAAGGTCACTCAACCAAATATCATTCCAAGTAAAAATAGACCACTCAATATAAGAAAATATATGAAAAACTTTAACAATTCGTATCTTGAAAGGACAATAATGCACTGAAATTACCTGCCATTTTGGAAACTCTTTGGCCAATCTCCCAGCAAAGGTTCCTGAAAACCTTGCCACTAAGTGTTAACATGACAATGTAAGGTTATGAACTATCACACTATTTTTCTTGGTTATTTGCCATAACTTGATATGTTTAATGATTTTTTAACCATAACTATATTCCTATCAAAAGAATAGCACTTACCCCAGTTTTTCCTGCTACCTAAAATTCCATGCAAGAGAATAGCAGTGGGAGGCTCTGGTACAGTTTTATCCATGATGTAGCTCCACCTCACCTGTGAACAAATACTTCAAACCTAAGACGGATACAGTGGAAAATCCAACATGATACCCAACCCACTTAAGGGAAAACAACAAATACAGATAGCAATGGAAAAAGCATGATATGGTCGTCGAAATTTTCAACAAGATAAAAGGAAACTGAAGACTCACATCTGCACCCTGAACCAGTTCGTAAGCCTACACAATAAAAAAATCATGTAATCAGCAAAATTAGGGAGAGGAACGGTAAAATGAAAAAACATGCAATTCGGCATGTTATTGAGAAATGAGATAAACATTATCCATCCATGTTACCAATATGTCTGCAGGTTTCACAATAGCCCGTCTATCGGATAGCCTATCGTCCACCATCGTCATGGACACATTTAAGCGGACAAGTGATCTTTTAGCGTGATTTAAAGCTACCTGAGGGAATCAAATAAGAAACACATTAAGAACAAACAAAAAGCGAAATGGCCCCTAACAAGAAAAAACTAGTTGATCTTTCCGAATTCTAGTTGTAATTTTTTTCTTCAACATGAGGAAAATGACATTTAAGCTTCACATGAAAAAACATCCTGAAAATAATCAAAAGAAAACAAAACGCAGATTTATTATTTATTCACATTGAATCATCAAAACTCCGAGGAGCCTCTAATATAATAGCATGAAACGCACAATAAACAAACGAACAAGAGTCTCTTAAAAAGGATAATATTAAAATACCCATCTTTGAATATCCAGTTATAAATACCATTTTTGACCCAGCCCAAAGTATATATCCGAAAGCTAGTTTAGCTCTTCATAATAAAAACTACAAGGACAGGGAACAAAACCTGTCTAGAATTCCTCGAAACTTTGAACTTGAGCTGTCTCGAATTGATTGATGAAGAGAAGCTAAAGTGGTAGCGACCATCTGATCCAAATGCCGGTCCAATTTCACGGCGGCCGCACAGAAAATTGGAAACCACAGACATCGCTAAAGGCAACAACCGATCGAATGTGCACCAACAAAGGATAGATAGGTTTACAGATCAGAAGAAATAAAGGGTCATTTTGAAATGAAGAAGCAATGTAAACTCTGCGGGCGGAGACGCCAAAGCTTTGATTAGCTGGTAAGCTTTTTTCTCGTGGCTCCCAGGTCTCTACTTATTTCTGTTTTTCTCTCTCTCTCTTTGACTCCGCTAAAGAGACATTTGTCCGACGTGTCATACCCATTTAATACCACGGATTGTGGGCCAGGCTTTATATAACCCAAAATATATTGGGCCTCTTATTAGGCAAAAGCCCGTTAAAGCCCATCAAAATTTGAGCTAGGGCTTTTGTGATGACGTATGCTATGCTATATCTTCGTGATATTCATCCTTTGCTGTTCTATCTTCGTCTTCAGCTGGCGGTTACTTGATTGTCCTGCTCTGTTGTGCAGCAAAGCAATCGAAGACTATAGCTTTCTGAAGCGCAGAAAACATGGAGACTATAGCTGCTGAAAATGCTGAAGAAAATATCCAATCTTCTGTCCTCCTCTTCAATCGCTGGTCCTACGACGACGTTCAGGTCGCTATTCTGATGTTCGCATTCCTTCTGGATTTCGTTGTATATTCTGGATTTTTATCGATTGATCTCCGTCCATGGTTTTATGAACTTCCGTTTAGATATCTGCTTTCTGCTGATTCGTTATTCAACACTTATCTGTAGTACTGTAATTGTTGAGCTTCGAGATTACTGATCGAATGGGTTACCAGCACTACCCCATGCGAGTTTTCAAGTCAAGTTTCAATCTTTTCAGAAATTCGTTTTAATTCCGATTGGATATTTGCTGACAGATAGATACCATGATGAATAGACTGTGTCCATTTGCAGACTTATTTTTACAATATACTCCATTGTGCTTATGATTAACTTGAATTTACTAATTGGATACTTATTTTTATTATAGATCAATGATCTATCTGTGGAAGATTATATCACTGCCACGGCTTCAAGGCACCCAGTTTACATGCCACACACGGCTGGGAGGTACCAAGCCAAGCGGTTCAGAAAGGCACAGTGCCCGATTGTGGAAAGACTGACCAACTCTCTCATGATGCACGGTCGAAACAATGGTAAGAAGTTGATGGCTGTCCGCATCATCAAGCATGCTATGGAGATTATCCACTTGTTGACCGACCAGAACCCAATCCAAGTCATTGTTGATGCTGTAATCAACAGGTTTGTCAGTGGTTGTAGTTCTCCTCTTGTGTCTGAAGCTGCATTCATATGAAAGTTTCTGCTTTTCTTATGTCTCATGGTTTCCTAGCTATGCTTTTCTGCTATGACGGTTTACTTTTCTTGTTATTTCATTAAAGCTAATGAGTTCACATGTGCAGCGGACCAAGAGAAGATGCCACTAGGATTGGTTCTGCTGGTGTTGTGAGACGTCAGGCTGTGGATATCTCGCCTCTACGCCGTGTTAATCAGGCGATTTACCTCCTTACGACTGGCGCTAGGGAGAGTGCTTTTAGGAACATTAAGACCATAGCTGAATGCCTTGCTGATGAACTCATCAATGCTGCCAAAGGATCATCCAATAGGTAACAATAAACAGCTTCGTTTAAAAATGAGCAGTCTTTTGCAATATTTTTATTTCTCCCATTTTCACGAAGTGATTGCTTCTTCAATGGCGCCTTGTTGACGAATTTGCAGCTATGCCATTAAGAAGAAGGATGAGATTGAGAGGGTCGCCAAGGCCAACCGTTGAGAGAGAGAACCACTTGTCCAAGACTGCCAGTTTTGGTTTCGGGTTTTTTGTGTTCTGAAACAGTTTTAGTTCTCCTACTTCTCAGACCGTTGTGCTTAGTTTAATTAGGCGACTTATCGGTCAGAATATTTGAATGATTCTGAGCGTTAACTGTTTGTTGCTTTATGCATTTGATCAACATCTTACTTACAGCTTGAACCTTATTTCTGATGAACCAAAAATGTTGAAGATAAAGCATCAATTTCTCACAATGCCAAACGTAAAATTGTTGATTTATGTCACATTACTCATTGAAGCATTCTCACAAGAATTTACTTCATTACAATAAATCGATGTCATGGGCTTTATTCCTGAAATAAAATAAACTTGTGAAATCTACCCGATCTATTACGCTAAATCTCATTCGACTGAGACGGGTTATGCTTATGGTTTTGCTACAGATGGTCGGCGAATACCAGGAATCTGCAAGAAATTTTCAATGGGATGATTTACAAAGGGAAGATACAGAGAGAAGGCACATATGCATCACATCTAACAATTTTAATTAGAGATGACGAAGAAGATGACGACCAATAAATCTTAAACTCTGGCGAGTTGCTAGCAAATTGTATTCATCGATCCAATTGAGTTGAGAACAGGGAGATGGGAACACCGAAAATGTTAGGTGCATGAATCAAAGAACAAGAAAACTGCAAAGTGATGGTGGTGTCCTGTCTGATTCAGTCTAGAACTAAATGGAATTAAAAGTACCGACCTCAACGCCGTGGGGCCCAATTCTGTTGCGTGATATAAAATTTATGATCAGATTAGCGAATTCATCAGGTACATCTTCCTGCAAATTTTGAAACAAGGAAACAGGTGAGTATGAGATGTCTATAAATAAGTCTTGCGTTTGCATTTCTGGCTAGAACGAAAACAGACCTGTATGGCATGGCCTGTGTGTCTCACAACCACCATTTGGAACTTTCCTTGCATTTGACCAATCGTCAGAGTTCTATAGTTACGAATAAAACGAGAACAATCATACTTAGAAACTCTTCTAACGTTGATATGGCTAAATGGTGATGCAGCGTGCACAAATAATCATTGATGATCTGGTTATATACTTATATCAAGGAGTTGTATATTGTGAACTTTTGAATCAGACATGATTGTAAGAACAAATCGAGAGTGAGAACCTGACCTGTCCAGTCTATCAGTGCCCGCCAAAAGCAAGAGCTTTGGCACAGGACAGGATAAGAACTTTTCTGAAAGGCCTTCATACCTGATAAAAACCAGTAGCTGTATTAATGTCATTATGAGGGATAAAAATCAATCTCTGAGGTAAGACAGAGGAATCTACAGATTACAATTTTTTGACTAATCAGCAAAGAGGTCAGAATGGAAAAGAATTATTCTAACCAGCCTCTCCAATATTGTTCAGTTTCTTCAAGTCTAGCTCGATGGGTATAACTGCAGTTTTAGCAGAAGTAGAGGATGTTAAGCGGAATGAGCAGTCGCATAAGCACATTAGATTGGTATCTAACAGATGTGGACAGAGAAAGCAAAGATACGGCCATTTTCCAAACTAACCACTTTCTTGAATCATCATATGCTAATGTGCTTGGAATAGAAACACGAGCAGATTCAACATTTCTCAAAGAACCTCCCTTGAGACTCCATTCAATCTGTGGGAAAGCTTCAAGTGAGGAAACATCCCATTGAACAAGCTGAAATAATGACAGAGACGCATTTCTAGAACAGAACATCGTTACCGCTTTTTCAATGGTTGAGAAATGCTGCATCCTATTTGACAAAATCTTCTGCATATGTATCAATGAGGCCATAGCAGTTCCCTGTATCCACTTTTGATTAATCTTACGTTGTCAAATTACGAAATAATATAAACTTGACATTACAAACCTCAACAACATCCACAACGACCAGTCCAGCCAAGCTTGGGACTGCCTTCATTGCGGCAACATGAACAGCAACTGAGCCTCCCATACTGTTTTTACCCCCACATAATAAACAGAGGTTTACTCTTACAAGTTTTATGTAAAGTTTTGTCATAATTAGGTGCAAAAAGAAGGTAACTGACTTCAGAATTCCAACAAATCCTCAATCAGTTATCTACTATTCACATTTAGAAGGAAGAATGTATGATTCAACTTAAAAATACAGAACAATAATGAGTATGACCCATTCAAATAACTCCGTGAGACATAACAAAATGATAATAAACTCCTTCAGTTCAGCATGAGACATTATACAATAGTTTGTAGGAGCAAAACTATCCCCATGGCCAAATGATTAGTTAATTAGGTAGGACCAAGGAGGTGACTGTCGTGTAATATGAATCATAGTATCAGAAATTCAGAATCATGTAGCAGAAACACAACCTGTGCCCAACCATCACTATTGCTGGTGCAGAGTCCCCATACATGGTCTTCAAGACGGCAAGTACATCATTACATAGAGTCTGCATTTAGAAAATGAATTTTCAATTCTCTAAAAACAGGTAATGTCCTCAAATCTGGAATAAAAAGAATATCGGAAATAAAACGCATCATCTTCCACTTCAGTCGCAGTCAGAAACTGATACCTCAACAGATAGATCAAGGTCGTCCTCGGTGTATGATTTTCCATGGCCCCTTAAATCCATGGCCACAACACGGGCTTTCTCTTTTATTTTACTTGCTGACAAAGCAAACGAGAGCCTGAGGAGAATTAACTAATTATAAGACACGACGTAAATAAAATAAGTCACTCGGCAAAGTATATGCTTCTAGAATTAATCCGCTACAGAAGAACATAAATAACTTTCTTTCTTGTGGAAGTTTCGTTATATGGATAAACGTAGCTCTTGGACCAACTTTGTGTTACAATAATATCGCAAATTGAGACAAAAAAAATCTAGCACCACAAGCTACTTAGCGAGAATATTAAGTTCGTGAGAAACACACCCCGAATAACCACCACCATGGAGACAGAAAACAACTGGTCCCTCAGTTCCAGCTGTATAAACGTGGAAAACCTGAAATAGTAAAGCACGTAGTAAGGGAGAGTGTAGGAACAAGAATATTGCTATATCAAATGACAAAAGACATCACCTACATTTTCTGTATCTTCAATTTTTATATCATCTTCTCCATCAAAAAATCCCTTCCAATCTACAGGTGAATATTTTTGTGATGGAGTCCTAGAAGTTGAACAAAGAGAAGAATGTTGAACGCAAATTCTTCCATGAACATCACTAAAAAGAATACAGAATATCCATCCGATCAGCAACCCTGAAGTACTGAGCATCATAATTGATCGATAGACGTACCAACTATCACTGTTAAATTCTACTGATCAAGATTAAAGGGAAAACGGAAGCATCCTAAGCTGACGATTTCATTCAGGAACCCAAAAAAAAAAGCGAAGAAATTATTCATACAACATACTTAGTCGGTGGACGAATAGGTTTTGAATCAAATGCTGAAGGCAGTTCACTGGGTTCTTCCCCATTTTGCTGATCCTCTTCTGGAAGCGAGCTAAGGTTTGTCGATGAACTCTCCATTTTTATCGATTGATCGTTCTGTCCAAATCAAAGCATCACCGTTTTGTTGTCAGCTGCCTGTTTGTCGTGGGCCTTATATTGGGCTTAGTCATGTTTAATGGGCTGGACACAACAAATAAACGTTTATATATAGCTTGTGAGGCCCAACGTTTTCTTCTCAAATTGCAGGGATATGGTCCTTGAGCTGCTTCACGGTGGAATGGTGTCTTGCCCGCAGGCGTTTCTCAAGCATAAGCTCGATCGCAAAGGTATATTCCGACAAAGCTTTTCATTTTTCTACTTTGGAGCTTTTTCACTGCGCAATGATTGATGTTGATGAACTTTTGCCCCATTTTCTGCGTTTCGTTCTATACATTTTTCTCATTTTTTTTAACATGATGGACGAATTTTGTTTCGTGCTTCCCAAGAATTAACCTAATTCGATCAGCATCAGAGCTAGATCGTGGCTGATGAGCCGCAAGAAGAGGCCTTGTCGCCGCTTTTCGTCTCTCCCTTCAAGTAATCATATTATGGTCCATCATTCCCCTTATGTCAGTGTCTCAGATCAATCGTAGAGGTTAATTCTGAGCATTGTCTCCGAGTGTATTGGTAGTAAGTTTTTGATACGAAATCGACATGCATTTCAATGGATTCGCATATTGTTTAGGTTGAAGATTCCTTTGCTTTACTGATTAGGTTGGTTTCTTCTGCAATGTGATCGCAAAATCATTACCAAATTTCACAGTTTCTCGTTAGTTGCTGCTATGAACAATTTGATTTTGCCTCATCAATTCGCATACTGTTTAGGTTGAAGATTCCTTTGCTTTACTGATTAGGTTGGTTTCTTCTGCTATGTGATCGCAAAATCATGACCAAATTCCTCAGTTTCTGTCATTAGTTGCTGCCATGAACAATTTGATTTTGCCCCGAAAGTTGACACGATGTATGAATGAACAGTGTGTTTAGGGAAAGTGCAGTGCAACCCTTACAACAAGTCGGAAAGAAGGCTCAATGGGCAGTTCCAAAAATCCAAGGCTTTCAGGGATGCAGAAGCAAGTGCTTGCTCTGTACAGAGGATTCTTGCGGGCGGCTCGCTCCAAACCACCCGAAGAACGCAGCAGGATTGAGTCGATAGTGTCAGCAGAGTTCAGGCGGAATTCATCCCAAGTCGACCGTAAGAATTTTCTGTACATTGAATATTTACTCCGTCTTGGGAAGAAGCAATTGGATCAGCTAAAGAGCCCCGCCACCGTTGGATTGTCGTCTTTAAACGTAGAAGACTCTTCCCAGACGAAGAAATATTAGTTGGCCATGGTGGTGGAGGTATGTATTGTGTCGATTTGATTCATTGACCTACATTTGTGCAAGAAAAAAAAGAAATCTTACTGCAGTTAGAGGTGTAGGCCTAACACTATGAAATTGTATTTCTTACACAATTCAAATATCATAACCAAATGCCACGAGGTAATTTGTCGCGTTAGTTGTCGCAGAACTCTTCTCCTATGTAGTTATTCGAATGTAAAGCCTTTTTATCTTTGTTATATTAATATACCTCAAAGTGAGTTTATATCAAAAGAAAACTCATGGGATATACATGAATAGTAGGGTAGTGAAGAATCTTGAGTGGATTTTCATGGGATATTGATGCAAAGGAGAGCCAAGGGCTTTATTCTTGTTCTGAATAAGACAACCTCAAGCGACTCTTCTTCTTGCCAAAAACCGAATCTTACCAAAGAACATTTCATGTCTAGCAACAACAACCTATTGCAGTCGATCGAGAAGATAAAAAAAATAAATAAATAAATAAAAAACCAAGTACATACCAATAGATGGAGTTGACAAGTATACCTATTATGAATCCATGATTGGTATGAAAAGGGACGGATCCCTAAATTTAGGTGCTGCTGAGTAAGCTCAAGCCGAATATGTGGGCTGGTGCAATAGGGAAAGGACCATTAGACCACACATTGTCCATGTGATGACATGTGAACTGACCATTACTTTCACTACTGCTATCTGCGCATGGAGAGAGAGAGAGAGAGAGAGAGGATCTATGTATAGGTTTTCTTTAACAACCATAAAGATAGAGAGTTTCAGCATCATCCCCCATCTCTTTCATCGACTAGGCGCGCAACTTCTCTTGCATGTATATATACCCCCTTCCCCTTCCTCATTTTCTTCCATCTTAACATCGTCTATCTATACTTTTCTCAAACCATCCAACCAACAAAAACATATTTATCTTGAGTTTTTTCCTTACATAAAGAAAAGATATCATCATGTCGGGCGTTTGGGTATTCAAGAGCAACGGAGTGATGCAGCTGGTCGAAAACCCTTCTCAAGCAGCAGCGGCCGAGTCGTATGGCGAGTCCTTGAAGAAAAGGAAAGCGCTGGTTCACCTGGCGTCGGGGCAAGCCATGTCGTCGTACGAATCGCTCGACTGCATCTTGCGAGGTCTTGGCTGGGAGAGGTACTACGGCGGCGACCCTGACCTCCTTCAGTTCCACAAGCGCTCTTCCATTGATCTCATCTCTCTCCCCAGAGATTTTGCCAAGTTCAACTCCATATACATGTACGATATCGTCGTCAAGAATCCAAACGTCTTCCACGTCCGCGATATATACGATTGAAAATAATCAATCCAACACACTTATATACAACCTCCCACAATAATATATATATATAGGGTTTGTCGATTACTTCTCATGCATTAGTTATTGGTTTGTTTGCTTCCCATGCACTTGTATCAGTATGCAATTACGTACGTCTTTAAACTGTAATCATGGTATTTGCATGCACAGTTTGTATGTTATTATATAATGTATATATCTTTATGATGTAGTGAGTCGTCGTGGTACCTATTCTTCTATCTGCGAATGAAGCTACTCTCTCAATTATTATTGATGTTTCGAAATGTCCTAGGATGTTTTAAGCTAGTTTAATGTAGGGTCCATTGAATTAACGGGCATATGGGACGACACGAAGACGCTGCAACCTACATGTGAACCTTATATGAAACGAAAGAAAATCAATCGTAAGATAATATAAATATCAATGGCTAAATTTATATATGTGGCTCGTAGTAAATCTACAAGATACAATAAATTTCTAGTCATTAAAACGAGCTTGACTGATGGATTTGGATTGAAGAGATCGAATAAAAACTGTTCAAAACTGTATAATATTCGAAATTTTTATGACGTGCCAAGAAAATTTTCTAAGGGGGGAAATTGGGAATCGTCATCTAAAAACCAAAATGTTGAATGTAATGATTGGCCTCATGATTTATAGCTTAGTGAATCTTTTGCATCGTCGTACCTTATCCATCCAAAGTGTAAAGTTGCCATGGAAGTTCCATCGAAGATGGAATATTGAGAAAGAAGGGGGGATGTGGGATTTCACGTGAAGTAGGCTAAACGTTATTGATGCTCCCACGTGCTTGGGATGCCTCTTGTCTTCTTCGTAATGTAAGCATCTAGCCAGCAATTTTTAATGTATTAGTCGTTGGGACCAAAATGGTACTGTCTATCCATATTACGATTTTGTTTAAAAATAATATCAAATTACAAAGATCTCCATGCATGAAGCGTAGTTTAGTTTGGATTTGATATTTCCCACATCTCATTACACCAAGAAAACAAAATTCTACAACTTCTAAACTGTGTTAGAGAAAAAAGTTTAAACTTTTGTAATGAAACCATAGAGCTCTATTGTAGAGTTGAAACCTTTACAAACAAGCCTCTGTAATTGCTTGTGCACGACAATGGACGCATGATTCCTTCCACTGTTTTGCTTAATCTGAGCTCATCATTGTTATTTAGGCAGCAGCAGCATATATGCTTTTCTTCGCATGGACCCGAAGTATTCGATAATTTATAAATTTGCGGAATATATATATATATATATTATATTCCTCATCTAAATATCCATTTTTGTTCTTCTCTAGAAGACAGTGAAACCTCGGCATTGTCTGACACAGTTTCCACTTTTGTCTCTCTCTTTTTTTTTTTACTCTTATTCCATATTGATGGACGCCGCTGCCACGGATGAATTTCAAGATTGGGAGGTTGTTCACTCCACCTCCGATTTGGAGTCCACCCCGCTGAACTCTTTCGATGAATTTCAGGAAAATTATTTTTCAGACAACCCTCCTAATCGCTTCTTTCATAAGGTGTCGGCGGAGCTTTGGTCGGACGCAAGCAGCAGCGAACGCTCGTTGGATGGGAATAACGAGATGGGTCTGACTTTCTCTGATAATAAGGCGAAATACGGCGAAAAAGAGGAGCCATTAGGGTCTTCTTGCTCTGAAATTGAAGAGGGATGTGCTAAAGTTTGTGCCTTTGAGGAGAATTCCGAGGTAGGTGTAGTGGGCTTGAATATTGCTGATGTGTCTGACGAAAACCACGCAGTTGATTCCTCTGAGAACGGTAAGAAAAGTGATGACGAGGTTGGAAGTAGAAGGGGGACGACTGTGTGGTGGATGATGCCCATGGATCTCTTGAAGAAATACTGCTTATTTAAAACTAGTCCGATGTGGACTGTATCTTCTGCCGCAGCTGCCATGGTGGGCTTTGTGATACTCGCAGGCAGGTTGAAGAAGATGAGAAGTAAAGCCAAGGGATTGCAGATTAAGGTCACTTGTTGTAATGATAAGGTCTGTCCAAATTCTCTCTGGGATATGCTTAAAGCTTCATCTATCTTTACTCATACTGTTTTTGTTCGATGGAGTTCATAAGGCTCCATCAAGAAACTATTTGAATGCAGTTTAACATACAATTTCTAGTCAGTATATGATCAATGCTTATTAGTGCTACTACTTGGGTTTTGCAGAAAGCGTCTCAGGCGATGAGCCGAGCTGCTCGAATGAACGAAGCATTCTCGATGGTGAGGCGCGTCCCAGTTATCAGGCCGGCTCTGCCGTCCGTCGGCTCGAGCACAACCGCCTGGCCTGCGATGAGTTTGAGATGAGCCCATTTGCATACATAAATCAAGAGACTTGCAGCAAAGTCTGTGATCGTTATCTGTGTGGATGTAATAATTTTCTTGTTTTTTCCCCTTTAACTTGAATGTATTGGGAAATCTCGAAAGTTATGCCTTAAGTTTACGTTGCATACATCCTAAGATTGATTTCTGGTCCTAGAACAAATTCTTATTGAAATCACTGGGGGATAAAATAATTATCACGATTTAGAGGGACTTAATTGAAAACGAGTGGAATTCTTCTAATCTGACGTGGCATTCAGTGTAGAAAATTAATTAGCCTAAGCAAAACAACTAGGAAGGAGGGCAAGGCAAGTCGTCTCTCTGTGGATCTTAATTTAATTCTATTTATTTTCGATAAACAGTAAGAGAGAGAAACATCGACATTTAGAGAGAGAGAGAGTTTGGGATCGATCTGAGCAGCTCCAATCAGAGTAGCATACGGCGGAAATTCTCGATCGTTAGCCCTTCAAACCCCAATTGAAGCTCGGCGAAATGTCCCTGAACATGAAAACCTTGACTCAGGCCTTTGCTAAGGCCTCCGCTGTGATCGAAAAGACGGTCCAAACCACCGTTCAAGAAGTAACGGGCCTTCCGCGGGCCATGCAGGACTATGAGCTCGGCGATCAGATCGGTTCAGCCGGACCTGGGCTCGCCTGGAAATTGTACTCCGCCAAGTCACGCGATGGTCATGCGCCGGCGGTCTACCCCACGGTGTGCGTTTGGGTTCTGGATAAGAAGGCGCTCTCCGATGCGCGGCAACGGGCCGGACTTTCGAAGGCTGTGGAGGACGCGTTTTTGGATGTGATTCGGGCCGATGCTTCCAGGCTTGTCAGGCTGAGGCACCCTGGCGTGGTACACGTGGTACAGGCGCTCGATGAGAGTAAGAATGCGATGGCTATGGTAACAGAGCCGCTCTTTGCATCTGTGGCTAATGCGACGGGTAATGTGAACGATATATCCAGCGTGCCCAAGGATCTCAAGGGACTGGTACCACTACTATTAGGCTTTAAATTATTAATCATTGTGAAAATTCCTTCTGTATTTCATTTTCCCTGACTTTGGAGTGATCTGAGCTGGATGTTAACGAATTGAGTAATGTTATTTCAGCAAATGGGACTATTGGAGGTGAAGCACGGATTGTTCCAGATTGCTGAGACATTGGACTTTCTTCATAACAATGCTCGCTTAGTTCATCGAGCCATATCACCTGAGGTTTATTGCCTTTAGTTCACTTATCTATTTCAAATATTATGTGCTATTAGATGGAGAATGGCAGATATTATGACGAATTCAACCCTTTTTATGATTTTGTTTGATGATAGACTTACTAGACTACTTAAACCATTCCCCCATTTTCTGTGACAGACTGTTATAATTACTTTAAACGGTGCTTGGAAGCTTTGCGGTTTTGGTTTTGCAATTTCAATTGATCAGGCGTCTGATTCCGGTGCTATGCAGGCGTTCCACTATGCTGTGAGTAACGGTTTTGTTTGGTTTATTTTATTCGGATGAGTTTTGCTTCATTATATTAAAAATCTGTCGGTTTCCATTTTCTCTTTTTTGTCGGCTATATATATCCATGCATTTCTGGTCAATCTGTAAACTGCACCGAATTGAAAATATTTTATGCTGCTCCTCTCATAGAATGTAATTTTTTATAATAATAGCACCCTGTACTTTTTCCGGATAGTAATAGTTAAAACGATAACTTTCTATTTAAAGATATTTCAGAAAACAGTGGACTTTTTGAGGTCTTCGTGATATATTATATATATTGATAATTTGAATGATGAATATCAGATTTTCTTCTTTATAGGAATATGACGTGGAAGATTCTGTACTCCCCCTGCAGCCATCTATAAACTACACTGCTCCCGAGTTGGTTCGTAATAGAACATCGGCGGTTGGATCTGCCTCTGATGTTTTCAGTTTTGGGTGTCTTGCCTACCACTTAATAGCACGGAAACCTTTATTTGATTGCCACAACAATGTGAAAATGGTAATCATGTCGTATCCCAAGAACCTCGGTTTCTTGCTTACTATTTGGTTGAATTCTGATCAGTCAATGCACTTCTTAAACATGTTTCATTATCATCTGCAATGAATGATATCTAAATTCAATTGTTTTACTTGCACAAATATGGAAAAGCATCTTAAGTACAATCATTGCCTTCAGCCAGTAGACCCTATCTACGACAATCACCCAATCTCGCTTTGTCATTGATTATTTTCATCATGTGAATTTGTTTTTTGTTAGTGGACTTCAAATTTATCTTTCATGCGTCTTGCTAGAACATTTGTTAGTTGCCTTGCTTTAAGTGTGATGGCTAATGTACAACCGTTTGCAGTATATGAATAGTTTGACCTATCTCACCAATGAGGCTTTTAGTGCCATTCCGAGGGAGCTAATTCCAGATCTGCAGAGAATGCTCTCTTCAAATGAAGCTTCACGGCCAACAGCTTTAGATTTTACAGGTAATTAAAGCTGTGGTTACGACATTGTATTCAAATATGCTATTATACTTTTATTTACTGGAGACATGATTGAATTTGTCTTGACATGTTGGTAAAATTAAATAAACATTCTATGGCGAGTAGCTTAATTCTTTCTAATGCCTCTGTTATGCTTTGAGTTATCAGCTTTCTTAAGTTTTCTAGTCATTAACCAACTGCTTGTACGTTATTATTCAGGTTCATCCTTTTTTCGGGAAGATACTAGGTTCCGTGCTCTTCGCTTCCTCGATCACATGCTTGTACGATATAATGTTTTTTTTTTCAAGTTTATTGTAGTACTATTTTTCTAAGGTCAGTTCTGATCATGCCCTAATTAATACCAGGAGCGAGATAACATGCAGAAATCTGAATTCTTAAAAGCATTATCAGACATGTGGAAAGATTTTGATCCTCGAGTACTTCGTTACAAGGTCTGTCTCACACATTACCTTCAATGCCATTTTAGTTTTTTGTCCTCGTTTGCGATTTGAATAATTCGAAGACAGTGACAATGAAAGACAATAAACTCATTTAAAATTTAATTATGGGCCACATGCTGTCCTTGACATGCTTGATTTCTGTACTTTGTGGCATCATCGTGGCTATTCTTACAGTAACATTCTGGTTATGATGGTGTTGACATTGTTAATAATGTAGATATTTTTGTGAATTTTTTTTAACTGAGTTATGGATGAACATCTTGTCTACAGGTTCTCCCACCACTTTGTGCAGAACTCAGAAATTTGGTAATGCAACCAATGATTCTGCCAATGGTTCTAACAATTGCGGAGTCGCAGGTAATACTATAGTTAATATAGGTCTCTATTTGAGGTGCTTATGCATCTTTAACGTTAAGTTGATTGACCTGTAAACATGTTATCTTCTACATTATGTGGCTTCATGATTCACGTGATCTTGATGTTATTAAAAATATGCACATAATGTAAATGTTGTTTATTTTAATCTAATGAGGCATTGAAGTACCATTGCAGATAAAGTGTCAAAAAGTAATTTTACTTCTGTGTTGCTTGAGTTAGTTGACAGTTGACTTAGACATGTTAGACCTAGTCAGATTATGAACATTTAATCATCTTACTTTCTGGAGCAGATATTGTATGACATGCATTCAAATTTGCCGCAGGACAAAAATGATTTTGAGTTGTCAACACTACCGGCTCTTGTTCCTGTCTTGAATTCAGCTGCAGGGGAAACGTTGTTGCTTCTTGTAAAGCAATCAGAGCTTATAATTAACAAGGTAGTGAAATTTTCTGAATTGATATTCATCTACGTAATTACTTGAATGACACGTTTAAATTTAGATTATTAACATGAGCTCACAATTTATGTGTGGTGTTCAAGGAATTACTTAGAGCTCACTTCCTTGATTATGTTGAGAATTTTCGCTTTATATGACAATTAAAGGCACCTTCTAGGAAGGATGGAAATGTTGAGTCAAAACTTAACTCCGCAAGCAAAAAATTTATTTTATGCTGATGGAATAAATTAAGCAGGCAAAATACTTTGTTCTAGATAAGGAAAATTTTGAATGTTCATCCCATGGGAATGTGCATATGCATGCACTTCTCTTATTAAAAGGGTTTTGCTTTTATCAATGAGACTTGTAACAGAGGCACTGTATTATATTTGCTTGCAGGCTAGCCAGGAGCACCTTATACAACATGTTTTACCCATGCTTGTTCGAGCTTATGATGATACTGATGCTAGATTACAAGAGGAGGTTCTAAAGAAGACTATTTCCCTTGCAAAGCGGCTGGATGTTCAGGTGATAGTTGTCTTCTGTAGTCTGTTGTTTGGAATACTTAATACTGAGAACTTGTTTCTCCTATTTTACATGTTAAATGAACCCTTCACTAAAGATGGGGTACATGCTAATTCATACTTGTCTGATATTTGGCATTTCATTTAGAGATGGTTTGTCCTTTTCAGTTGAATTGTAGCTAATATATTAAACCTGATTAATTTTGGTCTGGGCATCTATCAAATGTAGGCTTATTAGAGATTAAAAGATTGCTTTCTCATCATATTCTGCACTTTTTCATCATTTTCAGCTGGTAAAGCAGGCTGTTCTGCCTCGTGTTCATGGATTGGCACTTAAAACGACTGTTGCGGGGGTATAAATCTTTCTCCCTTTATGCTATGATTGTTGAATGCATACAGAAATGGACAGAAATCAGCGTCGATGACATGATTTCAGATGCTTCATTGTTGTATTCGTTTATTTTTTTCGTGGAAATCGAATCATTGTAAAACCTTTGTTTCTTCTGGTGTGCAGGTGAGAGTGAATGCCCTCATATGTTTTAGTGAATTGGTAACCGTACTAGATAAAAGTGCCACATTAGAGATTCTTCAAACTATCCAACGGTGTACAGCTGTTGATCATTCTGCTCCAACTCTCATGTGTACCCTTGGGGTTGCAAACTCAATTTTGAAACAGGTTTGTCATTCTGATAATTTTGGAAGAAACAAGATATCTCTACATAATTAGAGTCCATTCTTATGTTTTGATGGCTCCGTTTCTATCTGTCAGTATGGCATTGAATTTGTGGCCGAACATGTTCTTCCACTGCTTGTACCTCTTCTCATTACACAGCAATTGAATATTCAGCAGTTCGCAAAGTACATGCACTTTGTGAAGGATGTCCTGAGGTATTAATTATTATTACTATCTTTTGCAACAGGAACGTAGTCTTGCACATTACCGTCCCTCTATTTGTAATCACATTCCTTTCTTTTAAACTTGCTTAATTTTGAATTTACCATGTTGGGTAAATTACAGAATAGCTGAGGTAACGTTCTTTTCTGCTATTTATTACAGGAAAATCGAAGAGAAACGAGGAGTGACTCTGACCAATTCTGAGATCCCAGAAATTCGAAGACCACTGTCTGCTGCTGAGAATAACAATAGTTCAGGAAAAATGAATAAGATGCTCAGCAGTGGCAGCACATCAATTCCCAAGCAAGGTTCATCATGGGATGATGACTGGGCGGTGCCTGCAAGAGCAGCTCCAATTGCCCAGCAGCAGCCTTCATCTACTTCAATCTCTCAACCTGCAGTGCCTAGTCAGAATTCAGTCCCTGCGGTTGATGTTGAATGGCCTCCTAGATCTGCATCTAGTGCCACCACACCTCAATTTGGTGGCTTGGAAAATCTAAATGGAAACAGTGGCTCATCCAATTCAAATCCCAGTTTAGACGATATTGACCCTTTCGCTAATTGGCCACCGCGCTCCTCAGGTGTTTCTAGCTCTCCCAACAATGGTACTGTAGCAGCCTTGGCGAATAAACAGTTTGGTCTTGGCAGCTACACCCCAACAACAAACAACACCTTGAGCAGCCAAGCTCCATCATGGGCCTTTGGCACAACAATTTCCGGCGAGGATAAGACCCAAAATCAAGGAATTAGACCATCATCAACTTCTTCATCAAATTTTAGTAGTAGCATTAGTCTGTCTCAACCCAATTCAATGAACTCTCTTGGGAATCTGAAGCAAAATCATGGCATTTCAGTTAGTTCAAGGAACGAAAAGGCATCAGATATAGGATCCATATTTGGTTCTAGCAAGAGCGAGTCAATCGCACCAAGACTTGCTCCACCCCCGACAACTACAGTGGGGAGAGTTGGATCAGGACGAGGTCGGGGCAACCCACGGCAAAATGGGTCGGCACAGTCCGGGCAGCCTCCTCTCCTGGACTTGCTGTAGATGCTTTGCCTTCACAAATCAGCCTTTTTTGGTTATATGGTAAATTTTGTTTAAAAGGTACAGATTAGGATACTGTGCTTCATCATATATTTTCACCAGCATGAGAACTTCCGTTCATATGTATACCGTGTTGTTCTGCAGATTGTATTATTTCGTTTCATATTCTTTTCTCTATTTTCCCTCTTTAAGCTCGAAACTGTTTGGGGAATTGTGTTGTTCAATGTAATAGGTACGAAAACCATAGATTAATATATATATATTGGTGATTTTGGTTTCTCCATGACAATGTAAAGCTGATGTATTATTCTTCTTTATGGATTTGATTATCATGCGGAAGTCTTCGGTTATGTTCATGTCAAGTCAACGTTCCATAAACAATATTAATAAAACTCAAAAGGTTCCAATGTTTATTCTATGGATTAATTTAGTCTCGATATTTCGCATGAATCAATATAGTCCCAATGTTGTCGATTTTGGATCAATTTGGTCCTATCGTCATGATAAACGTCGATTTAACGGAAATTTCACACGGGTCCCATACTAAATCATGTGTGAATCGAATTTTGAAATATTTGCAGGATTTAGGGGTTCGTACTGTTTTCTTCTACTGTCAATGAAGCTCGACGAAACAGTCAATCTATAGCTCATGTTTGAATTTTAGAGGAGAAATTTTTAATAACCATTTCAATTTTATCGATCCAATTACTAGACTATACGTAATTTTGTTACAATAGCACGACAAAACCCAACGATATTTAGAAGGATCCTTAAAACAGCTTATTAATGGCTTGTGACTGCTTTGTAATAACGCCAGCAGTCGAAGGATTCTGGGACAAGATGATCTCATAGCCATCATGTAAAGAATCCATACCTGGAACCATGATCTGCCACACCAAGGCTCCGCTCATGGTGCCGCCGCTCGACTGCGCATACGAATAGATATTCGCATAAACATCTCCAATGAACACATCCCTCTTCTGCACTGTGTAGCCGGGATCTTTGCTCGACTTCCCAAACTCCCCGAGCACTAAAGGCTTCCTCAGCACCACCTTGGCGTAATTCAAATGGTTGAACAGCCAATCGCCCATGAATTTCGACTGCTCTTGCTCGCTTTTCCCGGCTAACCATATATCGGGGTAAGCGTGAAGGGTGGCAAAGTCCAATTCTTTGACTTGATGGGCATCGATGAAGTCCGTTCCAATGAGGAACCCGCCGGGGTTCAGCTTCTGCCTCTGGCCCGGCCCGTAGTATCCCTCCATTCCCACCCCGACCAAGTGCTTGCTGTCCAATGACTTCACGAATGGCGCCATTTCTTGAATCCAGCCCTGCAATGCAATGAAGCCCATATATAAGTCGGTCAGTAGATACAGCAATGCATTCGTCATAAATGGATATGGATATCATTATAACATTACTTACGGTGATCGTCTTTCCAGAAGTGTCCGATGGACATCGAGGCTCGTTGATTAGTTCCCAAGCCATGATTGTCGAATCGTCCTTGTACGCAGTTTTAGTCACGGAGTTGATTCTTGTCAATATAGTCTGCATGCATGCATGCATGCATCGTAACATTCAGAAAACCCTAAAACTTAAATTCCTAATTGATTACTACTTTATTACCTTGACAAGGTTCTTGTAGTAACCTCTTACGACTGGATTCGTGTAGAAATCATCATCACTTTTGATCTGAGCGCCTGCCGTTCTAGCCCACTGAACGTACTGAGGTCTGCCGCCGAAATCCTTGTAATTATTCACCAAGCTCAATATCAAGCGAATCCCATTCTTTCTTGCTTCAGAAACCACAAAATCCAGCGCCTGATTATGATCATTGATTCAACAACATCAAGTATTAGTTTAATCAACCTCATTAAAGCCAAGACCAATGTAATAATGCTGTGTGTTTAGACTAAACTAACCTGAAAAACTTGTTCGTTGTATACTCCTGGGGATGTCTGAAGAGCCCCATTAACTCCATCGCTGAAAGCCCAAGTTCTAGCAACTGTGAGGCCAGCCTGGGAAGCTTCCTTGAACGCCTGAGATACTTTGGACCTCCCACTGGGATTTGAATTAGCCACGGTCATCATCCAGTAAGCATTGAACCCATTGAAGGCAAAGGTGGACCGGCCGAGGACAAAATGAGAGCCCAACTTCCCTACGAATAATCCATCGTCTGTCTTTTGACAAGAGACATTAACGGCGGCGGCCCACAAGGCTAATAGCAGCGCCGCCGTCAAGAACTCATCACTTCCACGAGCCATTTTTAGTTCTTGGTTATTATATGTAATATATTTAGTCAGTTTACTTTTGTTGCTTCTACGAACTGAAAAGCTGATCATCGTTTGCAGTATATATATATAAGGATATATATCAATCTGAATATCCACGAAGAACGATTTTGAGTTCAATGTATTGAATGTGTGGTGATCTTATTCCATATACATCGTCGTCTTCCCTCGTCTATATCATGCTTGATTAGATGTGATTACTTTTTCAGTGCACACAGATAGGCATCGAAAATAATGGAAGATCTCCAAGTTCATGCTAGGATCAAATTTCCAGGATTATGGCCTATCTATATTTAAAATTAATTAACAAAGAATAGTAGGTAACGGCGTATATATATATATATATGCGTATACATATATATTAAAAATCCATCTTTGGCCTTTGGGTAAAGAAAGAAACCCTTTCTTAGACAAAGCAAATTAATAGATGAGAATAATTGTCATGAAGACGCTTACGATTATAATTTTATCAATAACCATAATAAGCAAAGTTTATTAATGATTTTTGAAGCAAATATTACAACAAAGTAAATAACCATATAACAGCATTAATTAATATATAAAAACGTAACAAACGATAATGCCTCGTATATTCTATCCTTGATACATATCCGAAAATTAGACTCGACCCAACAAAAGTGGAGGTGCATCCATAACTCCATGGACCTCCATACATTATTATTATTATTATTATTATTCAATCAAGCGATCAGTTGTTGACAGCATGATGATGGGCTCGAGGGTGGCGATTGAGACGATGTGCATGGGCACGAGCTTGACCGCCGGCGAGCCGTGCATGAGCTTGCGTTCGAGCGGCGTGAGCGGCCTTAGCAGCATGAGGGCCATTATTATTACTATTACGGGTGGTTCTTGCCAGATGAGACAAAGCACTCATGGCCTGAGACTGACTGGACATGATCCCGGCGGTGGAAGGACACTGCGATAAGACGATCTCATAGCCATCGTAATAAGAATCCATGCCTTGAGCCATCAGTTGCCATACCAAGCTCCCACTCATGGTGCCTCCACTTTGCCTTGCATATCTGTAGATGTCTCTATACACATTTCCCATGTACGTATCTCTCTCGTTAAGGCTAAACCCTGGATCTTTGCTCGATTTTCCGAACTCGCTAATCACCAAAGGCTTCTTCAGAACCGTTTGAGCGTCGTTCCAATGGCTCGACATCCATCTCTCCATGAACTCCATTTGCTCCTCCTCGCTCTTCCCCGATAGCCAAATGTCGGGATATGCATGCACGGTGGCGAAATCGATCTCTCTTACAAGATGGTTGCTGATGAAGTCTGTCCCGACTTGATATCCAGGGTTAACTTGCTTTCTTTCGGGCATGGTATCTCCGTAGAATCCTTCCATGCCTACCTCAAGCAAGTGCTTGCTGTCCAAGGATTTAACAAAGCTAGCCATCTCCTGGACCCAACCCTGCCAACCATTATCATCGCAAGCTCAGAATGGTTTGTCTGAACCTACGAAATCGGTTAGTGCGTGTGTGTGTAATGAAAACAAACATGCTTACGTTAACTGTCTTCCCGGAGTAATCAGCTTGGCATCTGGGCTCATTGATGAGCTCCCAAGCCATGATCGTCGGGTCATCTTTATAAGCCATTCTTGTAATCGTATTCACTCTTGTCACTACTCTCTGCATCATCATCGTCCCATTCAGTTGATAAAAATGAGATGGAAATCATGGCTTATTAATTACTTGCATGTTTTTCTAGTACGTTAAACTTACTCGGACGTGGTTTTTGTAGTAATCTTTAACCGCGGGATGCGAGTAGAAATCGTCGTCGCCGTTTACTTGAGCCCCGGCATTTCTAGCCCACTGAACGTACTGCGGTCTGCCGCCGTAATCCTTGTAGTTATTCACGAAGCTCAATATCAAGCGAATACCATACTTTCTTGCTTCAGAAACCACAAAATCTAGTCCCTGCAGTATAAGGTTCCATTGAATTATATTACAAAAAAGAGTGTAATTCCATATATGTAATAAGCTTTATCTATATATATTATACCTGAAAGACTTGTTCATTGTACATGCCGGGAGATGTCTGAAGAGCACCATCTCCTCCATCGCTGAAAGCCCACGTCCTGCACACGGTGAGCCCAGCGGCCGACGACTCTCTAAACACTTCAGTCACTTTGTACCTCTCGTTGGGGTTAGAAGCTACGTTCATCATCCAATACGCATTGAACCCATTGAACATAAATGGCGAACCATCGACGGCAAAGTGAGAACCCATCGTTCTGACGAATGATAAATCCCCGGGAAAACTATCTACTTCGCATGTAGAGAGGATTCCCAGGAACACTAAAACCATGCAAACGTTAATTTTTGAGAGATTACGACCCATTTGTTTTGCTGTATATATCTCTCTATCACTGTTTTTCTCTAACTGTATATATCTTTTGTTGGTGATGTGATCTGAGGGATATATGCTTTCGTTGCATTGCATGGGTATTTATAGCGGTTATGAAGATACTATATATAGAAATTTGAAGTGGATACATTGCGGGAAAAATGTAAGAAAAATCGGTGGAGTAAAGAAATATAAATTTATCTGTCTATTAATAGCAAACAGTTAACTGCATGGAATATTGCAGAGAAAACGGTGTTAAAATCTCAGGCTAAGTAGAAAGTTGGTGTAAGCCTTTTATTTCTTTATGTAAGATTTAGTTAGTTGAGAGTCAGTTGTAGTAATAAATAATCGTTAACTATTACTATGTAGTGCTATATATAGAACACATACACACCGTGTTCGTCCATGTGGTTCGTTAGTTCATAAATATTCAGTTAGTTTATGATCCTGAAAATTCTCAGTCGCATGTGCTCAACGATTTTATTTTATTTATATTCTTTCATAAAGTATAAAGTTATCACAATCCTTACATTTCAACTAAGTTCAATCAGAATAAAATGAATCTCCTAAAAAAAAGAAAAAAAAACTAAGTTCGGGTTGAATGAAATGAATTTCCTTAAAAAAAATCAAATTCACTTCGAAGGAAATCGTAACCTTATTGGACATTCACACAATGATACTGTAGTCCATCCAATTTGACAAAATTCAATTTGAAGTGAATTTAAGCTTGATTGGACTAATCTGACTTGGGGCTGGTTTCCCTAACTTATGTTTATCCTTCCAAATCCAGACAGAATGATAATGTAGTCCATCCAATTTGACAAAATTCAATTTGAAGTGAATTTAAGCCTGATTGGACTAATCTGACTTGGGGCTGATTTCCCTAGCTTATGTTTATCCTTCCAAATCCAGACAGAATGATACTGTAGTCCATCCAATTTGACAAAATTCAATTTGAAGTGAATTTAAGCCTGATTGGACTAATCTGACTTGGGGCTGATTTCCCTAGCTTATGTTTATCCTTCCAAATCCAGACAGAATATAATAGTCACTGTTAAATTCGGCATCGGGCCTACGCATATGGGCCCGCATAGGAGGAGAGTTGACCGCATAAGTTGTGGGCTTTCATCCTAAAACCAATTGGTGATAGGTGGAGTGACCCACCAACTTATATAATAGTCAATCCCTTCCGAATTAATCGATGTATACATGTGACTTATCAATCTCAACCGTCACAGAATATAATAGTCAAGTAAATTTGATCTATTAGCATGACCTACTTCTCCATATGTCATGACCTTACTTACCACTTATCTAACTATCAAAAAATTTAAAAATAAAAATAAAAAAAACAAGAAATTCCTTATGGCCCTTTAATCTCACCAACGGGCCTAAAGGAGTAGTATATTTGTGATTGGGCTTGAAATAGGCTCAATTAAGAAAAGAGGGCCCAATATCCGAGAAACTCCATGGTAAAGGCCAACGACTGTACCATTGTTAAAATTAATGTATCGTCCAAAGTCAGATTCGTACTATCTTGTAGCTGAACGATCGTCGATCACCTTGTAGGGAAGGAATTGATGTTGCGGGATCGGAATGGGCAAAACCGCCGCCAATGGCGGCGTTTTTTCGGATCACAATCGTCGCCGTCGTGGTGGTGGAGTGGTCGGACAACCAGAAGGAGACTGTTGGTTCGGGTTATTCTCATTGCGCTCCCAATAATTGCACTCATTCCACCTCTTTACTTACATTTCTCACTCCGCCGATTCCACCAGGTCCACTCGATCTGCTGATCCTCACTTCTACAGCTGTTTGTGATGATTTTTTCCCAGTTTTCCTTGTTTTCCTATTTTCCATGGTTAATACTGCTAATTGTTTTCTTATAGTTAAACTACATGCGATACTATCTGTCTGCAGATGCAATCTCGAAGATGTAGTTGGATCAAAGATCCTCCTTTAGTGTGTGCTCATGGGGGAGATTCAACCAATGCCTTCCCCAACACTGTGCGTCTCTTACTGTTTCTCCACTAAATGAATATGCATTGAGCTTCTGATTATTTTGCTTGTGACAGATGGAAGCATATCGCATCGCATTGGCTTCTCAAATAGATTGCATTGAGATCGACCTGTCTCGTTCTTCGGATGGAGTATTGTTCGCTCTTCATGACAGGTTTCAATCAATTTGCATTAGGCAATTTCGTACATTATCTAGTTATCCTCTTTTTATGCTTTTATCTTATATATCCTGATTGTTAGGTCTGTTTAATCTATAGTTGCATGCGTGTTAAAATTAAACGTCCCGTACCGACAGTTAGCGCTAAATTATTTACGCCGTCTGACACATCTTAAGGATGCCAATCGGCTTCATATCGTTATGAAGTTATTAGGAATGTTGATCCTCATATGTTACAGGCAGGGAACTTCAGCTGCTAACTGGGAATGGTACCTCTAAAGTTGGTTACTTGACCACGAAAGAGGTTATGACATATAATAAGTATTTGCTGTTTCCAACTGCATGTTAAAAATAGTAAATTTATTTATTGTTTCGTACTTTAATTTGTAGATTGCGGATCTTGGTTCCATACATCAGCATTCTCTTAAATTTCACGACTTGAGTATTCCAACCGTTGAAGATTCTTTGAATGTATGTTGCAGAACTCTTCCTACATATCCTAAAATTTAGTTTTAAGAAGATTGTAATCATATCTAATATACTGATGTTGCTTTCATAATGGCTTAGCTGGTATCGAGTTCTGTTAGGAAGGTAATTCTTGATGCTAAGGTTGGGCCTCCGCTGTACGAGAAAGGATTAGCCACAGATATTCTTTCTGTTGTAAGTCTCTTTAGTTGATGAAGCTTGTTTTTGTTTCCATTAGCTGCCTGGCAGGAAAGAACTTAAATATCCATTATTCCATGACTATAAGATTAATAATCAATTTTTTTTTTCAGTTGCTGATTCCTTTTCTAGTCTTGAATATGAGTTGATTTCTAGACATTGTATCAACTTTTCAATGGCTGTTTATTGCTAGAATCATATTCGTAAATAATAGTTCTACACAAATTCTCGGTTTTGTCTTGATCTTTTTCTGTACTCTGTTTTAGCTGTAGACTCGATACTATGAATACTTCAGTTATGTGTTTTTCGGTCTATACCTCCATTCTGTTCAAAAACATAATGAGATTCTTGCGATCTGACATCTGAGTGACTTCTGATTTGATAAAAAATTATATTTGTAGGTTGAAAGAACCAATTGCAAGAACTGTGTTGTATGGTCCAAAAGTGATACCCTGGCAAGGAACGTACTTAAATTATCCTCGCCTATCACGGTAATTTCTGTTTGCCCTGCTATTCTACTATCATTTCCCATGACCAGTTTTTATGTATGAGTTGGTGGGTTCCCTTTTCGTTTCCAAGTTTCCTCAAGTTTGTGTGTGAAGAATCAAGAAATTATTTGCTGAAAGTAAAGGATTTTTTTTAAAAAAAAATCACCGTATATAGCTACACGACTTATGATGTTTTTCAACTTTCTCATGTTTGCCATCGTTATGATTCACATGTGGTTCAATATAAAATGCCAATATTTATCTGATGGCACGTATAGTTTCCATTGTGATTACATGTGTCGACAATCTTTTGAGCGAATTCAACTATGCTGTTGTAGCTTTGAAGTACCATATACATTCTTGCTAGTCTTGTCCGACTCACACTGCCATATACATTTTGTGTAAGGTTGGGTACATTGTAATGATGAATCTTGCCACTGGTGCTCGGTCAAAACTACTGAGGATGAGAGGAGCCGGGGTGGTGGGTGTATACCACCCGTTAATTGACGAAAAGCTAATGAGAATCCTCCACGGGTATGAAAAGCTAGCGAGAATCTTTGCCCATTAACAGCTGCAGTCTTCTCCCTGCTCGAGGTCCTAACAGACCCTTGACGATGATAATGATTTATAACAGGAGAAACAAAGAGGTTTACGCATGGACCGTGGAGGAAGAGGAATGGATGGAGAAAATGTTGTGGGAGGGCGTGGATGCTGTCGTCACAAGCAATCCTAGTCTTTTCCGGCGCGTTATGCAGCAAGCTAAAACACAATGCTTTGAACAAGGTTTTAGTTAGCTAGCTAGCTAGCGTGACGCTGCCAAAGAGAAATTCTCCATGAATACATACATACATAAATACATACTCCTCTTACCAAGTGTACTAACGGTAGCATAATTACTAATGTGAAGTGTATTACATCCTCCATTTTATATAGAGAAACTGTGCTCGTATATCAAATGTTAGAAAGACAAAGTTTCTATCGTTCAAACATTGTCTTGCTAGTTGCTGTCTATTTCCCAACATGGGATATTTAATTACCATACTTGCAGCGGAGGCACTACGTAAGGGTTGGTGAAGTGCTATTTAGAAGGGAAAAAAAACGAAGGGATTGCTGACTGAGTCAAGTCAAGTGAACTGACATCTCATATAGTATCCATTTTTATACGGAGGAAGAAAAGTAATCACTTGGGGCAATGACTAATATTAACAATAGTCATCATCGTTTTGACGCATTCTCATAGCTCACCTCACCTCACCTCACCTACTAAATAAGGTCAACTCCCAGGAAGGGCAGAAGCATCATACAGTGAAGATTCCATTATCTTAATCGACTGGTAATTCAGTTCAGATGAGATCCCTTCATCATCCTCTACCGACCTTGTTGATATACTTACATTACAATCCAAGATTCTTTGCCGGCCGGTCATAAAAATGGGTGGTTCCGTTCTATATTACTGCTGCGTATGCAAGGGTGGCCGAGTTCTATTCCACTACGACAAAGCTAGCAGTGGCGAGATAAAAGACTTGGCTGCCTTGTGCTTGGAGATGACTCCTCCCTATCACAGATGGTATTTCCACACCACGGGCGGGAAGACTTTTGGGTTCTTAACAGAGGGAGACGACGACAATGGCTTCACATGCTTCGCGATAGTTGACCATAGTATCAGCAAGTCTCGGCTCCTTGGCTTCCTTCGCATGTTGAAGGACGAATCGAGGAAGAGGGTGATGAACAGGGACAGGCCTTGGAGTGTCTTACAGCAGGAGCAGTTGCTTCCTGTCGTTGATCGCTTGGCGACCTCTCTAGGGCAGGACAAGGATCCATGGGCTGCCTGTAATAATTTTATGCCTCATCATCATCATCATCATCAAGCTCCTTCATCGTCATGCAACGATGATGCCGAAGGTGGTGGTTCTTCCACAAGGGTCAATAAACTAATGAAGGATCATGCCATCTTTGTGAGAGGAGATTGCAGTGAGATGGAGGAGCAGCATCATAGGTTTATTCAGATGAGAGGAGCAAACGATCAAGAAACATCATCGTCCGCTGCATATCCCAAGGATTTCAATTCATCCACGATTACATCTGATTCACAACCGTCTTTACAACAGCAGTGGTGTCGCCAAGCCCGGATTGTTCTTGCCATCAATGCTGCAGTCTGCATCGTTCTATTTGCAGTATGGTTAGCTATATGCCGCGGTATGAAGTGCATCCGTTGAGAGGACTCGGAAGATGCAATTTTTCTTCTTCGAAACTTGGGAAGCATATTGAGGTGGTCGATCCATCTAGTACAACACTTGCCAGTCAAAAATGTAAAAAATTCTTACATTCTTGTACAAAGTGTAAAGTCTTACGATGGCCTCTTGCATTCCTCAGCAACACTTACGAATGGGCATATAAATCATAAACCGCCCAAATGCAATGAGAAATCGATTGAATACTCTCTCACCGCTTCATCTCGTTTTAGCATTGAGGTTTATGAATGCTAGACTTGAGAAATTCTGAAATATAGAACATTTGGTGGACAAGGAATGGCCAAAATGTGTCCTAAGTAACATGCCGATTCATGAATTGCACATAGTCTCCAATTTTATCAAGTAGACCACGGAAATAAGTCAGCATTAAACTACACAACTGTTGGGCGGTTGCCCACATAGAAATCGATAGCCATGTCACTAGGGCTTGCAAATAAGCTAAAGGGGTTTTATCAAGGGACTCACAAAAAGAGACACAGATTGTTATTCACTTATCCCACTCGGAGCTCCGAAATTCAGGAATTGGCTTCGATAGGCTCTGATTGTCATTCAGCCGCAGCTGGTTGGTGTAACGGTCCCATCCCATGATATAAGGCAGGGCAAACTGTACCAAGACAAAGGCATTACTAACAAGATTGAACATAACAAGTTGAATGATTGTTCAAATGATATAATATCTAAATTTTCCAGAGAACGAGCAATAACAGACAAAACATATCATGCCATACCGAGCAAGCGGTTCTCAGGACAGCAAATTCTGCAGCAGTGACAGGGACAACCAGCCGATCATTCGTTTTGAGGATGTTGTTTACAACGTCTACAAAAGAAAAGTCAAACAATGGAGATCAACAATCTGTGAACTTCATTTTTATTATTGAGAATCCATATGGAGTTCAAAGATAAAGGCACATACTGCCAAGCAAAAGTAATTTTCTGACTTTCTACCATTAATTGTCCTCATTTGGTGCATAAATAATTGCATATTTCTTTTCATCAGGCAGGCAAATCATGTCCACTAGATTCCGCAAAAAGGTATATGAAGAAGAAAATACGAACTGTACAGAGCTGTGTACTTTACTTACTCAATGAAATGAAGTAACCACTGCCATCAGCATGTGCCTTAATCGATAAACTCTTCCGCACTTGCCCAGCATTGCTGTAAAATGAAATCTCAGTTAAGAAAAAGTCAGGCAATATCAACTACGACAAAAATGACTAGACAACGTTGTTGAGAATCAGAGATCAAAATAGCTGGCAAATTATCAGATACATAACATAACCACCAACCTCGATAGCATTGCTGGGTCATGGAAGAATTCACAAGACTCTGTCGATTTCAAATTTATCAAAGAACCAATCTCCGTGGCAGACAGAGCAAATTTCTTCAAAAAAAAAACAGCTGAGGTTAAAATGTCGATCATAATGATAGGTTTTAGGAGGATCAGATATAGATGAATTACCTGCTTCTTATCCCAATCATACTTGCGTTCGCCAATTGCAGGCCACAGTGTCAACATAATAACACCACGCCGTTCGACTCTGTAACCTCCAGACTGCAAAACAGGGATGGAAAGAAGGGCACACGACAGCTCAATTCCATAGAAGAAATGGGACACATACAAACATCTATATATATATATATATATATATATATATTCTTTTATGAATAAATAGAATTACCTCCAATTTAGTGAACGTTGGCAACAGAGGGTCAGCGGAAAGTGCAGCTTTACCTTTGTAGATTGAATATGGCGCAAATATTTTAGCTGCAGACGAAACGTCTCACATCAAGAAACAGAAGAAAGGCACATAGCTTCACACAAGACACAGCTTTCAATTATCAATACCAGAGTCAGAGACGGCAGTCTGGGTACTCAGACCACGCAACAATTTCAAGTCATCGCCCAACAGAGTGCTCTTCTTTTCCCTGTTCAGCATATTTTGCGGTGAGTGTTTATCTCGGCTGTTGAAAAACAAATTCTAGTTCATCGATAAACACAAATGAACGCAGCTAGAGAAATCCACAGCCGACCAGAAATCTGAGAAACCACACACAGAACCACAACTTTCTGGGGCGGTGCACGATGATGCACACCGAACAACCTCAGCAAGCAGCTAAGTGACCACAACTTGGGACTTCGATCAGTAAAAACTATAATAATCGTCGAAGGACTAATAGTAGCAGAGCTGAGACACACTCAATCAAGGGTTTAGGGTTAACTTACCTTCTCAAGGAGTTCAAAATCAGCCGCCGAAACATCTCGCTACTCCACTTCTGTTTCTTTCTTCCAAGCAACTTTTTCACGGTATTGTCTACGCAGGCGCTCGACTCGATTTTCAAGTTTTGAGAAACGAAGCGATTTAATTAATAAATTTCATAATTTGCACTATTGGCCCCCAAAGTTTGAACTTTAAACCAATTTGGTCCCTTTGGTCCAAATTATAACCATGATTCAAGCAAGACACACACTGTTAAAAGACACTAAAGTTCTCATCTTGTCATTCCATGCTCATAATCCTTTTGGTATTTGCTCTTATTGTGCATTTTAATGTAGCAAACTATAGGACCTAATCATGGATGAGTCAATCTGTAAGAACACATCATCTTCTTGAATTGTATGATTTGATTGGCAAGATCACTTACTATTATATGCTCAGTCACTTATATATGTTATCATCTTAACAAACAAGCAGAAGGGTCCAAGTGTTTTCCATCTTCTTTACGTTTTACTGATCATGGAAGAACTAATAGGTGAAGTAAGACATAATAATCACATCATTTAAGAACTGAAAGCAAGGCATCAATATGTTAAAAGACAGCGTTAGTGTCATAACGCTTTTCGATGGTAATATTCAAGTAAAAAGAAAGAATAAGCGTGTAATCAACGGTACTATACTAACTGTATTATTACTGCTACATATAAGCACAATACATATATGAAACTTCCTCAAAGTCATCGTTGCATGTGCAATAACGAGAGAGCCAAAGTACTTGTATATATATATATATATATATATATATTGGCTGGCTACGATCCCAAGATGAGCGAGCAGTTGTTTCTTCGTCGGCCTTGCTTTACGAACAATCAAATATCCCTTACCCTTTTCTTATATTATTTACAGGAGATTGTTTCTTGCCATAGAATCGAAAAATATAAACTTTTTTATTGAAGGGGTGGGCCCATGATCGTCCAGCCAAAGCTGCTTTTAAATTGGTTTTCACGTCATCTATTTCAAGCAGTCCCCGGCGGCGTCGTCACCGGCCGTCAACCCTTTCTCCCCACGGTATATAGATGATTGAAAGGTTGACTTTTAAAGCATGCATGTATTACGTATCTTACGAAACACTCAGCACTTATTATATTTAATTTATATTTATGCATTGCAAGCTTTTGATCGTGAGTATAAATGAATGCCCAACGTCGTTACATTAGAGATGATGATGTGTACATAACTGTCTGAAGAAAATTAAAAGAGAGACAACATATACCTGATATTAGACACACACACACACACACACAGATATATGGGTTCTAATACTACAACGACTCATCAGTCAGGCGGCGGCGGCGGAGTTCCTCCGGGATTCAGGTTTCACCCTACGGACGAAGAGCTTCTCCACTTCTACTTGAAGAAGAAAATATGCTTCGAGAGGTTCGACATGGAGGTCATCAGGGAAGTCGATTTGAACAAGATCGAGCCATGGGAGCTACAAGGTAATAATATATATGTGTACGTAGCTGTAATAATATATACTATGTCAAATGGAGCAGTGAATCACATGAATAATATTACACGGGCGTGGCAGAGAGGTGTAAGATTGGGTCGACGCCGCAGAACGAATGGTACTTCTTCAGCCACAAGGACAGAAAATACCCGACGGGTTCGAGGACGAACCGAGCCACGAGCGCTGGCTTCTGGAAAGCCACCGGTCGGGACAAATGCATAAGGGACATCAGCAGCAAGATAGGGATGAGGAAAACCCTCGTCTTCTACCGTGGTAGGGCTCCCCACGGCCAGAAGACCGACTGGATTATGCACGAGTATCGCCTCGAAGATTCCGACCAGCAAGATCATCAATCAATGCATCATGTAATAAAGCATACAATAATTCATTTTAATTATTACACACACACACACACACACATATATATATATATATATATATCTGTGTGTGCGTCTATGATATCAAACTAACAATTTCAGCTGCAGGAGGACGGATGGGTCGTCTGCCGAGTGTTCAAAAAGAAGAATCTGTTCAAAGTTGTCGGCGGCGCCGGGAATAATGGAGGAGCATTGAGTGATAATAATATCAACAGCGGGCTGATGATGATGGCCGCAGCCACAAGTAGCTGCGATCAGCTGATCAACGTAAGGAGCAACGAGCTGTTGTATCATCGACCCAACAGCTTCGGACAAGTAGGATTGAGCTGCAATAATAGCGTTGGCGCTGCTAGTCTTAACAATCAGTATTTCATGCATCCGAATGTCGACCAAGCTGCTGCTGATATAAACTATCCCGATCATTCTATCATCCCGCATCAGCTTTATCCTTCCCAGAACTTCAGTCACCACACCATGACCAAGCCCTTGATGTTCACCGACGCTTTCGATCATCGCCATCATCACTTACCATCTCTTCCTAGTACAGCTGATAATTATGACACAGCCAGCCAGCAATCGCCTGCGAGCATGCAGGTCAAGCAGTTCATGTCCGAGACAATCGGGGAAGACTGTGGGGAGAGTTCGAGCCCACCTGCTAATAACTACAACAACAACAACCCTTCTAATTCTGAAACAGCCGGCTTGGAATGCGATCGATTGTCTCAAGTTGCTGTGGCTAACGTAGGTGAAGATCAGAATCATCATCAGCTGAAAGATTGGGGGCGTTTCGTAACTTCGCACCATCATGGGTCAGATTCTACCTCGCCCGTAAACCAAATGGGTCGCTCCACTCGCAGCGAGATGGACTTTTGGGCTTATGGGAAATAAAATTCTTCGAATAGATTTGTTTGATGATACATACCTATTTCTTCATGTTTCGGATCAACTGTGCTTGTGTGTGTGCGTGGATAGCATCCAAATTTGTTGCATAGCTTTCAGCCGATGGTTTGTAACCATTATTATATCATTACTATCATATTTATTGTAACTGCTCCAATCCAGTTCCTTGTGTATGAGTTATGACAACCTAAGTCTTACAGAAGATAAGGAAAAATGGAGCATCGAAGGAAAAACAATATACGATGGATATATATATATATATATATGTATCTATAAAGTCTTCAGTTCAACCCTGGAAGATTTTCTTGAGAAATCCTTGGAGAGAACCTCCTGTTCCAGCTTCCACTGCTTTAGCCAAGTATTTTGCCTGCAGATCCAAACAACCATCGTCAGCTGTGTGTGTTCAGACACATACTAAAGCTTTTTATTGTTTTTGCTACGGAATTAGTTAGCCTTTGTAAAAATGTCTGACTAAATCCTTATGGGGTGCACAGCCATCCATGTTAGCCTGCTACTTATTGGGGACTCTGCTCACATTTAAGAGCAAATCGAAGATTACCGTCATTAAACATAGCAGCATGATTTTCTTTGAAGCGTCGTCTTACTACTAGACAGAAAGTTGGCCTAGTTAGATACCAGTGAAAAGCTATCCGTTCAATCCTAGGATTGCTATAGTGCAAGAAGGCAAGGTGCAACAACTAAAAATTGGCATTTCCAGTTTCAACAAACATACAAGGACAAGAATCGGACAGAAATAGAAGAACTAATGGATAGTAGAAGAGCACATACGATGATGATTTACTTAGTAACAAGCTGTCAGAAATTACCTCTTGAATTGTCTTTCCAAGATCGAAAGCGTCTTTAATACGATCGTCCAGGAATGCCCATGTGTCCCGAAAATCTACAAATGTAAAAATCATTTTATTCATGTGGGGTTTGCCTTTTTTTTTCCTTCTTTTTCCTTACAAGATTGAACTATCTACGAGCAAATTATGAGTCTGCAATGTTATTGCAGAAAACAGAACATGTTTTGACATAAATAGTAGTATTATTGGGGTCTAATCTTATTTTTTTATAGATTATCAGCAACCAAAAACTAATGATTTACCAAGACCTTGATTCACAGGATTTTCTGTGATGTACCATGTGCGGCCATATTTACCACTTTGTTGCGTGCCAACCCAAACTCAAATTACAGAGGAGAAGTAAAATTGTAGTTAGAAAGCTAACCTGCCGAAGTATCAGTTAGCATGTATAACTCTGTTGCAGTGTATATCCCACCAAGAACTGTACGCTTCAAATACCAATCCATATCGCTCGACTCATCACCAGCAGCATGCCAAATTTCATCAACTAGCATTGCTCGCTGCTTTAAGCTGATAGAAACATTCAAGGGTTGCACCTAAAACATTATAAACAGACATGAAAATATTATTTTTGGAATAGCAATAGCATCAACCATGCAAACATAACTTAGTATGCAATCGAACGGTTACTTGTAAGCTAAGTGCTTGAGGCCACTTAGAAATGTAGGGCACTTGCATCTCTAGGCGAATTTTCACAAGCTGAGCAATACGCTGGTTAGGAATCAAACTTTTCAAATCCTCCCTTGTGTCAATCACGTCAATCAGCCTTTGCAGACAATCATCCATGAAAAACTGACACAAGGAAAAGTCAAAATCTAAGGTGAAGAATCATTGCAAAAACTCTGTGCACAAGGTGTGGATCAACCACAGAATGTCCAACAAGAACTTCTGATGGCGAGGGTTCAAGAAAATTTGAACAGAAGCCTGTTGCACTGATTGTAGTTACACTGAGATGGTCAACTAAACTACAAACGAAATTTTCCATCAAGTTTGATGCAGAAAATACTAAGAGCTCTTTACCTCTACTAGTGCAGCTTCTTTCCGCGGAAATGATCCAACTATGGAAGGGGAAACACCAACATCCTTTGCCCCCGCAATCATAGCAGCATCTGTCCATCCTAATCGATTCTGCCAATAACATTACTCTTAACCCGTGAGCATTTCGAATTCAACCGTGAAAAAGAAAAAACTAAAGTATCGGATCTTTGCATAGCTATATGATATGAATACAATCCTTAGCTTCTATATTAAGTAAATATGTTTAAGCTCCAACAATTGCAGCAAAGCCTACAGAAACGATCGATGGAAGAAAAGAGGGCGAAAGAAACAAATAAACGAACCACGTGCCGAATAGATGCGTGAAGAACACGCGCCTCTTCCTCCTGCCACATAGACTTGAGGCGTGGCCTCGACTCGCGCGCTTCGTCCTCGCGCGCCTTCGACGACGACGACGAAGTGGAATCGGAATTCAAATCACCGGGGCTGTGCTTCGGAGGGGTCTCTGACGCCGAAGAACCGAACGCTGCCGTTTCGACAATTCTGTACGAAGATCGAAACGAAACAGCTGGAGTTCGAACGTGGCCACCGCCCCCGCGGTGTAGAAACGGAAGTAAACGCCTCGCCGCCGACCGATACATTCTCGACGTAAATGGAAAATTAAGCGTGGATCCAATTGAGTGTCTAGCTTTTAGTGGGCAGGTGATTGAAATGAAATTAGCTCTATGTTATGCCACGTAGATGTATATTACACAGTTGATGCAACCAAAACGGATATATTTGCAGTTTCATCCCCAATTTACAGTATTTTCATTTTTTCCCCAAATTTACATATTGCGTAACTAACGTAAACTGTAATAAACTACAAAGATCTCCTTTTACATTGAGTTTCATCCTCTAATCTGAAAGAAGGCAGCCAAAGGTACATACATTTCTTCCTACATCAAAAACCCAGAATAACATATGATCCTCAACTCAACATTGACTGAATCACCACAGAGAAGAAAAGAAAAGGAAAATCAACTTGTAATTCTCTGTGTTCATCCATCTCTTCTTACTTGTGTTACCTCAGATCAGTTCCTTTCACTTAGTTCTTCTGTTCTTTCTATCCATGATGCATGGAAGCTCCTACATGTAATAAATCCTAGGCCAAATCTCAAGCTTGTTCTAAAGCTACTACTTCTTCTATACTCCTTATAGCTTCCCTCATCTCTATCCTCTGGTCGGGATCGCCCTCCGTGCAATTTGCCGCGATGAAAAGCATCTTCTCCATCTGCTCGATCGAGCCCGCCTCAGCACTACCTATCTCGGGATCGATGAGCTCGCCTACCCTACCGTCCGAAGCCGCCTGCCTCACCCACTGCACCACGTCGGTCCCTCCTTTCTGGTTGTTCAGATACTGGGCCGGGAATTTCCCCGTCATGATCTCAAGAACGACTATCCCGAGGCAGTATACGTCGCTCTTCGGCGAGAGCTGCTGGTACAGAACGGCCTCGGGGCATTTGTATGCGAAAAGGGCTTGCACGGAGTTAGTGTTGCTGATGAGCGAATACAAGGCGTAGTCCGTGAGGAGCGGCTCGTAAGAAGAAGACAGTAGGATGTTGCTCGACTTTAGGTTCCCATGTGGGAGCTCGTAGTTTGAAAACTCCGTGTGGAGGAAGCCCACGCCGCGAGCTATGCCTTTGATTATCTTGAGCCGCGTGGGCCAGTCTAGCTCGAACCGCTCCGCACCGTGGTCACCTGGAATGAACACATTCGAGTCAGTGCATGAGCTTGAAGACAAGCAGTGTGGTCTGACCTGATCTTACCATGGAGCAGATACAGCAAGCTTCCCATGGGGACAAACTCAGTGATCAAAAGCTTCTCTTCCTTCCTAAAATGGTAGGCCAAGGGCGGCAGGACGTTCCTATGCCTTATCCTCCCGAGCCTTCTGATCTCGGCGTCGAAGGCGTCTCTGTTCAGCTTGTTCATGTCTCTCAGCCTCTTCACCACGACGGAGAGGCCGTTGCCCATCGTGGCCTTGTAGGCCGAGCCAAGGTTGCCGCTGCCGAGGACCTCGGCGGCAGCCTTCATCAGGTCGGGGAGACCGAAGGCCCCCTTGTCTTCGTTCACCATCACGAGGTCGTTCGAGGACCTCCCCGAGCCTCCTCCCCTTCTAGAAGAATGGGTCCCTGCGTCGTTGAAGTGCCCGCTCTTCCTGCTAGAGCTCAGGCTCCTACGGTTCGTGCTAGGCATTCTAGCAGCATGGATGGGCTCGTCAAGGTTTTCCTTGCCCAGGACGGTGAATTCTTGGTCCTTTCTTTTCGCCTTGAAGAGAATCGTCAGCAGCAAAACGCCAACGACTAGGCCGAGTATCACCCATTTTACGCTCAGCGATCCCGACTGGCTATTACCGCCGTCGTCCGCGCTTCCCCCTAAAGACGAAAGCTGAGCAGCTTCGCATGGCTTGGCTATAACCTGGCCGCAAAGCTCGGCATTGCCCTGAAAGGCGTTGGCCGGAAATCTCGACATCGTCTGAGGGACTTCGCCCTGCAGCTTGTTGAAGGAAACGTCCAACTCATGCAATGACTTCTGCTCGAGCGAAGGGATGGGCCCCGAGAATTCGTTCCTATCGAGCATGAGCTCCATGAGGTTGTCCAGCTTCTGCAGGGAGCCGGGGATCTTGCCGGAGAAATGGTTGCGGGAAAGCTCGAGCTTCTTCAGGGATCCCATGTTGTTGAAGAAGTCCGGCGGGATCTCGCCGGAGAACTGATTGCCGGAGAGGAAGAGGGATTTCAACGAGCTGAGGGCGTTGAATCCCGGGATGGGGCCGGAGAAGCTGTTGTTTTCGAGGCTGAGGTACCTCAGATTCTCCAGGCTTTTCAGGGCGTCGATGTCGATGTTCTCGGCCGTCCCGATGAGGCCGTAGTTCATGAGCAGAAGGGCCGAGACGGACTTGTAGCCCGTGTCGCTGCAGTCCACGGCCTCCCACGGCTTCTGCCGGTCGCATGGGTTGGCTCCTTTGACCCACGTCTTGTCGAGGAACGACGAGTTCTTTAGGGACTCTTTGAATTCGATGAGGTGGACGTCTTCGTTTACGGACTGCGAAGGGAATATGCGAAGGGAGAGTAGCATTACGACGACGAGGGAGGATCTCAGGAGGGAAACAACGGCCATGTCAATGACGGTGGTGGTGGTGGTGGTGGTGGTGGTTGGTGTTTCTGCCGGTGGAGGTGGTGGAGAAGAGACGGTGGTGGTGCTGCGGCCGCTGAGAGATCAGTTGAACGGTGGTTGTTTTGGAATGATCATATGTCATGATCGTAGTTTGATAGCTTGAATTAGATAAGACAATGGACTTGCGATGGATAAAATCTTGGCAATTCTTTATTCTCAAAACAATTAACTAAAATAAAATGATAATAATTAAAATAGTAATAAGAATAATATTATAGTGAAAAGAAACAACCAAGACTGATGGATGGAGAGGAGAGATTTTCGGGTTGTGAACAATGGCTGCCTTACTTTTGACCAAATAATGAATATTATCTTCTTTAATGCATGCATGCATGCATGCATATAGTAGACATTGTAAAAGAAAGATGAAGACTATTAATAGCTACATTATCTAAAGAAAACGTAAGCTTTTTAAAGGAAAAAATATTAAATTTGTGACCTATATGGCTATATTTATACTATCTATTGATAGAGCTTTAACTGTACTTGTTTCGGTTCTACCTATAATTGAGTTTGACAAATGCTTGTCCTAACTTTCCCACTTGATTGGGTGGCCAAAAAAAATAAAATATAATTTGAAGAGTGTAGAGGTAGCCAATTAAACACGTGTCAACTTTACCTATTTTTTCCAATTTTTTTTATCGGAAATATCGTTAAATATTAAAGAAAAAAGAGATTCGCGACGTTATATTATATTAATATAATTCATAAAAGTATCATTACGTATATATTATGAGTCCAAGGTCAACCAACAAAAAAAGTTTGAACGATAGTTGCTTTGATTAATATTATGTTAAATATATTTTCTAGGTTAAAAAGTTACTAATATTTAGTGTTTAATATGGATAATAATAATAATAATAATCATATATATAAAAGTAGAATGAGGACTCTCATCGTCAGCACGTTTAGCCCCCCAACCAATAGGAGTGAGCAAATAAATTGCATTAAATATTTTATGGTCTAAATGAGGTGTATTTGCCTTTTGGTTCTATGCGAAAGCTGACGTGTCGCGATATGGTGAATTTGATTCCTTTTTTTAGTTTTTTGTTGTGAAATGAGTTTGTGGCCATGGTATTTAGCATTTTAATTAATGTAATAATTACTTTAATTAAACTTAGTGCATGAATGGAATACTAAGAGCCTCTCACGTAGATAACCAAGTAGAAAGACTCCTCATATTCTTTCATTTATTGTATACATTGTATTTAACATTTATTATAATTAATATATTAATTGCTTTAATTAAACTTCATTGCTAAAAATAGATAAGAAAGATCCACGTTCAATAATATAATCCCATTATACAAAGAATATATTCCAAGAACTCCTCATTAAAGAAGACAAACCACCATATCTTTCTTTTATTTCTCTAGGTGTTCAAAAAAATGGTGGCGGCTTGCCTGGCGAAGGATCCAAAGAAACGTCCGTGGTAAGATTCAGATGAAGAGGATAGAGAACCCTGTGCACAGACAGGTCACTTTATGCAAGAGACGAAGTGGGCTGTTGAAGAATGCTAAAGAACTCTATGTGCTGTGTGATGCTGAAGTTGCAGTTTTCATCTTATTTGCTAATGGAAAACTCTATGAACTAGCTACCAAAGGGTACTTCCTTTCTCTTTCTTTGCTTTTAATCCTTATAATATGAAAAACAATATATATAATATTCAGGACAATGCATGGTCTTATTGAGAAGTACCTCAAGAGTTGCCACGCAACTAAACAAGGGTCCTTGAGCAAGCAAGCTAATGCTGGGGTTTGTAATGCAAATTTGATTTTTTTTTTTCTTACAAAAAGAATATTTAGCTTTTCATCTTGTAATAATTTTGTATTAATCATCTCGATTGCCATGTTAGGACCCACAAGATGAGATTGGCAAACTTAAGCATGAAATTAAGATACTACAGAAGGAACTAAGGTATTGAATTTTTTGTATTTTTCAATATCCAATATATAGAGTGCATGAACCTATTTAGTCAATGTAAAAGTATCTACTCTTGGTGTTCAGTCTTTTATTTGGAGTTGAAGGACTTGGTCCGAACACAATCGACGAACTAAATATCATCGAGAAAAACCTCGAGGAATGGATTTTTCAAATTCGATCAGCAAAGGTAAACATACATACCCATATTTTGGATTATATTTGTTGCAGATATAACTTTTATGATTATATATTTTCTAGATGGAGATCATGTTTCAAGAGATCCAATTGCTGAAAAATAAGGTAAGTTTTTGTATCATTGATTCACCTTTAGTTCTTCATATTCTTGGTTTTGATTATCGTTTTCTAGGAATGAATAGTCCAAGCAACCAACAAGCACCTACAAGAGAAAGTGTGTATTTACTTATATATAGATATTTATAATACAAATATATATATTTTTTCTTCTTGAAACTAACATTTGGCTTGGGCAGGTATATGAGAATTATGAGATTGGTGCTAACATGGAAACAATTCTGACAGACAATGATGTTTATTACCAACTAACAGCTAACGGTATTAATGACTCCCCGATAACTACACCGAGTGAGATGAACACTTTTAATCTCTTCTCACCTCCTTAGTTATCAATTAATCATACTACAATTATATATATGATGTGTGGAGATATATTATCTGTTTGTGGTGTGTTTTGAGTCTCTTTTTTATTTTACCATATGTGTGTAATGAATTTCCCAGGTGAGTCACTTCGATGATCTGCCAAAACTCTACAATTTTTAATCCTATGTGGTTATTGCAAGTGTGATGATGTAAACTTTCTTGATATTCTTTCATTGACAGGTCGATTTGAACAGGGCAGGAGTTCCATTGCTTGAAATCGCCAGTTATGAGAACTTCATCGAAGCAGCAGAATATGCTGCAGAGCTTCGGAGGTTAGTAAGATACCTCGGAGTAAGTAATGGAAATATGCAAAAGGGTCACTTCGCTGCGATGTTAATATATCGGTTCAACCGATTGGTCAGCTTGAGTTTGGTACAAAGGCAATGGAGTGTTTCATTATCTCGATTATATTCTCCTAATTTGACATCTTTTTTCTCTTATTTTTTAATTTGATTATTTGTTGTTGGCGTGCGAATTCATTATCGATTTGAGTTAATTCAAGGTATCTCATTTACTCTTCAAAACATTCGACGATTCTCATCTTGACATCATGTGATAAATTTCTTTTCAGAACACCGTGGAAATCGAACCTGAAGATGTTGCGAATAGTCTCATAGTAGATTCCATGCAGACGATGTCTTGGCATGTTCCCGACGCTCTCATGATCGAGCCAACTGAAGGTGAAAGCAAGGCGACAACATGTATATTATCTTACAATAACTGTCTTTACAAGAGGCAAATGTAGACATATTTTGTGATGCTCTAATCTCCATCAGAGAATAAATCGATCTCCATGGTTGAGAAAGGAAATGTCGACATCACCAACAATGTCTTCAAGGTAAGAGCATACAAGGCAATATAGTTTCAATTCAACCTTCCTTCTCGCTCAACAATTATTTATCTATGTTGCAGGGAGCTTTCTCATCCATAATCCATTCTAAGTTCTAATGGCCGAAGCCATACTCGCATGAATACACAACTTATCCTGAACAGTGGCTCAAGACTACCAAGGTCTAACAAAGCACAAGTGATCCACAAATGAGCAATTGTTTTCTAATATGATTGCAATCATTAATCATGTCTTTGTTAAACGATGTCGTAATGAAATACAGAACACGTGGACAACATTTACGGTGATCGTAACCTTTACAACACCCTTCTCTTAGTATCGCAGATGCCGAAGAAGAAGCTGATGCTACATTATTTATGTTGTTTTGATTTGAATTTTATATATACCGTGATTTATAACATCTATGGAAACTTTGGCTTTCAGGCTATCTTGATTTGTGAACTACAACGAAATTGATGCTGATTTTTGTTAGTCAATGTTGAAGATATAATTTTCTTTGGTTGTGTTTTTCCACAGGAATACTGTTTCAAGACATTACTATATTGTTGTTCGACCAAAAGGTCTTCAAAGATACCATTTATTTGTTTGTTGAGCATCACAAAAGCAAGAATATATATTTCGTCGTTGGTACATGTTTTTCGGTTTTGTCATTTTCTATTATTAATTATTTAGTTGTGTTTTTTCACAGGAATACTGTTTCAAGACATTACTACATTGTTGCCCGACCAAAAGGTCTTCAACGACACCATTGATTTGTTTGATGAGCGTCACAAAAGTAAGAATATATATGTCATTGTTGGTACATGTTCTTCGGTTTTGTCATTTTCTATTAATAATTATTAATTCACCTTTATGTTCTATTGGCCTCTTTTTTGCAGGGTGTCTGCCTCTAATTGTGTTTATCATATTGTCCATTTTCCTCAACAAAGAAGACAACGAAGATTTTTATTATTAATCAAACCTCTGTAAAAAAAAAAAAACCAACAATTGGGTAGCAACAAAGAAACCCACCACGGCTTTTTCTGGGTTCGAGATGAAGGAGATAGGTCGATTCTTCTCGGATTATTCATCGAGGGCTGATGACATGAACAATTGGGCTGCAAAGAACGGCTTCAATCTTTCGAAGCTGAAGAGGTACGAGAAAAGAGGAGGCTTTGAATTGTGTTCGGGCAGCGACTATAGCTCAAATTCTGACAATTGATTGAGCTATAAATAAATACTTCTCCGTTCATTGTTTGTCAGGTTTGTGCAGCTACAGTTTAGTGAAGACAGTAGAGCATCACCACCTAACACCATCAAATTACAGATCAAGTGAAAATTGAGGGCTTTTCTTGATGTTGTCTACGAAGATGCAACATTGTGGGAGAATGCTCAATAGTCAAATGTCTTTGACTCAGACGAGTCAAATCTCGGGTCCTTTGAGCGGGTAGAAAGACGAGGAAGAGATCTCCAAGTCTCCTCTCTCTGCATTCAAAGGGAAGAAGAGATTGAGAAGAAGAAGCTAGAGGTTAAGGAGAGAGTTCAAGACCAGTTGTGTCGTATTGAGGAAGAAACCTGGTGTTAACTATTCGCGAGTTTTGTGCTCACTTTGTCTTTCAATGTTCTTTTCATGGATTTCTTTTTGGTTCGTTGTAGGATTGAAGTTAAAAAAAATATTTTCGACCAATTTTGTCGGGTCTTAAGCTGTCTTTGTTTAGGATTCTAATATGTATTTCTCTATTAGAATGTTTCATTGCTTCTGAAGTTCTGTGTTTATGATGTATCAAAATTTGAAATGGCATTTGCCTCCGTGGAATGAATAACAGTGATTGCACATTAATCAAACTTGATTTCTGTTTTCAGTTTATTTAGTTGTAACAAATAATTCGAACTGATAGTATAAAAAATTATATGCCAATAGTGTTTAGAAGCATTAATATTACTAATTATCTTAAATGTTAGATTGAGCAGGCGGTACAAATTCTGGAAATACTAATACTATTGCATCAATATGTATATTCTATTAAAAAAACCATATTATAGGTTAGAAGATTGCCCAGATAGTCGCGCAGTCGTTCAGATTCTAAGAAGACCAACTGCAGCCTTGCACAATCCTGTCACTTGCGCAATCGCACGGTCGTGCAAGTTCTCAGCACAGTCTTGCAACTTCCAGCAGTCGTGCAACCTTACAAATACAGAAGGAAAAGTAAATAGAAGGCCCAGATAGATTTGTAAGCCCAATAAAATAAGCCCAGATAAATATGTAAGACTGTGCAGAATCAACTCAAACGAGAAATTCACAAATTTCAAAGAGAACGATCAGACTCAGTCGACTGCTGTTGAACAATTCACATTATATGGAATTCTTGGTTTGATACTCATTCCCTACGAAAAATCTCAAAGTAGAAAAAAAAATTTCCATATTTGGGAGATAAGATAAATACGATGGAATTTATTTATTTTGCGATGGATTTCTGCTTTTAAAAATTGACATTTTGCAAAATATTTTCCAGGTTAGAAGATTGTCAAAACAGTCGCTCAGTCGTTCAGATTCTAAGAAGACCAACTGCAGCCTTGCGCAATCCTCCCACTCGCGCAGTATCACAGTCGTGCAAGCTCTCAGCACAGCCTTGCAACTTCCAGCAGTCGTGCAACCTTACAAATACTGAAGGAAAAGTAAATAGAAGGCCCAGATAAATATCTAAGCCCAATAGAATATGTAAGACTGTGCAGAAACAACTCAAATGAGAAATTCACAAATTTCAAAGAGACGATCATAAACATTTTTTCAGAACAGATGTTCGATCTGGAGTACTTCAACTGCATTAAAGAAAAGAAATACATCAGCAAGTTTCTATTGCAATGGCGCAATTAATCGTAAGGGTATGTGAGATGATACCATAATTTCGTGTATAATAGTTGCGGAATACAGTCGTGCATCACTGATTGTTGATTTGTGTTTCCTTCATCATCGCAGTCGTGTGTCACTTATTATTGAGAATTGTGTTTCATTTATTATCTGAGTATGTCCTGCACAGTCAATGCTTATCTTGCATTTGCTGTCAATTTATAAATATTTTAGGAAATATTGGATACACAACTTCAAGCAAGTGAAGTCATACCGTGTAAGCTTACGCTTTGTGCCAACTACAAGGCTATCAGCAACTTCTTTTTTGCTGGGTAAGCCCACTTCATGAATTATTCTATCTAGCAAAGTCTACACTCTACCAATGGCTCGACCTCAGATATATACATCATATTGCTTCTACAGGATCAGTCACACTATACAAATACAGATCATGTAACTCTTGAGGATGCGAACAAGCCTATTTTCCTAAAGAAACTCAAGAAACTGTGGGACAAGTGCAATCCTAATCCGCCCTAGAAGAAACGCGAATATAATGAAACAAATACAGTTTTGATGGATGACTCACCTCACAAAGCTTTACGCAATCCAGTAAGCACTATTATATCAATAGTTTCTAGACAAATACAAATACATTCCTTCATTTTCTACTATACTGTCCACTAAATTCATTATTTCCTTGCACTTTCAACCAGCAATACACTAGGTTAGTTCTTCATACTTCCATTCCTCAGATATCTTCTGATAAATAGTTTGTCACTCAATCCATTTCTGTCTAACTATAGATTTCTCCATCATCTCCAGGATCTGCAGGTGATCTTCGTGTTTACCTGGAGGGTTTAGCCGTGGCCAAAAACGTCCAGGAGTACATAAAAAAATACCCATTCGGCCAAAGTCCTATTACTGAAGAAAATTCATCTTTTATCGCAGAGTTATCGAAGATAGTATTGCACCAACCAGGAGCACAAACGAGAAGCCTTGCAGTAGCGAAAATTAGTCATAACGTCATCCAAAATCACGCCTTCCTTTCTTATTCTTCAACTTAAAGAACATATATTAATGAACTCTAAATACATGGATACATAATAAAGTTTGCAAGTCATTTTCAGATATAGCTAACGGCAAAGGCGCACTGCATCGTGATACAAACCTATATTATCTTATCAAATCTGAAATTAGAGAAAACAGAAAATTTTCTCCATGAAAACATGGATCAGAAAGTTCGTTTGGAATATTTAGATAATTCTAAGAAATAACAAGTAATTATCAATTTTCAACTCAGGCAAGGCAACAACGTTTAAGCACTTATCCTAGAATCTATCCCCAAACTATAGAATTAGCCCTTTTTTTTTACTTCTTCAAACTATCGCAATGCAAGTCGAAGTAATCAGCTCGACGAGCTCAGATGTGAAGGACTTGGTCATGCAGCTGTTTGAGACCGCCCTGTTGACCTCTGGCTTTAGCCTCAATGGCCCTAATACCTTCGGTAATAGAATCCACGTAATGTTGAAGCTTGGGCTGAGCATTGACGAGGATGCTGGCGGGGGTGATGTGGGTATGCCTCCCTTGGGGCATACTGATGTTGCCAATGCCGAGAACAAAATGGAGAAAGTCGATTGTTTCTCCATTCAAGTTGTAAAAGGTTGTGCGACTGTCTGATTGAAAGGTGCAATGCTGTGGTGAGAGTTTGCACGACTGTGCGACTGCGCGACATAGCTGAATTGCATGACTGCTGAAAGGTGCAATGCTGCGGTGAGAGTTTGCACGACTGGCTGGATTTTGCAAGGCTGCAGTTGGTCTTCTTATAATCTGCACGATTGCGCGACTGTCTGGATTGTGCAAGGCTGCAGTTGGTCTTCTTAGAACATGTGCGACTGTCTGGTTGAACAAAAGCCTTGCACTACTTTTGAAATTCGTAAGACTACAAATTCTAAATGAAAATTCGAAGATTGTGCGAGCATAATTTTCATAAAACAAATTCGTCCCCAAAACTCTATAAATTCCGTTCGAATGTAACATCGAAGAAGCTCTATGATCATCTCGAGCCAATATGTTTGATGCAGACAATGAGATGATTTTCTTCGTAGACCCTTCACTCTCATTACATCGATGTGGAATGCACACAAAATACAAGTAGAATTTTCCCCGTCAATTATAATCCGTGGTCTAATTAGACAACATCCTACTTCAAACATAGCAGTTGCACAGTATAAAATTCGAGAAAAAGAACCATCTATATTGGAAATACTTCAAACAAATCAACAGCGTATATCGCTATAAAGCGATTTACTACAGAAAATTATGCTCCAAGCAATTTCGTCAAAGCTTCTCAATGATTTTCCTCAACATAAAAGAAAGCTTCATTATTGGATGTTACCTATCATGCCTTAACATATTTGGACGATGACTTGAAACAAGCCTCCTATTTTGCAAAAGATAATAAGATCAACATGCGTTTATTTATTCATTTGCAACATAAAATGAAAGTTCAATAAATATATTACGTGAGTCGACAATATGAATATTCAATAATATATTTACCATGACTTCTATCAGGAGCCAACGTTGCGCAAATATGAAGGTTCAACTAACATACCGCACGGGGGCAACTCCTAGTAATAATAATAATAATATTTTTATATATCGACAATACAAACACCGAAACCTCTACAATACACTCAAGAACACAAAGCCAGGTAACCTTTTTATTTTTTTAATTTTTTATTTTTATTTTTGTATGAAAAGAAAAAGGAAAAAGAAAAAGGAAAATTACTGCGTCACCACTATATCATAGGAGGAACAAATGGCAGATTATCAGCAGCCAAACCTTCACTCTCTCTCTCTCTACATCTCTCTATTCACTGTAATGTAATATTTGCATAATATTCTTATATTCTTCAATCCATCAGTCTCTAATTTTTCTTTTTTAATTGACCACACAGCGTCCTTATCACCTAAGCCACCACCACCACCACCACCTTCATCTGAAACGTTCCATCTCTTTCTCGACTGTGACTGAGCTTTACTGATTTCGAATGGCGGGAAACGATTGGATTAACAGCTACCTCGAGGCGATTCTTGACGTAGGACCGGGCATCGATGAAGCCAAGGGTTCTCTGCTGCTCAGGGAGAGGGGAAGGTTCAGCCCGACGAGGTACTTTGTTGAGGAAGTTGTCTCTGGCTTCGACGAGACTGATCTCCATCGCTCGTGGATCAGAGTAATTCAAATCTGTCTCTCTTTCTCTCAGATTCCATCCTTTGTGTTTGTGTAGGGGTTTTATGTTGTATGATTTCTCAGGCTCAAGCGACGAGGAGCCCCCAGGAGAGGAACACCAGGCTCGAGAATATGTGCTGGCGAATTTGGAATCTAGCTCGCCAGAAAAAGCAGGTTGTTTTTTTTTTTTATTCTTCTTGTGATTTGATTAAAGGTTAAATTGAGCTGCAGATCAATTGAGAGATTTGCGTGCAAGTATTCTTTTGGTTCGTCGAATTGTTTTAAGTTGGAGATCTGATTTGATCAACTCTTAGTCTAGTTGGGTGCTGGCTTTAAGAAAGCTTAGTGTTCATATTTGATCAGATGGGTGACATCTGCTTTTATTTCTCTGTTATTGTCGTTTTCTTAATGTTTTGTTGAAATTTTTTTCTCTTACTTGGATGATCAATTTGTTTAGCTGGAGAATGAGGAGGCCCAGAGGATGGCCAAACGTCGTCTTGAGCGTGAAAGAGGTCGCAGAGAAGCAGTTGCTGATATGTCTGAAGACTTGTCTGAGGGGGAGAAAGGGGACGTAGTTGTCGACCTCTCTCACCATGGTGAAAGTAATAGAGGTCGGCTACCGAGAATCAATTCAGTTGATACCATGGAAGCTTGGATGAATCAACAGAAGGGAAAGAAGTTGTACATTGTGCTTATTAGGTAAGAAACAGATTTTCTGTTTATTCCGTTACAGCAGTGAAACTGCAGTGTCATTTGCATTACCTTGCTATGGTAAAACAATTTATTGATTTTCCATCAGTTTCTTACATAATTCACCAAGGATTACAATCGAATGCTCATACACGTACGTGTCTATGAAATAACCATTAAGTCATTCAAGTTCCTTATTTGACCATGCTACAGCTACCAAGCATTTGATCCTACTGAGCATTTACGTCAACGAACATTATTTTCTTTCCTGAAGCTTTCTGGGGAAAAAAACTGATATATATATTAGATTGATGCTGTCGTTCTTACTTGACGTCACGTTTTGCAGCCTTCATGGTTTGATACGTGGTGAGAACATGGAGCTTGGGCGCGACTCGGATACTGGTGGACAGGTGAGGATGGAATTCCATGGGTGGCTATGAAATGAATTTCCCATTATCGTATAAAATTTCCTTTTCGTAATGCATTATTTGCTCTTAGCTCATTTTACAATCTCCTTTTTTGTGGAAGTTTCTTATACACGTGTATGCATATATTTATGTTTGTTTCAGGTGAAATATGTTGTTGAGCTTGCAAGGGCTTTAGGTTCAATGCCAGGTGTATATCGTGTTGATTTGCTGACTAGGCAAGTGTCATCACCAGAAGTAGACTGGAGTTATGGTGAACCCAGAGAGATGTTGCCTCCACGAAATTCTGAAAACATGATGGATGAAATGGGAGAGAGTAGTGGTTCTTACATAGTACGCATTCCATTTGGGCCAAAAGATAAGTACGTCGCGAAAGAGCTTTTGTGGCCTCACATCCCTGAGTTTGTTGATGGTGCTCTCGGCCACATTATTCAGATGTCTAAGGTTCTCGGAGAGCAAATTGGCAACGGGCATCCGGTTTGGCCTGCTGCTATCCACGGGCATTATGCTGATGCAGGTGACTCGGCTGCTCTGTTGTCTGGTGCTCTGAACGTTCCCATGCTCTTCACTGGTCATTCACTGGGCCGTGATAAGCTTGAACAGCTTTTGAGACAAGGAAGGTTGTCTAGGGATGAGATCAACTCCACCTACAAAATAATGCGAAGAATAGAGGCAGAAGAATTATCACTTGACGCCTCTGAAATGGTGATTACTAGCACGAGGCAGGAGATTGAGGAGCAGTGGCGTCTTTATGATGGCTTTGATCCCATCCTCGAGCGTAAACTTCGTGCTAGAATTAAGCGTAATGTAAGTTGTTATGGGAGGTTCATGCCCCGCATGATGGTAAGCACCCTTCACTAACGATGATTTTTATTTTTATTCTTTTATGATCTTTATTTAATCATGGTCGCTTGTCATATTTGTTTTTTTTTTCTTCCTAATAACATGTTTCGTAGGCTCCTTTGACTAGGATTAGTATTTAGAGATGCTTCTTACTAAACTAGACAATAGACTTCTGGGGAGGGGGGCTACTTGTGTACGCCTCTATAAGGGTTGATCTGGCATGATGCTTGTATATTTTATTTTCTGGAAACAAATTGGCTTTTGGTTTTAGTTGAAGAAAACTTATTGTTTCCTTTGCCTTTCTAATGATTAGTGACTAGAGACCTAGCATCCTATTTTGGGTATTATGTTTCTGCTGATCATTTAATAATAACCTGTAAGATATGTGACTGAACTAAAACTTGTACGCTAGTGATCTAGATATTATTTCTTTTCCACCACCTAGCATGACACTGTTGTTTCATATTACCTCCGGCTTTTATGATATAAACTCAACTGAGTTAACGAGTCTATTCTTGCAGGTAATCCCACCTGGGATGGAATTTCATCACATAGTTCCACATGATGGAGACCTGGATACTGAGCCAGAGTTTAGTGAAGATTCAAAATCTCCAGACCCGCCTATCTGGACAGAGGTTACACAGATGTTTCATCAACACAGCATCTATCTATGCCAATTATTTCTATGGAAATTTTATTGATATGTGCCGCCTGCTTTAGTTTTATCCATTTTGATGCCAATGGATGACGAATATTCTGTATAAACAGATTATGCGCTTCTTTTCAAATCCAAGGAAGCCAATGATCCTTGCACTTGCCAGGCCAGATCCTAAGAAAAATCTGACAACCTTGGTCAAAGCGTTTGGGGAATGTAAACCACTAAGGGAGCTTGCAAACTTAGTAAGTTGGAAATTATGTTAAGCGAACTTTTTGGGGATCATATCAATACTTCTGATACTTTTTTCCATTAATTTTTCCGTATGTTTCTTCAGACTTTAATTATGGGTAACCGAGATAACATTGATGAAATGTCGGGCACAAATGCATCAGTTCTATTATCAATCCTGAAAATGATTGACAAGTACGATCTCTATGGTCTAGTGGCATATCCTAAACATCACAAGCAGTCTGATGTTCCTGACATCTATCGTCTAGCAGCCAAGACTAAGGTACTGAGATTTTCATTTGCAGGCCTTGCTAGTTGCTTTCAATTTATGCTTGTGTATGCAGCTTATGAAGAATGTATCATACATATATTTATATATTTATAGCGTTTATTGGTGACTAATTCTGCTTCTCATTGAGATATCTCATTGTGAAAGATCTTCTACCATAAAGATCTAATTATGAGCTTCTGTGTTTTGACAGGGCGTTTTTATAAATCCAGCTTTTATCGAACCATTTGGACTGACGCTGATTGAGGTATTTCCTTGTAGCTATACAAATGTTTAACATTGACTCTGACAGTTATGTTCAGCAATGTTACTTTCCTATCCTGACAGGCCGCTGCTCATGGCTTGCCCATTGTTGCCACAAAGAATGGTGGCCCAGTCGACATACACAGAGTATGCACACTGTCTTCAGAATATTTGTCTATTTGATTTTCATAGTATCATTTATGTAGTCAGAGGACAAATAGAATTTTCAAATTAATGGCAGGTTCTAGACAATGGAATTCTCGTGGACCCACACAATCAAGTGTCCATTGCTGACGCTCTCCTAAAGCTGGTTGCTGATAAGCACCTCTGGGCTAAATGCAGGGCCAATGGTTTGAAAAATATCCACCTCTTCTCGTGGCCAGAACATTGTAAGAGTTATCTATCTAAATTAGCAAGTTGTAAACCTAGGCAGCCTCGTTGGTTGAGGAATGAGGACGATGATGATGAAAACTCGGAATCAGATTCGCCAAGTGACTCTCTGAGGGATATACAGGACATATCATTGAACTTGAAGTTCTCTTTTGATGGAGATAAGAATGAGAGCAGAGAAAAAGTCGGTGGTTCTTTGCACTCCGAGGATCGGGAAGGTAGGATAGAAAATGCCGTATTGGAATGGTCCAAGGGAGTTGCAAAGGGTACACAAAGATCTATGTCCATCGAGAAAGGAGAGCAGAACTCAAATTCTGGTAAGTTCCCTGCAGTAAGGAGGAGGAAAATCATGTTTGTGATTGCTGTGGACTGCGAGCCAAGTGCTGGTCTCTCCGAAAGCGTTAGAAAGGTCTTTGCTGCTGTAGAAAAAGAAAGAGCTGACGGATCGGTTGGATTCATATTAGCAACATCCTTCAACATCAGCGAAATACGTCATTTTCTGGTTTCTGAAAAGTTGAACCCGACTGATTTTGACGCATTTATTTGCAATAGCGGTGGTGATCTTTACTACTCATCTCATCATTCTGAAGATAATCCATTTGTGGTTGACCTATACTATCATTCCCATATTGAATACCGATGGGGTGGTGAAGGTCTGAGAAAGACTTTAGTGCGCTGGGCTGCCTCTATAACAGATAAAAAAGGAGAAAAGGAAGAGCACGTTATCATTGAAGATGAAGAACCTTCTGCTGATTACTGCTATTCTTTCAAAGTTCAGAAACCGGGCGTGGTAATGCTTTTTCTAACATTTTTTATTCAGAAGCCCGGTGTGGTAATGCTGATTATAACTCTTTTTTTTTAATCCTTTCTCGCTTTTGTTCTCAGGTTCCGCCAGTAAAGGAAGCGAGAAAGGTTATGAGGATTCAAGCCCTTCGTTGTCATGTTGTCTACTGTCAGAACGGAAACAAAATCAATGTAATACCAGTCCTGGCATCCCGAGCTCAAGCACTTAGGTAAGTAAAGTTCTTGTTAAATCTAAATGTTGTGTGATTATTACTCCCTTTTCCCATTGCATTTTGAGTTCTAGAGCTGACATGTTAGAATAATTTCTCGCTCTCTTTCAGGTACTTATACCTCCGCTGGGGAATGGACCTGTCTAAAACCATTGTCGTCGTCGGAGAAAGTGGGGACACAGACTATGAAGAATTGCTCGGCGGAATTCACAAGACCGTCGTGCTGAGCGGTGTTTGCACCACTGCAACCAACTTACTCCATGCAAACAGAAGTTACCCTCTCACAGATGTCGTGTGTTTCGACGACGACTCTAACATCTTTAAGACATCTTATGAAGAATGCAGCAGCGCAGAGCTTCGTGCACTGTTGGAAGAACGCGGCGCTTTCAAGGGTTGAAAATAACTAATGTTACGTGGCTCCTTCGTAAAGCGGGTTTTATTTATGTACTGATGACGTGGATGGACTTATCTTGTTTGCTTGCTCCTTCCTTTTGGAGCGAAATGAAGTACATTAGAAAAAGGAAAACAATAATCTGTGAAATCTGCTCTCACAGTGATGGCAGAACTACATTACAGCATAACAGTGTAATGTTTGTCTTGTCTTTCCTTTATCATTTCATTGATAGTTCATGAAACAATCCTCTATTTATAGAAGCCTTACAACATCGAACCATCGTCGGCACTCAGCACCTCATCGTAGTCCGATACATCAAGAAAATCTGAGCGGCCCCATAATGAGCCAAAGCCCCGACGACCACAAAAACGTGAAATATCTGATGGCTGTGCCCTGCAATATCGAACCACCCGGGCCTCCACTTCTCGGGAACACGGCTCACATAAAACCCCGTCCCGACCAAGTACGACAGGGCCATGGCCGACTCGTACGCCAGGACTACGTTCCTAAGGGGATTGTCCCAGTTCACGACCGCGATGTGCACCGCCGGGATGAGCCCAAACAGCCCGACCGAGGCGAACAGCATAGCCCTGAAGGAGCGGTACTTCCCGGAGGAGAACGCGGGCGTGAGGAGGGTGATGATCGTGCACACTCCCAGCACGGTGACGCCCGTGAGGTAGACGATCCGCCAGTGGGGGGTGCACTGGAAGATGTAGTATATGGGCGGGAAGAAGGAGGCGATGATCATGACTATGATCCCGACGTAGTCCAGCTGGAGGAGCTGGAGGTTGAGGCGGCGGGAGTGGCATGAGAAGAGGTGGCACGCGGCGCTCGAGAGGAGGCAGAACATGGACCCGCTTAGGAAAACGTAGAACGGCCAGTCAGTGGATCCTATGTCCGAGTTTGGGTGCAGCTTACGGCTCGGTTCTTGCTTTAGGCCCACCAATTCCGCCCGTCCCTGTTCGTTTTTTCGGCAATAACGATTACATTTCTTTCGCAGAAAGGAATGAGTGTAAGGGAGAAGAGGCTCACAGAGGAGGAGGAAACAACAGTCTTGGAGACATTAGCTTCTGCACTTGATGGGAACTGTCTGCATGCAAGAAGAAAGGAGAGTTTAAAGTCACTTGTAATAGATAGACCTATCTCCACGTAGTAAAATCATATAATACTAGCTAGCCAACTAGGTTCAAACGATGACATGTGGGTCGGGTCAAATAAAACCCGGAAACTCCAATCCCTAATCAGTTGGTTACCGGTCAGTGTTTAATTGGGTCCGTTTTCATAAATGCCAAGAAAAGTAACCGCCTTTCGTTTCATTTCATCCATGCTTTTTCTGACATACATCACTTTCTGAGTTATTAAATATCTTTTTATCAGGCTAAAAAAGTACGAAACTCGCCCTGTTATCATCTTGATGAAATCAGCCATTTGAGGCGCGTGGCTCAGATTGGCTGCCGTCAATCCCACAAACAAGAAGAAGCCCAGTAAATGCCTGCAAAGATCAAGTCTCAAAGAACTATCGTAGTACATAAACATATATAAATATATATATATATATATATATTATATATAACTACTTACGTCCAGACGTTTAGTGTCTCGTTATGCCACCTGAAGATGCTGAAGAAAGCTTCTTTCAGAGGCCATTCAGCTCTGTAATAATTCAATATGTACTCGTTATCCTTCATATAATCTGGCAATTCATGGTAAGATACAAGAGGATATCTTTTTCTCCTTCTGATGATGCAGCTGCTGCTGCTACTCACGCCACGGCTAGTCTTGTTGTTTGCTGCTTGATCATCCATGCTTGGTTTCTTTTTCCTCTTGGACAAAACTGACCCTTCTCTGTTCTTTATCATATTATGCTCTACTCTGCAAACCTTACAGTCTTGGACTACTCAATGGTAGAGTAGGCCGCAGACAAGCGCACACACATATATTATGTGTATTCCAGAAAGAAAAAAGAGACCTTTTATGACTGTGTTTTATAGGGTAGGGTGGGATGGGAAGTATGTAATGACTGATGAGCAACGGCACCAACAAACCTTATTTAAAAGGAAGGATATAGACAGAGCAGAGCAGTCATGTCATTTGAGGGAGTTAGTAGTTGGGCTTTCTTAGTAATAAATGATCATCTCATGCAATGCATCATTCATTCATACATATAATAATACCACACCCATTCCATTCTTCTGCATTCAAATGGCATGTGCTCATCATATCGTATGCCAATTTTATTTATTTTTACGTTCGCCCTTTTACAAACTTGTACCTTCATAGTATTTATTGTATAGAATACAAATGTATATACTACACGTATAGCTTCTAAAAATGAGATAACGTATACCAAATAAAATGTTAGTTGAGACATTCACCTAATTAATCTCAGTTTTCTCAGCTCTCATTGCAGCCAGCAGATAAGAAAGTCTCTGTTGGAATGACTTCCAAAGTAAGAAACATGAATCTTATTTGTTTCTAAATTCGAATTTGTATTTTCTACTTTCCTTTTAAAATCCTTTCATGGTTATAGACCGAAGAGTGTATCCATTTCAGACAAGCTCGTGTTTTACAAACAACTATATTTGTCGAATACGAAAGATCTTCTTATGTTCCTCACAAAACTGTAAAACCACAACCATGCCATGCTGATAGATGAACTTCAAGTTTCAGGGACTTGAGGAGCAGCAGCAGCAACGGTGGTAGTATTTGGAGCATCTTCGTTTGGTGCGACCTCAACCTCAGCATCCCCAACGGTGGCTAATGCTGCGGAAAGAGTAGGTGTAATTGAACCAGAGATGTGCTCGCCGGAAGAAGATTGGTTTGGTCTATTCAACGCTTTGCAGTGCGGGCAGTAGTACGTAATATATTGGAAATCTTCTTTCCTTGCTAGCCCTACACATATTTCGAGAGAAACAGTAGTATTTCACCACAAGAACGATTTAGAAACATTTGATGAACTAATTCCAATCTTCAGTTATCAAAGAGAGAGAGGAAGGGAGACAAGTGGTTCTACTCACCATTGTGCATATGACAGTTTCCACATATAAGTGCGTAAGATTGAGTTGGGTCCTCTCCAACGAGCAATGCAGCAAGTCGAGCAATCCAACCACCATCACTGGCACTGAGACCTGCTTGAGGATGATGCTCGACAACCATAGGATGTTGCTGTTGAGACATCTCAGCACCGTCAAATTCTGTATGGCCCAGCATTAACTCTTCGGTCTGATATGAGGATGCTGCACTCTCTGCGCTATGGGTTTTCGAATGAGATGGCTTTCTGTTTCTTAGTCCAGTGGTCTTTGCTACTTCCACGTCATTGCTTTTTCCAGTGGATGCATTGACCTTTGACTCATCCCCCACAAATACTTTCAGCCCAGAATCTGCACCCAATTTCGAGGCAAGAATAGTTGCAGCTGCTGCCTTGGCAGCTGGATCAGGGTCATACCTCTGTGCATTGAAGAATAGGCGTAAAAAATCTAATACATTCATTTGAAGCATGCTTGCGTTTTGTCTTTGATTCGCATTTACTAGTTAGTTTTCAGTAGTAGGATCAAAGACCGTAGGGTATGGGCAATCTGGAAGGATCAAAGCCAGCTTCAGTTCAGTACCTGAATCAGCTGCTGAGTAGTGTAGTAATTCGTCTTCTCTTTCAGTTCATCAATTTTTGCTTGTCTCTCAGCCCGGAGCTTCTCTAATATGTTGTGGTCCTTCCTGTCACCTGTCAACCAAGTTCGTCTACGTGAAAAACATAAAGATATCTCATTTCAAGGTTGCTTATAAGACTTGAATGCTGTCAAACTGTCGATTGCATTTTGAATTCATATAGTTAATGATAACATTCTTACTGACTTCATATACTTTATAATACCATAAGCAATAAATAGAGAGAGCAAAACGATAACTTGCTATAACATGCCTCACAGTCTCATAAGGCCTCATTTGGGGTCAGATTCATAAAGCAATTCCAAGTACTTCTTATGTATGGTATGTATTGCAAAAAAATGTGTACAGGTCAGATTTCATAAAGCATGACCAATCAAGAATAAAAGGATCAACAAAATATCCAAGTAACTTCTAGCCTTCATTAGGCAAAGACACACAATCATATAAAAAACTCAAGATTCATAAACAATGGTTCCACATAAAATAAGAGTGATTGTCATTACGAAGTCAAATCTAAATGAACACATATTTACCTTTGCATAGTAACGCCTTCCTGTCAGATGGATTAGAAAAAAGAACCGAAAGAAAGGATGAACAAAAAGATGTTAATTGGAGTGGCAGAGGAAAATGAGCATGAAATACTTACGCATCTTAGTGAAGCTTCTAAGTGCTGAATAAGTGATAAAACACAACGGTGGCAGCAAAAACATTGGCAAAACTCGCAATGCCCTCATTTTCCAGTTCAGGTCGGTTGATCTTGTTGTCATAATAGCATAACCAACAGCAATTACCTGAAATTAGAAGCAAAAACATCCACATTCAGATGACTGCATCAAAATAATGCAGAAAGTGAATATATTTCGGTACAGTGGTCTATCAAATGTGGAAAAAAGAAAGATGCAGAGACAGATTGTAAGGAGATGTCATAATTACAATTTAGAAAAAAAATAGAAACCTGACGATGAAAGATCACAACTATCCAAACCAGACGGATATTAACCGAACCGGGCTACCAGTTGCATAACAAATCGAACAAGGAATGCATCACACCCTGAAATAGAATGTACAGTATAGAGGAAAAGTTTACCTCCAGCAGAACCGAAAATACGATGAGACGTTTAGTCATTCTCCGCCAACCATGAGAACGCCTGCTTATTCTGGAAAGAACAGCAGCCTCTTCCTTGGATATGTGCTGCAATCTTTTCTCAAAATCATCCCGGTGTGGCCTAAATACTGCATTCCACACTCTGGAAAGAATTCCTTTCTTCTGCTTTGTCTTCTTCGTTTCGGTGTCAGTAGGTGTGACAGACTCCACGATATCATTCTTTGATTCTCCAGACATTTTCCACTCGATACTGGAAAAAAAAAATCGAAATTACAGCCTGATCTTCAACATCGTTACTGAATGATAAAATTGAAAAGACGCAAGCCCCCTCTAAACGAGACACCCATATTTCCCGGCATCAAATGAAATAACAGAAATGAATAAAACTCAAAAGCGGAAGAGTATCCACAGCCCGACCATAAACGAGCTACGCTAACATATTTCAGATTCGTCCGTAAGATGAGATGAGCACCCTACGAAAACCTAGGTCGCACAGTGAATAGCTTTAAACTAGTTAGAACGTCAAAATCACATAATCACCAAGATCGCTCCTAACCTCCGCTTTCTGGAAGCACAAGTCGACCGATCCGATCTGAAAGTAGGCGATAGCGCTTGTGGTGTTAGCCGCGACGGCTAGGAGGAGCCGCGATGGTGGCGGGGGTTAATAACAATCAATAACTAATTATTAATTTTAATTTGATTTTCTCATATTAATATTCCGAGAGACTTTTAGAGATCAACTACACAGAAAAGGGAGCGAGCCTCTTTTTTAGATCCACGTGCGCGTCACGTGGTGGCTGCTCCTCTCTCCTTTTTTTTTTTTTCATTTAGAAAAATAGCTAATTTCCTCATCAATATATAGAACGGCGTCGTTTGGCGGCCTTAGCATTTATTAAATTAAAATCATCCCACTCATGCAAGGTAATAACAATATCTCTGTAAGAATACATAATAGATTGATAGTACTACTTTACTTACTACACTAAAACCAAAACATGGTGAATATGACAGACAATACATCATGAAGTACAACTTATTCCCTTTAAAACACAAGAATTAACGACTAAAACGCTCAAATCTTACAGCACTGTGCTGTTTCAGCTTAGCTAGAGCATCTTCTATCTTACCACTCTTCAGATCCAAATAAATCCAAGTGACAATAGCTTGAGAACTGCCCGGGATATCCGACAATGCCATCTTCACGAAATGTTCAGCCTGCTTCAGATCTCCGAGCAACGCAGAGTTAGCAGCATAGTTCGCACAGAAGATTCCACGGGCCTCTTCGGGGCTGGTAAATGCAAAAGCTTCCCCAGAAGGGCTTATCGTTCCTCCAGTTGACTCCTCATTATCAGCTACCTTGGTTTCCTTCTCAAGATCTTCCCGTCTGTATGGGAGCTCTACGTTGTTCCCGCTCGAAACATAGGTCATCAAATGCTGTGCAGCTTCGTTTGGCTGATTTAGCAAGCACAGTGCTTCAGCTGCATACAGTGTTGCTAAAAAGATGTACATCTTCGAACACTCTGGAAGTTTAATTAGAGATTTCGCAGTTGATAGGGCTGCCAAGGGATTTCCAAGTGCCAGCTCTACGTATGCCAGATCAGCGAGTGCAGCTTGCGTGATCATTTGGTTCTCTGTCTTACGTATGTACTCGTACCCATTGACAAAGCTCTGCAGTGGTGCACTCTGAGTGTTGCCACTCTTTTGCTCTTTTACTTCACCATTTGTGCTGCCTGTTTGGGTAGAACTCAAACCAGCATCCACAACATTCTTGTCGTCGATTGCACTCTGAGATTCACCCTGCATATAGCTAGGATTGGGACCATCTGTATGATGTTTTTCATCAGAGTTCAGTAGGAAAAGAGCATTGATGAGACATTGCCGAGCAAGGGACAGTGATAAAACAGGCTGCTTGTCTGCACTCGGAAACAAATCACGTTTAAAGAGATTTTCCGACTGGTTATCAGCTGACTTCAAAGTAAGTTGCCTCCATTTCCCTGTTCCAATTACATTAACTCTGACACCAGATTTATCCAAATCTGATATATTCGAACTTGTAATCATCCCCTTTTCTAGGGCCATCAAACAACACTCTGCGATCCGTAGCCACAGAAGAGGTCTATTATAAAAGACTAGGCTCGACCTTTGAAAACAGCGAACGGCTTGAAGAGGTCTCCCACAGGCCAACGAATGGATACCACAATTATACGATATCAAAAGGGATTTATCCCGTGACAGTGTCAGAAATTTTGGGGGGTTTTCTTTCCTTGTGAGCAACACACTTTTTAGGGCCTTGGTGAAAAAGATGCCCGCAGTGTGATGCTTTCCGAGCCTGTAATATATGCAACCAAGATTGTTGTAGTACATGCTAGCAATTCCTGTTTCCGTGAGGTTGCTTGACGCCATTAAAAGCTTGATTGCTTTTTGATGGTTTGCACGAGCATATTCAAGCTGTGATTTCAGATAAAGAGCCAAGGGATAATCCTTGCCACGTGCTAGGTTCATTGCCAACTTAACCTCACGCTTGGCCGCCTTCAGATTCCTCACAAGAATAAAAAATCTAACCCTGTAAAGGTGCAGGTAAAGCTTTATTACATTGCCAGTTAAGGAGTCATCTGCTTGGCTGCGCTGAAGTTCATTAGACAAGGTGATTCCTGCTCTTTGAAGATTCTTTCCACTGATGTCAAGGGACGATAGTAACTGCAATGACTCATCTTCAAGTGCTTCTTCAGATAAAGTTCTAGTTAACGAACTTTCCAAGTTATTTGCATAGACTGAATCAGATTGAGAATCAAGAAGAGCAGGATTTCTGGAAAGTGAAGCAGATTTTGGCAACAATGATGATTCTTGTGCAGATGTTCCATTGTCCACTTGCTTGGTCAAGCTATTGAGACAAAAAATCTTTTCAACATAGCCAATAACGTCCTGAAAAAATTAGTTTTCTTATTTACTGTGTATGCCATAAAAAAGAGTTTAAAACAGGTTATAACAACCATACGGCTTTGAAAACAACAGATGAATAATCTAAAGATAGAAAACTGTAAGAAAATTTCACGATTACTAATGCTTCCAGCTTTATGACAATAATGCCACAGAGTGTTGCACAATTGAGCCAAAATACACTATAAATATACTGGGCATTAACATATATATCAAATGCATTTGAATAAAAAACTATCAAGAACTATGAATCAGGCACTATCATAAAATTAACTGGACAGATATATATGCTCATCAAAGGATGTGAAGAACCACGCTTGTGCGGCAACTTTATACTTCAACAAGTTTTAACATAAGAGTAAGTAAAGGATATGCAACCCATTACAATGGTAGTTCTTAGACTTTCCAGTCCACGTACTCTGAATGAATTTCTACTCGTAATCATACTTTCCAAGACTGATCGACTATGTCACCAATCATACAAATTTGAAAAAATATGGTATCACAGCAATAATAGATTCGAGATGCCTTCTATTAGTTAAAAATTTCTTGAAAGAATACACAAAAAATAACAGATAATTACACAGAAAATATTCCGTAAAAGCACACTTCAAAGTGGAACTTACAGAAAATTTAGATGCACGGTGACACCGTAAGGAAACATCCAGCAACAAAAGGCATACGCGAAGGGCTGTTCCCTGCATAAAAACATAAGATGGAACCATTAGAACCACTGGATTGCATCAACACGAGTAATCCAAGGTCGAAGTCGCACTTTTTACCTCATCAATTGGTTCAATGTTCTGGAATAATGCATCCAAGTACAAGTATGACTTCTCGTACTCATGAAGGAAGAACCAAATCACAGCCTGCAACAGAAAAAAGGATACTTATTAAACCGAGAATAAAATCAAAATCAGCATAAAGTTAAATTTACCAAATTGAAGGTCGTCACTGAGGAGTCAAACTCTGCATTGTAAAGAACTGATGAATCAGAAAACAGGTTCACTGCATTATTACTTCCACTCATGCCAACCAATTGTTTGCTTCCACTACCGGGACCCTCCTTGTTGTCTCCAGCTGCATGAGTAAGCTCTTCACTTTGTTTCTAACAAGGGAGGAAATATAATAAATATGCAATAAACAAGAAAGCAAAAAAAAAAACGAAACGGGAACTTTATTGACAACATGATGCCATATAAAACAATAGAAGTGTCTTAAAAAGCAATAGAAGTGTCTAACATATGAGCGCTTAACACGAGCTTATATTAAGTGGTTAAGAAGTTAGCTTTAGTTAAACTAAGAACAGTGCAAAGCAAACTGGTTCAATGCATAAAACTGACTGGCAACTTCAATCAAGTTGCTGGTCCAAGAGGAAATATGCATATCAGTGTTTTTGCTATTATTTGATATAAGTGTAACAGGTAATATTTTGCTTAAGATTTTCTTTTAGGATGAAACTCAAACTATGTATAGATTAGTATTAAGATACTGCGAAGCATTTTAGGCAGCGGTTCATTTGCAACAGATCACAAAAAAAGATTTCCTTGTTGAAGCCTGTATCACAGTTACCATACGAGAATGCCCGTATTCCTTAAAATCATGCGAAGATAGGCAATAAAACATTAACTTTGGACCCTATCCCATTAAAATGTCAAGCCAGATAAAGAAATAAGAACTGGAAATGCATGAGTTACCTTCCTAGTATGTCCAGTCACATAAATCATACAAAGAATAGACTCTTGAGCGATACTCTCGTCAAACTAGACCAGGTCTTGTGATAACTTTATAACGAACACATTATGTGCCTGTGCAAGTGTTCAAGGGTACTAATCTAATATAAAACAAACCTTGACATTATCAAGCGCTTCAATTAACCTTTTCGGTTCAAAAGAGGCATTTTGAAAGCTCTCTGCAATAGCTATGTTATGACGAACCTGTTGCAAACAATGACAGCAGAGTTATAAAAAAGAAGACTGCAACAGATCTTAATGATTACATTGAATATGCTTAATTTGCATGCCTTAAAATGTTTATAGAGATCCTGATGTGCCGAAATATTAACAGTACACTATATCCATAATCCATTGCATCAAAGCAATTCAGATTTTCTCGTACCAATAATGCAGGCTCAGTCAAAGTTATTTTCACCGTGTAATTATTAATTTTTATTTTCACAATAACACACAGTCAATGTGCTTGTATTTCTTAAAAGGAAAAGATGCAAGAGCGCAGACAACATTAAATTTAAGCAGAAAATTCCATCAAAGAAAAGAGAACAGCGCAGAAGGCAAACAAATCCAACGATTGGGGAAAAAGCTCTAAAACATCCCTAAGTTCGCAAAGTATAGCGGAACACCACTGCAACATACATAAAAAAAAAAACCTCGAATGAAACCTAACAAATACAACAAGGAAAAATTCTCTTAACAAAATGCCAGAGGAAATAATAACAAATTGAAGTCCAAAGATAATTCAATTTTAGCCAGGGAAGAAATATAACATCAAATAAATTTTGAATTCATATATCACAACGCCGAACAAGCACTACTGTCCATAAATTTCTGTGCCAACCCCACTACATTCTTAATTGCTAAAACGATTCCAGCTTCAAAACCTCTAATATGAACTATCAGGGCAACAACAAAAAAATTAAACCCGAAGTCCCAAACAAAATCTTCCAAGCCGTCAAAATCCCAAATCAACGAGTGTGACAAAACACAACCGTACACTAAATCCTCTCCTACAACATCTAAAACTGATACAAATAGACATAAAAGCAGAAATGTTCTTTTGTTATGAAAAAGCCAAATAAAAACAAAACAAAACAATACAAAACCTTTGGATCATCCCGTTTATTGTTCAGCAAGTGATTCAAAACCCTCAAACAGTCTGCATACTTCCCGGAATGAAAGAACAGAGCAGCCTCCTTCCCCAAACCAGCTAGAGCACCATCGTCCTCCGCCGTCGTTAATGATAATGAGGGTGAAGACGGAGAGTCCATTTTATATATCAATTAATTAAAAGAAACCTATATTGCTTCCTCAGCTCTTCCGTTCCAAATTCGACAGCCCTCTATATGGGTAGTATAAGAGCTAATTAATACGCTAAAACCCTAGCCAAATTAAAAAGAGGTCATCAACAACGAAAAGCAGCGACAAACACACCAACTTTACATTTTACAGATGCATGTGGAGGATTGAGATATAGTCTTGATTTAGGGTTGATTATCGGACAGAGGCGTTCGTTCGGATTTAGAGAGAGAATGATGAGGCAAAAGAGAATAGATGGTGAGGATTGAGGGAGACTTTGTTATTATGCAAATGCTGGGGGGCAAACTGCAATATTACTATGAATCCGAGTCTTTCAGACGGGCTTTAAGAGCCGTGGCAAATCGGGCTGACCCGCCGTTTCGCTATAGGTTAGGCTGCGCTCGATATTTCCAGCCCGGCCCGGCCCAAGATAATTAATATAAGCCATTTAATTCAGTTTATTTGTATCGACCATTTACTTTAATTTTGAACTGGAATATTAAAACCGGGCTAGAATTATAGAAACCAAACATGCATCTCTATATTATTTTTAGAGCATAGAGATGCATAAGATAATATATTACATATAAAACAACATGCAAAAATTAAATATTTAACAGGTTTTATATATAAACCATTCACACAACTTATTTAGGTTCCATCATCCATCCAAGCCACCCAAAGTATAAACACAACATAATTATTACAAGCACCATTTATTTATTACATGAGAGCTCTTTATTCACTATATGAGATTAAAGGCTCTGAGACGATCTTCATGCCTAGGATCGAGCGTTGGTGGGGTGTAATTGTTGCCAAGGTCTTCCACTACATACTCCTGAGAGACAAAATCATATTCATGACAATGAGAAGAAGTAATATATGACAAAACACATAAATAAAAAGATCATAGTATAGTGTGTCCATGAATGAACCTGAGTGAGCACTTTCTTGGTCATGATGTGATAGTGCCTCTGCCAAATCCTTTGCACAGCCAAAGTCACGGCGAAGAAGCCATAGGCGATTCCCAGGATGACGAAAACAATTACAGACACAAAGATGATGACGATCCACACTTCGACTGATGTGGGGAAGCAGTCCAAGAGACCCCAACCGAAGCAACAGTTTTGACAGCCGGCAACCCGAGGGTTGTTGGCCAAGGCGAAGCAGTGCATCACCGTGCCCCCAAACCCCACGAGCACGAGGAAAGCAACGACACCTATTAGATCGTTGAAAGATGAGATATCACTTCAAGGAATGTTAATGGTGAGCAGCACATAGAGTTGTTTATTTTTATGTTGCTGGACAGATGAATATAGGTGAAGTGGCTAGCAGAGATTTTACCAACACAGTAGTAGAAAGGCATGAGATGCATTGCAAGCATGCGCTCCCAACGCTTATCGATCGAGTTCCTGTATTTCCCGTTTTCGTCCACGGAGTATACAAGCCACGCAAGGCCAACGATCACCTGGAAAGGAAGAAGCCATGGAAGTTCGATTTTCAAAATAAAATGCAGCAGTTATTGCCTCTGCAATGAAGAATGCTTTCCAATAGGAAGATGGATGCTAATTGATAACTTCATAGTGAAACTCCATAATCAATGCAGATGGAGCTTAGAAGGAAAACTAACTAGCATACCGACGAATAAACAATTTGGGAAAGCAAATTAATGTGAATAGATTACCTATGGCCGGAAACACAAGAAACTTAGCAAGGGTTGAACTTACAATTTGCACAGCAAGAAAACCAAGAAACACATCCCTAGCAACAAAGAGTCTGAACTTTATTTTCCTCCACGAGTTCTGGAGCTCAACGACCCTTAGATGAAACTGAGCCTGACAAGTTGTACAGTGGGAAAAGGCGAAGCCTTCCTGAACAACCGGCATCGAAAAAAAAAAAAAAAGTTATTACAGGCATCATCTCAGTCATACACGGACAGACACGTGTTGCAAAATGAACATTCGAACCTTCACCGCACGCCAATGGTCCAAGCAGGACCTGTGGACGAATTGCTGTGTGCCCTTACACATGCAGGGCGATATGAGTTCGTCATCTGCAAACGACAAAAGGAGAGTATCAGGCGCTGACGACAGAAAGAATATATGCTATATTTAATAAATGCATCACGATTCGAGCAATCTAATAAGATGATGCACCCGGAAATACCGGAGAAACAAAGAATTGGACCTATGAACATGCTCTATTAACGGAAGGCGGATGGATTTGACCAATCGAATAATCTTAAACAAGATCGAATCTGACCAGCATGAATCAGGTATTTAATGTTCCAATTATCACATACAATTTCTAATTTTGAAATCCCACAAAACCTCAGTCATGATCACAACATTATCCCAAACTTTTTCAACACAAATAATTCGTCAGCTGATCCGAAATTGGGGCGGGGCAACCACTCTTAGGGTTTTGCTAAAACCTATTCCAACACGCATATATAGCAAGTAAAAGAAGCTGAAAAAGCAAAAACTTCAAAAGCAGAATAAGTATTTGAAGCAAATATTCCACACAAACAACAAGTCATAGGGGAGTAAGATCATACGATACTCAGTGCTGGACTCGAAGCAGATCCTGCAGAACGCCAAGTTGCCAGCTTCAACGTCGTCAGCAGCGACGTCGACGGTCTCGATTTCGTTCCCAGCTGGGAGAAGAGGATCGGAATCCCTAGGGCGTGGGCTGAGCATCGTCATTGGGGTGGGAGCCATCTCAACCTCGAGATTAACGTTACTACTCATCATCCTAAATCAATAGAGATTTTGGGTTTCCCTTTCTGTGTGCGTTGTTGAGAGACGTAGCTAAGGCGCCTTTTATAGCCCATTTGGGCATCCATGCATGCGGACACTTGCATAGCAGAGAGATCACTGTAACAACGCGGACGAATTTGGTTAGTCGGATTTTGGAGATGATGTAATTCGATCGGTGAGGTGAGGTGAGGCTCATTTATTATATGAGTTTCGATTTCTTTTCTCCTTGTTTTCCGCCTGTTTGTTTCTTCTTTCTCTCTTACGTAAGAAAATTTGAGGGTTTTAGACTTTTCTTTAATGCCGAAAATAAAGAAGCTGGGAAGAAGATGATCTTTTGGCCCATTTAATTATGGGCCTAATGGCCCAATAGTAAGTAAACAAGCAATATAAGGGGAAGTTAATTGGGCTCAAAAGCCCAAGAAGAAACATGAGGAGTAAATAAAGCAAAATGAATGGAAAATATGTCATTAAAAAAACATGTATATAATAAGAAAAAAAAATTAAGTGTAATTTTTGGGAGGATGAATGTTCTTTAGGGATTTATCTTTTTTTTTATTTTATTTCTGATATTATATAGAATCAAGAAATCCTAGGTGAAATGTTAATTTAACATGGCATTAATGCTTATGTTAAGAGATTATGGGTATGAATTATCGTAAACACCCGTAAAAGAAAAAAGTTCATGGCTAAAACTAGTTTAAAAATAAATAAATTTAGACTTAGGGGCATGTTGGAAATAAAATGTATAAAATTTTAGGTGAGTACGTCATTTAATATATTCAATAATATTATAGAGGAAAATATCTTCTGCATATAACATGTCAAAATGAGATACATTTTTTCTGAAATTTTAATCAAAAAAATAAAAATAAAAGTAATAACAAGTTAAGATGTCCCTATTGATAACTACTGATGCCCTCAACTTGTAATGAACAGGCTTGACATAAGGAATCTTTATAGTTATATTTCATGTTAAGGTAGTATAGTGATTAGTAGCCCATCTATAAACGGTATCACGGGCTATCTCAATTATATTTTAATGTAATTAATATAATTCCTCATAATTATATTTGTTTAAAAAATAATAAAAAAAAAGAATCCAATCTTATTACTCAAGACAAGTAAATCGGAGGATATCATTTTCGACAAATCATGTATCATTTCATGTCTTTTCGGTTTCCACTTTGAATTTTCTTTACATTAAATGACAAAGAAAAAGCATCGAGGGTGGTCAATATTAGGTTGCTCATCACCATATCACATCTTTTTCTTTATATCATTAAGAATTCCCTTCTTTATATTATTATTATTATTTTAAATTTGATCACTTTTTTACTTTGTCTTGAATCATCTAGGTTCGTTATTAGTATTAAATCCCACAAATATTATCTCTAGCTACTAGCTAGGACCGCTTTGTGTAGGACTGAATCATATATCAAGTCTTATTCATTGTGGTAATAAAGCCAAGAAAGAAGTGGAAGCATTCTTTACTATATACTCTTATAATATATATTCACTCACATTATACATATTCACAACGTTGCTGGCTCGATCAAATACATATATATTTAACACCTAAACAAGACAACAATACAATTCAATTTGCACTACAACGCACACACACAATACGCTATATATATATATATATATATGTATATATATATATATATATAATCAAAGTTGCACATTCCAATATGTAGACAAGAATCTTGGGTTCTTGATCTTGAGTCTTGACAGCCTTACTGTAAGACAAAACATTGTAGTTATTTTTGTAGCTAACCTAAGCTAAAGTGGTACTCTCTTTTACCGTTGTAGGGTAAGAAAAAACCCTAGTTTTTTCGACATTGTTTTGAAAAGGTCCTCACTTGTTATCTTCTCTTTCCCAAATGCTCTACATAATACCTGTAAATGAATTCAGTTAATGGATTCATAAGCATTTTATATATGTATATGTATATGTATGTATATAACAATATAAGTATTATGAATAATGTGGTCCATTTACTACTACTACTACTACCTCTCTGCAGCCCAAAAATAATTATTGAAAACTCAATTAAATGTCGCCCTCCAATATTGATTGCTTGTTCTTCCGATCCATAGAGCTATGAATACCATTTATAAATCACAAGATCCTAAGCTATATCTTCATAATGGACTAAAGACGAGCAGTTTCATAAATATTATATATATATATATATATAACCTCTTGATATTGAGAGAGCATAGAAGAAGCTGGAAAGACTTCAGATCTGCAATAAACTACAAACCACTTTACTATTATTAATAGGGGAAAATTCTCTATCAGTCCCCACCATTCACGTTCAAGACTAACTGAAGGCAAATAATGATCTTTACATTATGGGAATTGTTTGGTTTTTCTGTAATGGTACGCTCCAATGATGTAATAGATCTCAAACCAAAGCAATATATATAGATAGATATATAGATAGATAGAACCATAAAAGTTAATCAAACTATAAGGATTCATTCCTAGCCGTGCTTTTCTGTGTAAAGATTTATTAAGACATAATCTAGATGTATATTTTGGCTATCAGATCTAGTCTTATATCATTGCCATTATCATACATTCCATTAAATATCTGATTATTATATATCATCCCAACAACCCAAATTAAATCTATCAAAGAACCAAGGAAGGAAAAAATTCAATCATCATATAAATTATTCAACAGATCCACTCTTTTAAAAAATGGATCTTTACCCATTTTGACGCAGTAAATCAAGAAACACAAATTAAATATCCCAGAATCAAAGATATGTCGAAGGAATGAATCAATCCCAAGAGGATAGAAGATTACATACTTATTAAGAAACTAATATAGAAATAATTGTATTAATTAATACCCGCCTGCAAATTGAGAGAGCCGCGCGTGCCTCATCCTCTTTGAATCTTCACTTATCTTCCCACAGCTTTATTGAACTGAAACATGGACACGTGGCAGTGATCTTCAGCAGTTCACAGTTCAAGAAAGCATGTGGAAGAATAAGAAGAGACTCATTTCTTGACATTAGGGTTTGTTGAAACAACTAGAGATCAAGCCCACATCATTACACAAACATATTTACGCTGTCTTTGGTTGTTTTCACAGATCAAAAAAAAAAAAAAAAGGAGAGAAGAAGGCACTATCTTATGCTATAGTAGGAGAATACATAAAAAAAAAAAAGACAGACATGCGAGTGTGTTTTATAAAGAGGGAGAGAAGTAGCAGCTAGAAGTAGATGTTAGGTCTAGGAATAGAGGAGATGAAGGGTAGGGTATTATTTATAGAGGAGAAAAGCAATGAAATGAAAGCCTTTTCCACCAATCCCGAGAAGAATATTGGCCTATTCAAAAGCCATTACTACTAGTAATGATATTTATAGTATATGTTTAATTTTTTTTATATATGTGTAGATTACAATCATCATACGTGCGGCTAGGATCGAGCCTGGTAGATCCAACGGTTGGCTTTGCCTTCTTTTCTCAGATCTGACCCATTCGTGGGGTGATGAGATAATTATATTCCAAAGTAAAGAAAAAACATAGTTATTACATCAATACAAACACTAAGTGGCGTTAATCACGATGACAGCTAGGGTTAATTTGTTGCTTTTAGGGTAGGCAACGCAACGACAGCTAATTAATTAAGGAAACAATTATTAAAGTGAAATCAAGAAAAGATGAGAGAGATAGAGATGGAGTAAATAAAATAAAATGATGAATTAATTAGGTTAATTTTATGAGTGAGTCCACATGGTGGCATGTGAGTGTGACCCACAAGATGACATGTAACCCGTTTTTTCCGGGTTAAGGTCCCTCTGTCGGGTATGGGTTATTACATTGTTTACTTACTTTGATGCGTTTGTTTGTGAACATCATCTTCTTCTATCAGAGTGATCTCTAACATTCCCAAGTACAACCTCATACAGAAGAAGATATTATATATTAAATATATATTATTGTATATATAGATAAATAATAATAAAATTATGTACGTGCCATGCCATACATACATATATACACATACGTGAGCAGATACAAGAATTGGTCAAATCATAATCATGCATGCATGGCATATCTGAAATTGAAAATGGGAATGTATATTACAAGAATTAAGGTTAAAATCAATCACCGGATCACATTTTGATGGATCTTGCTAGGGTCGGATCCATACGGGTCGACCCGAGTGTTCACCTTTGTCCTTCATTAATAAGCCCAATACTATACACATCAAACCATCATATATTTAAATAAAACGATGAACTTGAAGTTTCAAATGATTATATTGTCTACTGCAGAAGAAAAAAAAAACAAATCCCAACTCACAAAGACCAAATAAACAGCATTCGTTCACTACCATCTTACAGATAATAATTCAAGATCAAACCAGCACTGTTATTACACAACAGAAAGAAAATATAATGGAAACGCCCTAACACCTACCTAGCAAATATCAGATCAAAACCTAGATTGGTACTTCCATCTTGGCACTAGGCGGGCCCGAAGCAGCTTTATCGTTGTCCGAATAAAGCCAATCTTTCGCGCATATAAGCGCCTCCACCGTCTCGGGCCGCAGGGAACACCTATAACTATCCATCTCTTTCCGCTTCGTATCAAACACAGCATCCGCAGCGACGGTACACACGGGAATGGACAGTACGTCGCGGGCCATCTTCGAAAGTGTAGGATACTTCGTTCTGTTCAGCTTCCACCACCCCACCACGTCAAACTCGTGGACCCGAGGCAGCAGAGACTCCTCGAGATATTGATCCAACTCGGACTTAGCCTCCTGACTCTTCGTTTCCATCATGTAAGCATCGAAGTCCATTAGGCCGGCGCCGTTGCTGTCTCCTTCGGGATTCTCTGACTTGGAAGCTGCCTTGCTTGCTTCCTCCTCGTCGTAAGCTACTTTTGAATACTCGAGGAACAGCTCGTGGATCCCTTCGTTAACTATTTTCACGTACTTGGCAGACTCATCTCCGTATATCTTGGAAAAACTGAACTCGACGAGTTTCATTTTGAAGCGGGGATCCATGACCACGGCAATGGCGAGAATGTAGCAGCAGCTTTTCCAATACTCATCAAACTTCTCTTGCATGACCTTAGTCAAGTTGCTGAGGAAAGGGTCTTCGCCAGATGCTGCGCGGGAGAGTTCTAACTGAATCTTCCATGCTTCATGGAAGAAAATGTCTGTGGTGCGAGTACCAGGCATCAAAAGAAGCTTGGCCGTGTCGAAGAGTGGCTTCAGATAGGTGCAGAGAGTATTGGTTTGCTGCCAATCTTCGCCGGAAGGCGCATCCTTGTAATCAGGATCGGAAGCATCTAAACAAGAGAAGACTTCCTTCAGTTCTGATGCAGCCAGAAGCATTTCGTACGTAGTGTTCCACTTAGTTTGGTCGTCAATAGCCAGACTCTTGGTGCTCGGCACTTGAAGGGTATGTTTGAGCTCAAGAAACTTCTCCTCTCGCGATTCTGATGTTTTCACATACTTCACACTGTCCCTGACTTTCTGAACAATGGCATCAACAGAAGCTAACGCAACTTGGACGATCCCGCTCAGGGAACGGGCGAGGCAGTTGCTGATCAGCAGCTGACCATTGAGCACCGAGGCGTTGTTAACAGAAAGCAAAGCTCTCAAGTTATCAACTGCAGCCTCGCTCAACTGCTGATTGATCGTGACAGAAAACAACTTCCTGTCCATGCTCCAATCGGACAAGCAAGCAGCAACGGAGTGGCTAAAGGCAGTATCTGTTTCTGGGTTTGGTTCCATGATCACACTAAGAAGTTTACGATGCATCTTCCACTCACTATCAATAAACTGCCCCCTCACAAACATGTAACCGACGGAATAGGAAGAAGACCACAGATCCAACGTAAGAGAGACTCTACCGGGAATCTTCTCAATCACCTTCTGAATACTCTGTTTTTCCTTGAGATACGTTGCAACGCAATCCCCTTGCACGGTGTTGAAGCTCACCATATCGAATTGAGGCTGCAAACTCTGAACAAAGGACAAAAACCCAGGATGATCGACCATGTGAAGCTGGTAGTCATGCATAATCATCATCTTAGCAATCTCGTGCCTCCAACGGTCTGCATCGAAGGCGACCAATGGCGCACTGGCTGTTCGGAAGCGTCTTTTGGGCGTATCAGAGAAGGTGATCATCTTTGGAGGTGCACTGTTGGGACTTAAAAGAGCATTTCCTTGATTACGCAAGACCACGGGGCAAGTCCCTTTTGCTATGTGACGCTTGAGATGGCTCGTGCCAGCTACCTTAGAGCCAGTGCTGTAAGCAAATGATTGTTTGCATTGGTTACAATATGCTCTCCGACAATTACCACCGACATTCTCTATGGTGAAGTGTTCCCACACCATTGACTTCTTTTTTCTACGCCTCACGGGCTGGGATTCTTCAACAGGATGAGGCTCTGTGTCAAACGACTGAGGCTCAAAAATGTCAAGCTGCATATCTGAATATATGGGTTGAGTCTCCTCCATGGATGCGAGCTCGTTATTGGTGACTGGTTCGGGTGTTTGCATCTCCATCTTGAGGAAGGACAGAGGATGATGATTACACTTTTCTGCAACATTGAGTCAGTCAGCCAAGCAAAATGACCATGATTGGTGAACTAACTTAAACAAATCACAGAGCCATGTTGCATAAATCACAGGGAAGATAACTAATAGAGAAACAATAAATGGAATATTTTGGGCATTATTTGACATTAGTTAAGCTGGCCCAGACCCAATAGACCATCCACGTAAATACCAGATAGCGCATGCTATGTAGTAAGTTAGCATGTACAAATTATAAAATGAATAAAGACCACACAAATAAGAAACAAGTGTTTGAACCTAACCAATCAAAAACGCTAGCAGGAACTGATTAATTTCGACTTCATTGATAACAGCTCACCCAAAAGAAGAAAGTTGAAAATTTGGAAAATTTTCAGAACCATCACTCGGTTTTTGGAAGATCCAGACAATAAATTAAACATATCTTCACAACAAAATTCGAAGCAAAATCACGAAATCAGCCCACTACGATAGATAAAAATCTCTTTGTAGGTAAAAGGAAAAAAGAAAACCATGAACATACTTACAGATCTCTCTCTGAAAGCAGAAAACACACAGAACAAGCTTACAAGATCTCTCCCAGAAATAGAAAAAAAAAAAAACAACCACGAAGAACACGCTTACAGCTCCCTCTTTGAAAGCATAAAATACAAACAACAGGCTTACAGATCTCACTTGAAAGAAAACGCAAAAAAATCAAGAAAAACCTAACAGATCTCTTAACAAAAATGAAAAAAAAAATTAAAAAAAAAATCATTCAAGACAACATCATCATACCAAGCAAGATCTTGCCGCTAGAAACACAGACGGGTGAAACGCACCCTCCGATCGAATCAAAAGACCAACCAAAAAAAGCCGATTCCCAGATCTCAGATCTAGGTTTTCGAAGAGATAGAGAGAGAAAGGACGAACTCAGAGAGAGGAGAGAGAAAATGGGAATTGGGCTTGAACCAATAATTCAAACTGGACCTAGAATATTTTTTCGGCTTTGGGGGTTTGTTTTCAATTTTGCTGAAATAGGATAAGGTTTACTATCAATATTTATCATCTCGATTAAACCGAATTGAATTGGACTTTTCGGGTCCATTCTTACACTACGATTTTGAATGTTTGATTCTTTCTTCTAAAGTGAATTGTCACCACAGCATAGCCCACGTTCATTGGCTCTTCTTCGGCCATTAGGTCCCTACACTACTCTACCCACGCCATGTCTTCTTTTGGAAATTATTCTTTTATTTATTAATTTTTATTTAGCCCTTGCTAGCTAGCCCAAATATTATGGACAATACTTTTACCCTCCACAGAATTTAAAAATAGTTCAAATCTAGTCCAATCCAACGCATCAAGGTGTTTAAGAAGCCAAGCCCCATGAGCTAGCTATCCATCTTGTCTTAGCTAAACAGTGGCCCTTGTTGTAATGTAACAAAAAGGATTACATATTGGCCCTGTTTACTTGCATGGATATGGCAAGATAATTGTCATTATCCAGTTCAGTTGTCAAGATAAAGTATGATATGAAGCCCGATATAAAAAATGAGTCCGCTGCTATTATCTGTTATATCACATATAAGTTATCTAATGGGTTGGGCTAGGATTAATAATCCATCTCATGCTATTATTTATGAAATGACCTAATTGCCCTCATACCAAGTAAAAAAAAACCCCAATTTCTTTAGTCCCGCCCATTTACAATCGCGTGAACCAGCAGAAGAATTGGACGGAAAGATCTCAGGAGCTCACCCAAGTTCGATGCAAGATCTTGCCAATCGATATGGTAATATTATTCCTGACCAAACAATTGCACAGAAATAGTGAGTTTGTTGGTGTTTGAAAGCGCGTTTGTTTTGATTTATTTTTGAATGTCTCGTCGATTCCATGTATGTCTCTGCAAATGAGTAAACATTTTTGGTTGATTTCGAGATACACAGAGACGATAACGAGTTTGATAATGTGATCCCCGATAGAAGACTGTTGTTCTGTCGAATTTTTTCAGGTTTTGTTTATGGATTTCTTGGTTTTGTTATCTGAAATCTTCTTTAATAGTTTCGTTAAATACCCTTGTTGGATAATAGTTTTGTTATCGGGCGTTATGTTTCTCTAATTTTGCTGTTCGTTTCAGTGGCAGCATGGATATTAACTTGAGATGGGAAGTGAAAATGTTTGTCTTTTTACAAACATTTTTCCAGCAAAACACTTTGTTGTTGCTCTTAGTATCCATCTACTTAAGGCGATTGCAAAATAGAACTATTCGGAAGCGGAAAAGAACTCGAACTAAATACAATCTCATCGAGAAGATACTCAAACAGATGGATCATCTTAGAGAATTAGTCTCGATCTCCGATATAACATGCCACAATCATTTGAGAATGAATAGGAAAACATTTGGTACACTCGTATCCCTTTTAGTAAATGTTAGTGGTCTTAAGGATTCTAGATTCACCACAGTGAGGGATAAGGTGGCCATGTTCTTGATTATCTTATCTCATAATACCAAAAATCGGGTAGTTCAAAAAAGCTTTAGAAAGTCTGGTGCTTCTATTTCGAAATACTTTCACGAGGTCCTAAATGCGGTCTTGAAGTTGCACCGTCTGCTAATTGTACCCCCCGAACCTATAAGTGAAGACAGTACGGACTACAGATGGAAGTGTTTTCAGGTATGTATTTCGTAATTATTTAGTTAAATTTGCATGTAATTACCGTACATTATTTAATTACATTATTATCTTCCTTACATTAACTTCTCCAGGGTTGTCTTGGGGCATTAGATGGAACCCACGTAAAGGTAATAGTCCCCGAATCCGACAAACCGAGGTACCGCAATCGAAAGGGCGATGTCACAATCAACGTACTTGGTGCATGTGACCCGAACATGATGTTTACTTACGTGTTATGTGGTTGGGAAGGCTCCGCTGCAGATGCTAGAGTATTACGGGATGCAATTTCTAGAAGATTTGGTCTTAAGATACCAAAAGGTACTTCATGAATCATCCAAAATAGATGACTCAATTATATAGTGACATTGTATAGTTTAATTAAAAATTACTTTGCTCTCTTTACAGGGAACTATTACTTGTGTGATAGTGAGTTTATGAATGCAGAAGGTTTTATGGCACCTTATAGGGGAGTAAGGTATCATCTAGACGATTTCGGGCAAGGTAGAAACGCACCGCAGAATCCAAAAGAGTACTTCAACCTCATCCATAGCAGGGCTAGAAATGTTATTGAACGGTGCTTCGGCTTATTGAAAAAACGTTGGGCGATACTATGATCACCTTCGTTTTTCCCAATTGTGACGCATAATCGGATTGTCATGGCATGTTGCATACTTCACAATTTTATACGCAAGGAGATGCCTAGAGATCCTCTAGAGGAAGAAATCGGAGTATATATGGGGGATAGTATTGATATTATAAATGATGACATAGACGATGGGGATAATATAATCACTTTGGAAGCATCGGTCGAATGGATCAATCGGAGAGATATGTTAGCGAACACATCTTTTAATGAGTGGCGAAATAGTAGCTTGCACTACTAAGTCCTATGGAAATCTTGGCTTCTGTGTTGTCTTAGTTTACTTTGTATTGCTGCAGACTATATTTGCTCGATTTTAATACAAATCGTTTCATGTTTACGACGTTGTTCATGTTTGATGCTTCAATACATTGATATTCTTCTATGTTTAACCACCTTGTTTTATGACAATATTTACCTGGTCAATTTCAGGTTATGGACGGCACAATAGATACGAACATCAGATCACATGCGGTAGTGAAAGAGAGAAGCAGTCGTCGTGGGTGGAATCAACAAGAGGAGACAACATTAATTAACGCCATGAAAGAGATCGTCGCTAGTGGGTGGAGACAATAGAATGGATTCAAGCCAGGTTATCTTAAGATCTTAGAAGTAAGAATGATAAGTGCATTTCCTGGAACCGACATTCGTGCTACACCACACATTACTTCTCGCTTACAAACATGGAAGAAATGCTATCATAGCTTATCTACCATGCTCAGTATGACCGGAATTGGTTGGAATGATTCGACCAAGATGATAGATGTGTTTGAAGATCAGTGCTGGGACGAATATGTTAAGGTAAGTTCAAATAATTACAATGCTTCTTATAAGCAGTTAGCTAACTTTAGCTTCCCTTTTTTTCTACAGAAAGATCCATCTGCTAAGTCGATGCGTCATAAAACTTGGCCATATTATAATGATTGGGCAGAAATATTCGGGAAGGACCGCGCTACAGGTGAACATGCTGAGGACATTGAGGATGTAATGCGAAATACTTTCGGTTTGAACGGGGTTGACTTGTCCTCACAGCCCTCCGACCATGACAATACATCTTCTAACAATGACATCGCTCAGGGCTCAGCAAACGATGAGGCGATAAGCGGGTCTGTCGGGGCAGCACAAAACGCAAGTCAACGACGAGGGCGAAAGCGGAAAAGCCACGATACAGATAAAGAGTTGACAAATATTATAGGTAAGTATTGTGCCGAGACTAGTGCTGCTCTTCAACGTTTCATTGCGATGGTCGAGGTCGAAAGCGACATAATCCCGAAGAAATATCAAGTGTTCGAACAAGTGGACGCCATGGAGGGTCTTACCCCGGATCAAAAGTTAGTTATTTGCAAATTCCTCGTAAATCATTCAGACGAGCTTCGATTGTTTGACAGCTTACCCTCACCTATGAAATATCGGTACGTCATTAACACATTATCCGGTCTGATGTAATGTGTTAATGGTTGTGTATCTTTTCTCGTTGCATCCATATTTTGGTGTTATTTTGAAGGATATATCATGGATGACGCTTGGTATCTATGATTAATTATGGGGAATTTTGAAACACTGTAAAGTAAGTATGCTATGCTTTCACTTTCCATTGTATTTTGAAGGCTTGCTGCTGATTTCATATTACAGAAAATTGTAATTTGTTGCATTTTATTGCTACTGATCCATTTTGGTTCAATTGCTATATAAATTGCCGACTGAAAAATATTATATATACAATAAGAAGCATATAGTAGTTCTAAATATAAGCAAGGACAACCATATATTACACCACACATCGTAAGGGATAGTCTACCAAGGCGAGATCGAATTGCATTAACAACAGGGAAAACAAAAAAGGCTCGATCACCTAGCATAAGATACATATTCATACACCATATAACATATCATGATCAACTTAGACGTTCGCACTCTCACGGTCGCTAACTTGACGATCATCCCCAAACTTCATCTTTTTTTTCAGTGGCTCGACGCATGCAAATTTTGAGGGAAACGGAGATGAAACCTCGTTGCTATCGTCCTTCTGATCAGTATCATATTTGCCACTACTAATATCAATGACCTCAACAAACTGCCACTTGAAGATTTTTTTGATATTTTCCCACTGTTCCTCACCTTTGAACACATATGCCAGAACGAGCGAGTCCTCCTACAAGGGACATGAGATTAATATGCAGAATATAACTATTGGCTACGTTAAAAATATATTAAATACCTCAATCCATTGATTCCACTTATTTGGTTGTGCGATAACAACGTTAGCCTCTTTGTCGTACAATGTCGCCGGGTCATCGAGTATTTTCTTAAAAGTTTCATATCGACGTATAAGGAGCTCCACACGTTGTTCAATCCTACCGTACCTGAACCATGCTCTAAATTTCTGAAATACCATGTCCTGTAAGTTGTTGATTAACGCTTCATTCGGCTGTCCCACTTTAAAATTTCCTCGATCATTTTCACGGACCAAACATTTGATAAAGTACTTGTCGACCGTCTCAGTCCAAAACTCGTTGAATAGATATGCCGACTGAAGCTTGATCTTGCTAGTATCGAGACCTTCAACAATATATCAGAAGTTCATGTCAAAATAAATAGTAATAATAAAAAGAATAGAGGCCGACATTAGTCTCGATGACTCTTCACATGCCACATGTTCAACCAAATTCAATATATGATCGCACATAAACTTATGTTTGTCCAACAAATATCGTAATACACTTGCACATTTTTATATTAAAAATACACTTGTTGCACAATCTGAGAACGACCACCATCAATATTCTATACCTTGAATAACCATTGTTTCTTAATATGCTGATTGAGGTATAGTTCCAAATACACGAGTATTTATCTAACCCCAACAATTAATGTTTGATATTTAATATATGTCCATTCCTCAACTACTAGCAGATATTGGAAGCAACTTAAGATATTGTGCAGATATAGTGTTGATTACTTGCTCATTATTACAATGTCATGTCTTGTGTTAAATTCGATTGACCCTTGAGTGGAAAAAAGCAATGGCTAAACTATAATGCTGTTGTTAATGAAGAACAATTTTAATAAGCTTTGTAATGAGTAGACAACACATTAATACTGGTAGATTTTGCGCCAAGAAACGCAAATACCCATACAACCTACACTATTACAACGAGCGTACAGTCGACTACCACACATTTAACACACAAATACATATGCGTAGAAGTTAATAATATCTTACAAGGCGAGTACCATACAATTAACACACAAATACATTGGCATGAGTAGAAGTTAACAATATCTTACAAGAAATTATAACTTACTTAAAAAACAGAACATAAATTTGGAGGAGAAGTAGAAGAACAATCAATTTTTTCATACTGCCAACAGTTGCAAACATCTGTTTTACAGCGCGCCCGTCCTCCGTGAAAGTTGACTTGATTAAACCAATGTCAATTCTCATCTCCTTCGCCTCCCTTCTAGTTTCCACAACTTCATGCTTCAACAACGTGAGCTCCTCGCATATGGCAGTTATGTCGACACGAGATTCATCAGATGTATCACAACGATCATGGTCTGCTGAAAATGGATTTGATGTTTCCTCATTGCAAGCCGAGTAGGTTATGCTTTCGGGGAGTAACCATTTCCAGTACTTGCAAGCCCGAGTCTTACAAACGGAATACAGCTTACCAGCGGTAAGCTTATTCGGACCCACTACTTCGATTCCGGCTTGTTTGAAGTAAGGACAATGACACTTCTCAACGTTATACCGTATCTCCATTATCTGCCCATGACGGAACCCACATTCGGAAGACATCCTAGATAACATATAACAATTGTTATTGCGAGATTCCAAAGGGGTATCTGCATATGATCGAAAGTAACGTAGATTCACTGAACTTCATTCATACCATTTGCTCTTTTCCGTTTGTAAAATAACACATTATACATTTCACCAAAATCTTGGTTTTATACGCATAACGAAGAAAGAAATCCACATCAACATAAAAAATCGTTAACCCTAAAATAACGTAGATTCACTGAACCATTCGTTAACCCCAAACCATTTACAAAAATCTCTATCATATAAACACAACAATGGCATAAATACACAGCAACACCGAAATAAAAAATTGCTGAAATCACCTGGAAATTTAATCGATTAAAGGGCAATTAACAAGAAAAAAAGATTATATGGAGACATCTATCAGAAAAGTAATCCATGTTCAAACCAGCAGATAAATGTTACAGCCTACAATTGATTTTTCACAACTAGGAACCAAATGATTCGAACTAGGAACCGAAACCATTAAAAAACAACTGAGAAAATTATGCAAATCACACGAAAACTGGCGTCATCGGAATGATACCTCCAGCCGGAATTCTCCAACCCCAAAAACGAAATTCGTTAAAATCAACAAAGAACATAGGAAGCATGCGGGTTACGGCGAGATAGTGTCAATTTCTATAACCCCGATACCCTAAATGAGCCTCAATTTTCGGAAGTAATATGCCCTAGACGAAACTTAAGCGGGTTGATACCAAATTTTTCAACGCACCTGATGACTTCAGTGGAGCTCGTGCTTCACGGCGAAATAGAAGATGAAAGTAGAAATTGAGCAAATGGTATGAACCTGTCTTTCAGCAAGGTTAAAATGGTAAATTAACTGTCAATGTTGGGATAATTTTAGAATTATCTTACCGACTAAACAAGATAAATGATTAATAGTGAGGAAAATATTAGTTGTTACTGAACGTTGCCAATTAAATAAAATACTGTTTCAATGGGATTATTATCCCAAGATAAAAGTGTAGGGTCATTTCCAATCTTAAAAACTAAACGGGGCCATTAGGTGCAATCTCCCCTCCTCAGGCCCTGTAATAGCTTCAGATATCCTAAAGCTTCTGGCTTTATGTAACTGCAAAATTCATCGGGACGATGAACGAACTCAGTCACAACGTAGCGTGCAAAAGATGAAAAACAAAACCCGAATCACATTGCTCCTCGGTTTTAACATATGATTGTTCACTTCTTAAATTGACGTATCGCATGATTTCGAGCTTTAGATAGGTCGGTTTTTGATGTTTGTAAGCATGGACTAAGGAGAATCGCTCGCAGTTCAACAAAAGGATGAAAGACTGAAGTTAAAAACAACAGCATATACCATACCCGTGGCGAAAGAGGAAATCGATGATGACGAGGTTGCAGTTGTCCTTGAATAGTTGTGTGCTCCTTATTACATTCGCGACGTGCGTAAGTGGTATCAGTTTAAAGCTTTCTACCTCTCCGTCTGCGCCATAGACAAGAAAAAGGATGTGTTTAGTTGATATAAGTTCTGAAACTTGAGAAAATTTGAGACAGACAGCACACATATCTTATATCGTGCTTTGGATTGTTAAGTTCGGAACAGAAAAAGAGGATTGAACAGCATTGCTTACCCTCATTCTTAGGAACGAAGTCTTCAGGAAGCTTTAGGTCGTAACAGAAGAGAACGTCTCGCTTTAATCTAAATCCATTGATGTCCATATAAGATACGGCACCAACTGGTGTAGCCCTGAGTCAACAAATTTACAGCAAAAGTATCGATTTAATCCTCGCGCAAATGCCTCGGCATTTCAAAGCTTTCGATAAATGGAATGAATATAGTTAACTATTAGTCCTTGTGCAGAAGGATTCCAACCTTTAGCCGTCGTTGTTCAACATGGCTATATAAACTTGAAAATTAATCCATAGAAACTTACAAGCTTGATATAGATCTCATTATTCCAGCTTCTTCTTCACATTCTTTGATGATGTTCTCCTCGCAGGAAATCCCATGAGGCTGCACACATATTTTGTGAGAATTTATATGTTGTTATAACTCAAATAGGCGTGTAACCTATTGTCTCAGACTATTATTATTTGTCACTCAGACAATTCAAATACAATAGATGTAGTAATAATAATTTCAGATGTGGTTATCAAACTAAACAGAACATTTATCGAAGATCGAGATAAGAATAACATTTTTCTTCACGGTTTTAGGAAATATTTAACAAAGTTGATAATAAAATGAAGCAAGTTATGGTCAAACCTCAAGTGTTATGAAACATTTTACGTGAGTAAAAAATGAAGCCATACCAATCCTCCAGCAACCAGATGATCAAGCTTCCCGGGATATGTGGATTTTGATTTACTTCTTTTTGCAACCCATAAGTATTTCTCTCCATCTCTTTCAACATAACCATTCATATGAACTCCGTAAGCCTAATTTGACAATACATCAGTAAGGAGGTTAGAAGTATGTGCATGCAGTCGGAGGTTCTGAGCTTAATGCACCGCTACAAAAAAAAAAAAAAAAAAAAAAAAACGGTTCAACTAATTCATTGAACAATTCACAATCATAAAGAAGAGTACATTGAATCACATTCAACATAAGAAACAAAGGAAGTTTCTATAAGGTGATAAATATCAAGTAAAATAACCGAACAAATCCCAAATTCCAGCAATTCTGACCACACGTCAGAACAGCGGAAACTTTTGACTGATCCATAAGCCGTAATTTATTTTCTTTGCTCAATAGCAACAACCTTATCAAAGAAGCAACCGCACCATGAAAACTTCAAGAAGGTAGCTTCATAATCATATAATGTTACTGACCTTTATTCCAAAATATGGTGCTGCTGCCCGCTCAAGAGAGAAATATTCTGGTGTTCCAAAAGAAGATGTGACAGGGTATAGCTGTAAATAGCAAAAGTAAGAGCAACTTATAGAAATTTACATTGTAACATATTCAGCAAACTACACCTTAAACCATTCTTCTACTATAAATTATTAAATGATGAACGACAAGATAAGGATGTAAATAGTGAAAGTAAAAGGAATTAGAATTTCGAAATGTGAAACTTAAAGCAAAAAGTATAAACCTTTTTAAGCATTCTTCAATTAGTAGAAGATGAGAAAACCATCCGACACAAGGAATACCTCATTTCGAATTCCTGGAATAAGGTCTTCATCGAAGGACTTGATCACGTCGCCAACAGCTTTTGTCCTTTCATCCGATCTCTTTAATAGGGGATGCAACGAGATGTGGCGCCCGAAGCCATTGTCGTTGTGTGTTTCTTGCGGGAAAGTAAATACGTCTTTGTGCCTCCTCAGATGGTCAGCAAATCTGTTCGTGTAATAAAGTAGTGTTTCCTCAACCAAAGACAATTGAACAACAATACATACTTAGAGAAGTTGCCTAATCAAACTTCATACTCATTCCTAACGTTCAAATCAGCACACCATTGTCACACAATTAACCACAAAAAAAGGGTTCGAATACTAACTCATTGTGAACGTATCCAACGGTCTCTCCTTTAATCACAAAGGGCATGAAATCACGTTGTCTATCCTGAAGTAAAATCAATAAATCAGACAACAAAAAGCACAAAAGACAGAAAACTCGTCTGTGTAAGAAGAAATAACCAAACAAACCAACCAACGATTACCATGTTGCGATTGCAGAGGTACACCTTCTCAAAGAATCCTCGGAGGTCATACGAGTCATTCTGCTGAGGTTGGGACCCAAATACGTCGTCCCAAGTGAAGTCAGACGATGGGGAATGAGTTGATGATAAGGTAGCGTGGGAAGGGTAAGACGGTAATTTCAACCTGCTCCTCTGGGTAGACGGCGGAGGAAAGAGAGGAGCGCCGCGGAGGAGACGGTGGGGGACATGGCGCCGACTGCAGCTGCCTATCATTTTCTCTCTTCCACTCGCACCTAAAATTGCTTACAAGCTGAAAACTAAATTTGGAGGGCGAATTAGTAATATCACCATATTATTATTCCTTTTCTACTTGGGTCAACATACATCGTCGGAACTTGACTTCGGAGAAATCCATGCTGGTAATAGATCTTCACTTTGTCATAACTGAATAAATGCCCATGAAAGATTCTTAAGGTTCGAGCAATGGCTCTGTTGATTCGCCATTGATGCTTCCATCCATCTCCCAATCAACCCAAAAAGGTAAAGAATTATGTTGACTCACTCGATGCTCATAATGGAGGCGCAGAAGCATCTGATTCTTATCTTCTCTTCATTATTGCACATGGTGGAATCGTGCTTGATTCTTGTCTCAACATGAACAAAACTCTTACAATACATACATGTATACGATTGCTATAGCATAGGATATTCTGTGCATCTTGGTTTAATTTCTTGTGAATCTTTTTCTTGTGGGTTCGATGATGAAAATCATTAGACATGGCTTCTTGAATTTTTGTAATATAATGCTCTTATTGAAGAATGCAGATGGTAATAACTAATACATCATCAAAGATCTAAACTACATCGTGAAGAAAAGCAAACGAAAGATGGTTATAACAAAAGCAGATCTATCTTGTTTCTCTCTGCATGATCCCCTCTTACGTGATTACATAGCTCCTCCTATCATAGAATAGAACATAAGCGATCAATAACGGTTATAATTAGTTAAAAGTAGAAGAACACTGTGTAGTTGATAGTTATAACACCAACCATAATCTCTAGTTGTCTTGCATTTATAACATTCCGTTCTGCAGGCATAGTTGTGCATTCCACATCCAATTCTGTCCATATCGAAAAAAAAAAGAAAAAAAAAATCAGATTAGAACACATAAAAAACTCGATCGTACGATGATTATGAGACGCAACGATTTGAAACTTGAAAAAAAAAAGAAGAAAAAAAAACCACCTGGAGCAAAACCAGTCGCCATTTTTCCAACCTGGTATGTCTTCACAACCAGGGAAGGGGGTGAGAGCAGCTTTCAGCCCGCCACATCGATAACAAGTAGCTCGGCTGGCATAGTTATGGGCTCCACAGTTCAAGGCTCCACAATACCAATCTCCGGCCAAAACCTCCGTTCTATTACCGTAGAATGTGATATCCGATGCAGTTGCAAATTTAGGACAGCTACACCTCTGGCAAGAATCTCTTTTCTTGAAGTTGATGTGCTGGCATGCCTGGCATATCCAATCTCCTTGGCAGCTGCTCATTTCTTATATTATACGAACGAAGGAAGGAAAGAATGAAATATTGTGTATATGGTATTATGAGAGATGGAAGTTGGTGGTTTTTTCTGAGAACTGAGAGGTATGAGTTTATATAGGACTTGTAAGAGATAAGAAGGGACCCTACTGCACTGCAGTTTCTTTCACTTTCTGAATGTGGTCTGGGATTCCAAAAAAGCATATGATTGATTGTTTTATAAAGTTTTTTAGATTGGCAGAACAAATATATTAGAATGAAGGGAACATGTAATAGAAAACACAAAAAAGTCAATAATGCTAGCTTTTAATTCTTTTATTCCTCATGAATTATTATCGAAAAGGGCCTCGGAAAATATTCCCTATTCCATGCCCATTCTCCTCGCGTTTAAGGCGTTATGTGGGGGAAGACGGATGTTATCTGCGAGGGTGAATCCTACGTGTCTGTATATATTCTCTCGAAGATGCATACGTGGATTACAAGTAGGCTGATGAATCTATCCACGTTCGATCTTGCCTAGTAGACGAATGAATGAGCAAAGTGCATATATAATAGGTTCATATGGTTGTGATTTAATGTGGTTCAGGTTTCATCTGCAGCGTTTAATTACATGGGAATATATTCCTATGCCTTCACATCTTCTCCATATTGACAAAGTAAAAAAAATCCTATTTTTATTCTTCTTATATCAGCACAGCAATAATTCATTGCATGGAGGAGGTTAGATTAGATTCCTTGGAGTTTTAGCAGCAGCAATCAACTTACAGACATGTTGTTCTTAAGATCAATGAGTCAAAAAGTAGACACATATACATATATTTCTCTCTCTATGTGTGTGTGTGTAGTTCAAGCATAAGAAAGGATGCCAAATTCCAATTTAAAACGCAGAAAAGGTTTGCTCTTTAGCTAGCTTGTGAGTGGATTCTGTGATTTTATTACATGAATATTAACAAATCAAAGAGGGTTACGTTTATTACACATTTTCTTGATTTATATTACATTGTTAGCCTATGATTTGATAAGGAAGAATCTTAATCTGGAAAAACTGTTGACCTGCAGAGGAAATGAATATATGGAGAGTGACCATATCGGAAAAAAGAAGAAAAGGGGATTGAATTCTCTTGCAATAATCAATAGCCAAATCCAAAACAATGTGACGAGGAAAACAGCCAATGTTAGAAAGAAAGCATTCGATTCTTATTTTTGTCACAATAGTTTTCATTTCAAAGTTTGTCCATCACCTTTACAGTTAAGTCGTGTTAGCGACTCTCCAACTTCTAATTAAAATTGGTTAATTCCAATGAAGAATTATTCCAAGAAGGAGCATATTACCAAGCACTGACAAGCTTGAACCGTAAATATATAATTATAGAATTAAAAATGCGATTTACTTTTTTTTTTTATTAAGAATGAGTTTGTGTGTGTATAAAATCAGTTTATTTTATATTTGTTATTATTTATATTATATTATGATACATGTACATGGACAATCGAGCCTCGTGGCATTTGTGTTTTAGCCGTCCTTTGATTTTAACGAGGAATAAACGGTATTAATAATTATTTTAATAATCATGATTTATACATTTATATTAGTGTAGTAACCAAAATCAATCATCACAATTAAATTACAATAATAATAATAATAATACGAATACTAATAAATAAAGTCAACTGATTAGTCGAACGACACTAATCGCCATTCTAAGTAAAGTCCTTAGCTCAAAATTCAAAAGCCAAATAGTGAAAATAAGAAAAAGAGCTGCGAAGCTAAGCTCCATGGGTTTCATCACAGGTTTAGTGCTGGGTTTGGTGTTTGGCGTTGCTTTGGTAGTTGCTTTTGTCCGATCGGAGAATGTGCGATCTAAGCAACGCACGGACCTTGTAAGCTTTTTTTTTTTTTTGAGGTTTGGTTTGGTATTGTCCGTTGAGACGAGCTCGTAGAGTTTTGATTTTTTTTTTTTTAATTTTCCTTTGTTGTGATAATCGTCGATTCAAGGCTGCGACGGTTGCGGCGTTTGCTAGAATGACGGTGGCGGATTCGAGGAAGTTGCTGGCGCCGGAGTATTATCCCCCTTGGGTTGTGTTCTCACAGCGGCAAAAGGTTTGCTTGGTTTTTTTTTTTTTTTTCGGGTTCTCTTGTTTTATCGAAATTTTGATTTATATGTGCTCAATGATGGTGAACTGTTTCATTGGTTTTTTTTTTTCAACTTTTCAGTTGACTTGGCTAAATCTTCACCTGGACAAGATCTGGCCGTATGTCAATGAGGTTCGGTTTAGATACTCCGATGAGTCTTTTTATTTATTTTTCTTTGGTGAGTGGTGTTTGATGTTTGGAATGCTTGTCGGGTTTAAAGGCTGCATCGGAGCTGATAAAGGCAAATGTGGAGCCAATTTTGGAGCAGTATAAGCCGTCTATTTTAGCTTCTTTGAAGTTCTCCAAGTTTACTCTTGGAGATGTGGCGCCACAATTCACAGGTGTTTGGTTCGGATTTGTTTTTTTGGCATATATCAAAATTCAAGCGATCAAAATATTGGATTCTTACTTATGCTAAATATTTTTCGGCTTGAATCCCAATTATCTTTATCTATGACGAGGGTGCTCGACAAATCTGATTAAAGTTAATGGCATCTTTAGTTCAGTTGTTGGTGTGGATTATGGAAACTGGGATATAGTAAAAGTTGCTCAGTGCTGATGACCTAATCAGTTTGTTTTTTTCAGGAGTTTCAATTATCGAAGATGGAAGCGAAGGAATAACAATGGAGTTAGAGATGCAGTGGGATGGAAACCCCAGTATTATACTTGATATTAAGACTTATCTTGGTGTTGCTCTTCCCGTCCAAGTAATCTCTCTCTCTCACTCTATATATGTGTGTTTGTGTGTGTGTGTGTGCGTGTGTGCGTGTATCTTTTAGTGGTCAAGTTTGTTTTCTTCACACATTTTCTCCACACCAAACGGGGCCCAAAGCCCTAGAAGTTGACCTAAGCTAACTTGATTTCATACATTCTCTTCATGGTCTATTCAAACTGTTGTTTTTAGTTCTATACTACAAAAATCAGAACCGGGCTAAATTGGTTATGAACAATGGATGGAGGCACAAAGATACTTTTATCCCGTCATAAATTTGAAACAAACTTCTGGTGGAAGTCTTCGAAGGCTATAAGCTAAAAACGTTATTGGGACGATCGAAATTTGTAAATTTGAAACTGAAAGACATATTAGCCCTGCGATAACATTAATATTATCTTCATAATTGCGTAGGCCATTTATTTTGCAGAACTTCTGATATATCTGTGACTTACCTTAAGTTCAAGAACTTTCCAGTCTAATCTATCAAATTTTCCTGAATCATTGTATATGTAGTATTGTTGATTGATGTTTAAGTTCCTTTTATAAGTTAAATGTAACTTGCTATTCCTCTTTCGGTTGTGCAGGTTAAAAATATTGGATTTACTGGGGTATTCAGGCTCATCTTCAGACCTCTAGTTGACGAATTTCCCTGTTTTGGAGCTGTTTGCTTTTCATTACGACAAAAGGTACGATATTTTTTCACCTATATTTTCTTTGAGCTGAACTAAAACAATACAATGTTGAAGGAAATAAATGCTTATTATGCTCTTGCTGAGAAATGCTTATTAGAGCACCACTTTAGATTGAATTTTTTTTTTAATTGCCAATTTTATCATAATTCTACAAGTGCATGCAACAAGTGAAAGGTAAAAAGTTTCTTAGTCAATTTCGTCATTTGAACTTCAGAAAAAGCTGGATTTTACCCTTAAAGTTATTGGAGGAGACATATCAACAATACCTGGCCTTTCTGATGCACTGGAGGTTAGTTTCTTGATTACTTAGTTAGTTACGATAGGATCTGTTTTTTATTTCTTTGCTTCTTTCTGAACCTGTTAGTTTTGCAAGATTCATCTATTTGGGCAGTACTTGAAGAAATGCTCAATGCGTATTTTCTCTTGCAGAGCACTATTAGGGATGCTGTTGAAGATTCTATTACATGGCCTGTTAGGAAAGTCATCCCTATATTGCCTGGGGATTATAGGTTAGTGATGTTCTATGATCTTGTAATTAACCATATGGTTCTTGTATATGTTTCATGTATTTACTGTTAAGCTTTATTTCTCTCAGTGACCTCGAGCTGAAGCCTGCAGGAATTTTAGAAGTGAAGCTTGTCCAAGCAAGAGAGCTGACAAACAAAGACATTATAGGGAAGTCTGATCCTTTTGCAGTGTTATACGTGCGCCCTTTACGTGATAGGATGAAGAAAAGTCGGACAATTGTGAGTCAGTTATTCACTTTCTGTTCCAGGATTCCATTTCAGGACACAAAGCAAATATAAAGTTTCATATGTATATTATCTTCTCTATTCCCCAGAACAACCAATTAAATCCTATCTGGAATGAGCATTATGAGTTTGAAGTAGAAGATGCATCAACCCAAAACTTGGTTGTGAAAATCTATGACGATGAAGGGATTCAGGCTGCTGAACTTATTGGAATTGCTCAAGTCCACCTATGCGACCTCGAGCCTGGAAAAGTCAAGGATGTCTGGCTGAAACTGGTAAAAGATTTGGATGTTCAACGAGACACAAAAAATAGGGGACAGGTGAATGGCATTTTGCCTCTCTTTTATGAGGAGTTATATAACTTGTCAAATTCTTTCCAATATTTTCTGGTAACTTGTCGAATCCTTCGGGACTGACTTTGGTTTTCCTGATTAGGTACTGAACGCCTTAAATGAATTACTGACAACCTATGTTCATTTTTACTATCAGCTTTAGGAATTTTAACTTGGAACAGTTTTTTCATTAGCGTCTAAGCGATAATCTTGATTTTGTGCATGGGATTCCATTTTGCCAAAATCAAAGCATGCATTGTTGCTAACCATCTTCGCATCATTTCCACTTTAGGTTCACTTGGAGCTTCTCTATTGCCCGTATGGAACGCAAAATGGTATTACCAATCCATTTCACCAAGAGGCCTCAATGACTTCGCTAGAGAAGGTCTACAAAAACGAATCTAATGGGAAAGTTCTAAGCAACGGTGATCTGAGCAAAAAGAGAGATGTCATCATCAGAGGCGTGCTTTCCGTTACCGTATTATACGCCGAGGATTTGGCTCCAGCTGACCTCATGGGGAAGGCAGATCCATACGTGGTTCTCTCGATGAAGAAAACTGGATCAAAAAGCAAAACCAGGGTAAACTCTTTGTTCTTTGAACTCAGCTCATACACTTCCAACTATCAATCAAGCTTTTAATACACACACCTCCTCTGTATCGTAGGTCGTGAATGAGAGTTTAAATCCCGTGTGGAATCAGACATTTGATTTTGTTGTCGAGGATGGATTGCACGACATGCTGATTCTCGAACTTTGGGACCATGATACATTCGGGAAGGTACCTCCTCCTTTTCTCCTTCCTCATGTAACTGTATAGCTATCATTCTGATCAAAGCTGGCCAAGGTTTGATCTTTTCGAACAATGCTTTTTTTTTGCAGGATTTTATGGGACGATGCATCTTAACGCTGACGAGGGTTCTAATGGAAGGTGAATACGAAGATTCGTTCATGCTCGAAGGTGCTAAATCGGGAACGATCCACTTGAGTCTCAAATGGACTCCACAGCCGATCTTCAGGGACAGCGAGAATAGGAGCTAATAAACAATTTTTCACTTTCGAACGAATTTTCCCTGTGATATAACATACATGTGTTTACAACTAATCTCTGCGTGATGTACATAGCTGCAATATACTTGAGCCATGAATTAGACCTTTTTAATTTTATGATGATTATTAATAACTCACCATACTCTTAATATTTGCATGTGTTATTTTTTTTCCAGATATTTTGCTTATTATATATTTTATGTAACTTCTTGTATCAAACCGCAGGTATATTATTTCTTCCTCGGTTAATAACTAATACATCATCCATCCATCATGTCAAAAATATACATATAATGTCCAAACTTCAACCATTCATTCATATGATGACTTCTTACGCAAAAGGCCTCTTAATAAAGAGGCAACAGCTACCAAGGCTATCTCTATGTGCTCACAGCTATTTATCTTCAGGCATATCTGACCCATTCTACGGCTATCCATGCTTGCACTTACAGACATCTTTGTGCTACGGCTCACTCTGAAGTCAGAATCTATAGCTGCGCCCAAAACCGTCTCTTTTTCAAAAGTGACGAAGCTCGTCGACACGACCACTTTCTCGTCTCTCACAGGGAAGTCTCTTCCTTTGAACAACGCGTCGAAACGTCCTCCGTAAGCCGTTGTCTCAGCACCCATTACGGCGCCAGCGTTCATTTTGAGCTTCAGCCTTCTGCTGGGAAAGATGCTATCTTTGATCTTGGCGCAGTAGTAAAACTTGTTCCCGAACGATGTCAGGGAGACACCACATTCAGCTACGTTACGTTTGATGTTCATATTCTTCAGCTCCGTATTGCCACGGATGGAGCACATCAACTCATTGCCTGCAGATTGCATATCGAGGCCTACACTGTAGATTGGCCCTCTGGGATTGAACAAAGAAACAGTCGATTCGGATTGAACTCTAAAATCTTGTTTGTCCTTTCTCAACTGACCCGCAACACTGGCAATCACATGCTTCCCGATTTTGGAAGTTGCCTCGAGGTTCACGCTATCAAAGCCCACGTCATGGTCCCATCCATGAGGGTCTAAGGCTGGCCCAGCAAGCCAACTGTCGCTCGTAGCAATGCGGCGGAACATGTGCACGGATGAATCTGAATCAAAACTTGGAGGGATCTCCATATCAGGAAGCATGATTGCATCGGAAGGTCCTTCGCGGTTCTCGGGATTATCGCCTAATACCACTTCAGTGTCATCTCTCTTTTGCCTTCGATTATTTTCCAATTTCAGCTGTTTCTTCAAGTAGAGGGTCTCTCTGTAATCCAACTCATCGAGATAATCCCTTTTCTGAGAAGTGTTCAGTTTCTGGAACTGAGCTTTAGTCAATATACGGATAGGAGGTAACTGATCGTATGCATCTTCTTCCTCTGTATCAGAGGAAGCGATTTCATCAGCATCGTCGCCAGCTCCACCTGGGCTTAGCTTGATTTGCTGTTCGAGGAAAGACGATAGCAGATGAGGCAAAGAAAGAACTCGATCACTGCCGACAGGTCCCAACTGTATGCTGTCTTCGAATTGCATGAGTCGGTTAACATCATTAAGAATTTTAGTGCATACGCACAATAACAGGAACTGGGATGTCCACACCTTTCCGTTGGGAAAAATTTGTTTCCCCATGTGATTTGCTTTGCAAAAGGGATGATTCTCTACCAAAACCACGGGGTTTTCAAACTTTGTATCTGATGTTGCCAGTTGAATATCACGTTGCAGCAACTGAGCGCAGAAACGGGCGTAAGAATCGAGGTTTACGGGATAGCCATTATGACCTTCAGGTAGAACAGAAGAAGAATGAGTCAGGACAATATTGGTGCTGAACCAAATAGCTGGTCCGAGAATGTCAGTTATGAGCTTCAGCAATGGGAAATCATAAAAGTCCATGCTTATTGAATCGAGGCGATCAAAGTACAAAACCACATCTGGACGTGATTTTCTTATAAACCTCTTCACCGAGTGCAGAGTTTTGCGGTTTTTATGGATGGAACTAGCTGAGGGAGGCAACAGACCTGGAGTGTCAATAAAAGAGATTTTGATTCCATTAACTGTTCCTACAATCTCTTGAACTCGATCAGTAGCAGGCCTAAATGCGTCAGTTGTTACCTTTGATTCGCCAAGTACAGAATTTATTGTGGAACTCTTGCCAACCCCAGTCTTTCCCAAGACAAGAATCCTAAGAGAGAATTCCAACGCATGTACACTGGCTTCTTCTTGCTCAGCAGCTACAACTCGAGCTCTATCAGTGTTGAGACTAGCCGCCCTTTCTAGATCAGATTCTCCCGCCCGTATAAGTGCTGAAAGATGAATTCGATACAACACTTTGGCCACCAAAAGGTTATTTGGTGACTGGCCAAGTCTACCGACAAGACGGAAAAAATTTATCTGTAATGCTTCAACCTTAGCAAGTGGATCCAATTTCTGCTGCTTACTGCTAATACGAGGAGGAGACAAGCCTTCAACTTGCGGCGACGCTGAATCACGACTTCTTTGGATATCATTTGATGGCGAAGAAGATCCATTAGAAACTGATTGTGAAGTGAAATCAGAACTGCTTTGAGATACACCTGATGCATGAAAGAGCAAGAGCAGCTGACCATCAAAGACTTGTAATTAACAAATTCATGTAAATACGAAAAACAACAGAAACGATGACTCCCGCCTAAGCGCCCTTTAAACAGCAGGCTTCATACCTAGATTCTCAAGTTCCTCAGTTGAAGGCTCCTGCGGCCGAATGCATTCTGAGGCTGAAAGTGGCCTTGTGCCTTCCATGGACTTTGAGACAACTTGAGATAAAACCCAATCCTTCATGCTTGTCATCGTTGCATAGAGCCCCCACACACCATAATCTAGACAATGATTGAGCATATCAACCAAAAAAAAATAAAAATCGCAATACTATGGAAGATTGTTGAATCAGAACCAACACTCCAAACCCAGAAGAAACAAAAGGCAAATCAAAAAGATATTTTCTTGGAAATAAACTCCTCCACTCAACAATTGCAGAAAATGGTAAAGCATACTATGCATAGGAAAGCTAGGAGGTTCGTGATAATTTCTTTACCTGAAGAGAAAAAATCTGAAACTCGCCGGTCGAATTAGTGCTCCTCGGCTTCAGCTCACACCTAAAATTCGAAGCATTTCTAGCTCAGAACACAGAATCGCTGAAACGAATATAGTCAGGGGCTGAATCAATGGATATTTGTTTCAGACGATACGACCGAGGAAAACAATAAATGAAATCTGATGATTTAGGGGTTATGTTATTACGTTGTCTTTACTTTTCTCCATTACAAACCGCCGGTTTACGGGTACGGTTTACAGTTACGGTTCTCGTAAACCGCCGATTTACGGTTACTAAAAAACTTTTCATTCCAATGTAGAAATTTATAAAAATACATCTTCAATATTTGAATAATAAATTGCATCTTTAATATTTGAAAAAAAAAATATAGTAACAATTACACCTTTAACATTAAAAAAAAAAACTATAATTATCGTTCAATCTTCACTTCAGTAGTGTTCGTTTTGGTAGTGTTCGACGAACACACTCATCGTACACATCTCCTTCTTCGTACTTATTGTTGAAGTTTGGTTGTTCTTTCTTTGCCCCTTAACCAAACTCACACACATATATATTTAAATTGTAACACTAGCATTTTTATTTTGCATACTTCATTGCATTGATATTCCCTGTTTTTCATACTTATATCAAATTATTAAAAATTAAAGTAAAGATTTCACTACTGTTTTGTTTAATTTCCAATTCAAAATAGCAATTTTACACATTTACACAACCAAACAATAAGTCAACGCCCATAATATATACTTGTAATTTCGCACAGTCAATTGCCTGCGCAATTAAAAATAATAATTATAATAATAACTATAATTATAAATTTATTTTTTTAATTAAATTTTAGGATATTATTATGAATTTGATTTTATTTTAGATAATTTGAGAGTTTAATTATTATTGAGAATTCAATTTAATTACAAATTAATTAAGAGTTAGTTATTACCACATTAAGTATTATTGTAAGAAAAAGTATGTTATGGGATAAGAGAGTGGGTGATTTTTATAAAAGATATAGACTTTTTTTTTCTTAATTATTAATTTTAAAAAAAAAAGTGATTGGCTAATAATAACACACCATGACGGTTTCTATAAGGTCTCTTCAATAATAAAATAGTAAGAATACAAAAGTCAAACAAACTGTGAAAGAATACAAAAACACAGAAAACAAGAAGAAGAAAAGGTAAGTAGCACAAACAAACAAGAATCAAACACAAAGTCAATCCTAGACATACAAAAGTCAAACTAACCTTAAACTCAGACAATCTTAATCAAATAAAAAAAAAACATAAGAACTTCACCACAAATCCCTTATGTATTTACTCTCACATATTCCTTCCATTCCTTCTAGAATATTAAGCTCGAGAAAGACGACGTTAACAAGTAAGGAACGTTAGCCAGGGGCCCCCGCTGACAAACCAGCTCGTGGATGTCCTTCACTATATCGAACACGGCGTTGGGCTGAGCGAGTTTCAGCGCGTTTTCAGACATCGTTTTGAGCTCGTCCTGCTTCGTGCTGAACCATTCGGACACTATTCTTGCCGTTTCTTTTGGGCTTCTGTTGAATACTCCCGCCCCGTTTTCGACTACGTAAGGCACGTTTCCCTTTTCCTGCATGATCGAGAGGAGTCGAATCAAGAAAATAGTAAAACGAACAAATGGTGTCCATTGAAGCGTACGTAAACGTTTACTGACTTGTCCAGGGATGTAATCGTTGAGAATGATTGGAAGACCTCTTATCAATGCCTCTGCAATCGTCCCGGGGCCAGCCTAAACATCATGTAATAACCATGTTAGACATCCTCGAGCCTCGACTAACAACGCATAAGACATGTTTATGCTGTCTGGGCCTAGACAAAGTTTCTGGGGCTAAAAGATCGTACGAAAAAGTAAAATGTAGCAACTTTTTAACCAAGCGACTAGCAAAAACTAGGTCGGTTCTTTGCCACTATATGACAAGTTTTACAAGCTTCGTTTCGCTTTTAAAACGAGGCTATTTTTTTTTTTAACGAAAAATTAAGTTTGAGTTTACTTTGTCCTAACAACTTGTGAGATCTCTGTCATATGTTGTCTGAGGGCTTAAGAATTGTGTTGTGCCTTAGTGATGATGCAGTCACAAGCGCCCATCCATTTTACCATCTTCTTCTCAAAGCCTCTTATCTAAACCAAGAAACCAATAGCCTCAGATCAGCAATACGTTTGTCGGGGTTGAAGGACTAAGAAGCAAATGTTTTTTCTCGACTGATTTTATCATTTCGCTATGTGAAAAGTGTAATAAAGGTCTAACCTTTACTGGGATCTTCCATTCGAGGGACTTCAACGTGTTTGCCAGCTCTTCGTTACGACCGCATATAATCACCGCTTGGCCTATCGGTTTCCCAGATTCTTTATCGAAAAGAGACTCTCCGAGGGCCTTAGCTGTCTTCTTCACAGGGCCCATCCCTTCTCCGCCTCCCATCAGCAAAACGGCCGGCAGTTGTGGATCCATCTCGAGTTCTTCCCTCAGATCGTCCTTTGTAAGAACTGCTCGGCAGAACGTTGGCCGAATGGGCAGGCCAAAGACTCGAATCTGAGATTGCTCGAGACCATCGTGAACAGCTCTCTTCGCAACCTCTTCCGAGGGACAGTAGAGACGGTTCACGGAAGGGTGGAACCTTTTTCGAAGCAATCAAGAGTTGTCATGTCAGGACATTGATTTCTTTTTTTACGCGGGAAAAGGAATTTAAGGTTTCGCGGGGATTTCATTACCATGTTCTGTGGCAGGTGCTGAGGTCGGTAATAACGGTAACGAATATGACTTTCTTATGAAGCCCTTGCCATTTCAGCACCCACAAAGGAATGTGCTGCATGAGCGGATGAACGCTGATGATGACGTCGGGCTTGTACTCCATCAAGCCGGCCTCTACCTCCCTTTTCAATGATGCAGCAAAAAAAAGCGCATATTCGTTTTAAAAAGCTATTTTCGAGGTCAAATGAACAAATTACGAAGAGGTCTACGTATACCGTACTTAGCATAAAATGCTGCAATTGCTGCTAAATATGCCGAATGTATCCATCTAGGAGAAGTGCTGTGGAAGGCGACTTTCCAAAGCTGGACGTGCTTGACCATGAATTTATATTGGCTCTCCATATCGTTCAACGGCCAGCCAGTGTACTCTTTCCACACGTCCTTCACAAAGATCTGCCCCATAATAATCAGATAAAAAGAGGCCAAGTTATCTACAGTGATGCTGACAATCAATACAATCGAAAAGAAGAAAGATCGTTCGATTCATCGGAAAATGGTCAAGTTCTTCTTTGTATACCCTATATTCGTCGCCGTACTCAAGCTGGAATGCATCCCTGATGGCCTCGGCCGATGCACGATGGCCACCGCCAGTATCGCTCATGAGGATCAGCACATTCTTGGTCCTCTCAGCGCCAATCTGCTCCATTTCCATCGTATCGTTTTCTTCTCCGTCGTATTCAATGGCGTGTTTGCACTGGTTTTGGCTGTTCGCACCGCCGCCAAATCCCACCTTCTCGAAGACGTTGTGGATAGAGCTTCTAGGAGATGCTGCCTTTGCCGCCATATCTGCAAACATCATACATATGATTATATGATATGAGCCCACAAATCGAAATTAAACAAGTCCAAGAGAACAAACAAATCAGTAAATATATATAAAAAAAAAATGAAGAGAGGAATGCTTTTCTAGGAAAAACGATTTGTAGGTTGGCAGAAGAGATATACAAAAAAGAACATAACTTTCCGAAGAAGAGTGACAATAAAGACGATATATACATACATTTGGGCACATAGAAGTATACATTCTTGAAGCAACAAATAACTAAAATCAATTTATTAGGAAACAGAAAGCAAAAAAAAAGGAAATAACTTGGAAATCAGATATAATGAAACGTGAAATCGAAGAAAGAAAGAAACAGAAAATCTAAGAAGAAAACTAGCAAATGCCCATCCACGAATCAAATTACCTTAATGTTGAAGCCGCAGAAAATCAAGAATTCCCTGTTTTTTTTTATTTTGTAAAAAAAAAAGAATTCAGGGAACTCTGATCTCCGGCGACACGGAGAGAAAAGAGGTGACAGAGAAAGAAGCGTTTGACTGGACGACAAAGACAGAGAGGAGAGGAATAGTGTATGAGTTGGCGAGAAAAAAGGCTGTAAGAAATAAATAAATGGAGAAAATAGAGAGAGGGAATTATGCTTCGAATAATAATAATGCCAATTTTTTCCCCTCAAGGGGTCAGCTCATTTACTGCCGTTAGATTTTGGTACCAATCATTAAATGTT